>JAAAKM020006971.1:29803197-29821960 GCA_010016025.2 Alatinidae sp. Z8VKAUB7J3 | reverse complement strand
AAAACCAAAGAAGAAGAGAACAGAAATGTAATAGTTGAAGTGTATTTAAAATCAATTGGTGTTCGATAGATCGCCAAAAGGGAAACCCGACGTTCATATTTTGAATAACAGTCGAGAAACCCAGAGAAGTAGCTCTGCAAGATAGGATCAGAATTCGACATTTTTCATATAATAGCCTCTGCCGCCCTGCGTACTCTTATTGCTTAGGATACACGGTCCTTTACCATTTTCAAGACGAAAAATAAAAGTCTTACTGGAAAGTAAAAGGCAATTATTTATGCTTAAAGTAACACATTTTGTACGCGATATTTTATGAAGAAATCCTTGAAACATTTCTTCCAAATTCTGTTTTGTGATCATAACGCTCGATAAAGAGAGGTATCTTAAAGATGGAGAGAGGGTTTTAAAAAGATGGCGCATAAGCGTTTCACATTTTCTCTGGTACTTATTGCATTGAACCTTACGGCTTTCAACACACATGAAATTTTATAGGTTTTACAGGATAGCCTCAAAGAATCAGGTGGTCCCGGGGACTCGGCGAGGAGGCTCGTGACTGACATCTGGATTTGCTGCAAATCATTTACGCTGTAGAACTGATCGACAGCAATGCGGACCTTGTATGCAAGGATAATTATAAATAGCCAAAACATTCCAAGTGCTTTCAAACTTAATTTTGATCCACAAAATGAACGTGCTGTTTTTGGAATATCTCATAATAGGAAACCTGACATCTGGAAGCACATCTTGATTTCATAATCCCATGCAAATAGGAGAGAGGGACAGGTTGTAACTAGGCGTATCCCATCTGCTCAAGATAATATGAACCTAATACCTTGAGTGATATTGAGTCTCGTAAGGTCTGTAGTATCACATATTGGATGATGATGTCTTTGAGGCGACAAATAACTTCGACCAGCAGATGTTGATGTCCTTATCAATTGACGTTTGTTTGTGTAGGAAACATATTGGCTCAACGTCGGTAACGTAAGAACCGGATTAGAAATACCAGATTTAGGGTCTGAGACCTTTTAGATTTTCTAAAGCTTTTTGGATACGTCTAGTAAATGTATACGTGCAAAAGACCAAGGAAATAGAAACTATTGTTTGTAGTTGATAGTTACAACAGGGCTGCTTGCTACAGGCATAACGCACAGTTTTAAAAGCAGAAGAGAAGCTCATGACCTTAAATAAGTCAAGATTAGGGTGATTCCAAGCAGTCCTGTAGCAAGTTCCATTTTTTCGGTAGAAGCACATTTTTTAGAGATATTGGTAAACGTTTGCCAAACATAACTAACAATAATAAAAGGATAGTTATATTTGGATACAGTGATATAAGATAAAAATAATCTACAAACACAGTTATTGAAGCTTGAATCATGTCTTTGTAGATTTCTTTTCATCGCTGTATTTCTTTACAAGTATTAAAAACAGCATGACAGACTTGTACGTATTTATAGGTGCCGTTATTTATGTATGCACATTTCAATTATTACCTTTATTGCAGTCGAAAGAAATACTAGGATATTTGAAAATCGCAAAATGCGTGAAACTTAAAGTAGCTAAAATATCCAAGTATTTTTTTTGACTGCAATCTATATATGCTGTACATCCTTATTATTACATTGCACTTATTACTTATTTATTTATGTGATCTCAAACTTAATTCTGTGGAAACAGTGAACGAAACACAGGTAGAGTATCTAAGTCCGATGAGAGTAAAAGAAACGAGAATTCCGCTTAGTCGTTCTACTGTGTTCAGTCTCGAAGCATGTTCCTATCCCTTCAATTTTCTTACCTTCGACTGACCTTCGTAGTCCATTATATCAGTCTTTACTCCTAAGTAATTAGCATTTCTTTTCTTCTTTTACCCTCTAAACTATTTCCCAGCCATCCTTTCCATGCCGTTTCTCAAAATGCAGTTGCATTATTTTTACCCGTCCTTTTTGTGTCATCTGAGGACCGTCAGCACCAGGAACTGTCTTCTGAGAATTTATTCACAACGATAAAACGGAATTTAGTTTTTGAGAATTAAAAAGACCCTTCGGCAATCTCCATATTATCCTTCCTTCACAAAACATTCTTTTGGTCTATCTCCAGGACCAAGCCTCTACCTTTAATAGAGTACCCCCTACGTCAGTGTTTTTACTGCTTACCTTCTATTTTTTCATTCATATTCTTTGCTAGCAGCAGTCTCTCTCTATTGAACATTTTCCTAAATAAAGACACTCTTTTTCTCATCTCACTTTCAACACACTTGACTTATCAATTGACAGAGTGATTACAAATAAGCAGAACTGGCTCACCTGCTCTAGCTTTTTAATATCAACAAAATGAATTTTAATCATTGAAATATCTTCATAATCTGTGTCCTTTTCACATTAACACGGCTGGTATGATCTTCCTCCGCTCTGATGAAGCTATCTATGATAATTTGTAGCCCGTCCGCTGAATCTTCCAACATTGCTTGGTCAATTACAAAACACTCTGAGTGATAAAAATGACCCCCACTTTTTATTCTTTTATAGAACTCCCCTTCGGTTTCCCGGTCAGAATAAATGTCAAATGACGAAGGAATTAAGGGGTAGACACGTGTCAAGTTCCTTCCAAGGGCTATTGGTTCTGATGCTTCTTCGTTTACTTGGATTGCAAGTAACTGGCAAAGGTATAATGATACAACAAAGATTATTTTGTTCGTTTCCATTATGAAAAACGAAGCATTTTTATATTACATATAACAAACAAGCATGATTCAAGAATGTTCTATGTTTCTCTGACCAAGAATCTGTGTTAGTAACATTAATTGAATACGGCATGTTTAAGTGAGGCATCAGGTCCCACTCTAGTGATATGTATAAATTTGCACAAGTATTATGACGTCGACAGCAGCAGAGTCAACTGTTCGACGGTGAACTTCAGCAAGTTGGTTCTCTCTTTGCCTGCTTGTTTATAAATCACAGTTGAATAACCATCACCTTAACGATTAAGTCGGGCAAAGGAAAGCTGGTGTGAAACGAGTTGTTCCATCGAAATACTCTGGTGTGATAGGCTGATGGATTTGGGGTAACAGCGGTTTACTGCGACCGTAAACGAACTCGTGATGGGTTTCACTTACTTGGTCTTGGTCTAGCTCTGTCCATTCATTTAATGTATGAAATCCCACGCCACCCAATAATTATGATACTGCATTCGTGTCGCAACACAATGCTGCTAGTGCTCGTTGTAATTTTGAAAGGCCTTCCTATGCAATCTATATGTTTTGTGAACTAAATGCCTATAAAATTTCAGGCAAAAAAATTTGAAATTCGAGTATGCAGTCATTCCAGAAGTATAACAAATGACGTTGTATTTGTGCATAAAGTATAAAGCGATTAATTCGCCAGAGTTACGTTCTTAAGTTTTTATCAGTGTACCTTGTCCTAGATTTTCAACTGGATTATGACGGGCAACAATGTGATAGAGTTCTAACTTAGTAGAATGTTTACAACAAAAATACAACCTAGGAATTTAAGGGAGTTTTTGTACAAAGAGGGAGTAAATTTAGCCAGATTCTGAAATAGAATATTTCCTTTGTCTCTATTATGACTTCGCTTTTCTAATTTGATTATTTTGCCCGTCAGTTTTGCCTACTCTGCGCCTGTTCTGGCTATTTTATCGTGTCATCAAGTCTGTAGGTGAAAAGGGCATTAGGGGGTCATGCCCCCTGATAAAATGCGCCCCCGGGTAAATATTGCAAAAGAACTACTAACATCAATGTGTTAATGATGTCGATTACGGTAAACCTATCTTTCACTATAAAACTTCTCTTACATTATCACCAACTAATTTAAAGTTATAATTCTCAATTTCCTTGAACTGATTTATTACTCTCTGATCGCTCATTGCCCCCTAGGGGCTTCCCCAGCAACTTCTTTGAGTACCATAGAATCTACATGTGATCTCCAGTTATTTTGCATATAATTTTAGTTGTTTAGACTTAAGTTAGACACCAAATTTTCTTGTAAGTGTGTGCTCTTAAAATCGTCTCATAATTATAACCAAAATATGACAGCAAAAATTCGAGAAAAAAAGGAAAACGAAGGTTAGTACCTTGTTAACCAAAATTGTGGTAAAAGTAACGAACCATGGAACTCTTCATCTGGTACCCCTGATTGAAGCAAGCCAATAGTATCTTATAAATATATCGGCGTATAAACCAGAGGTAGCGTTTTTAAACTGTCAAGACTTAAATTTAAAGTATAGCTACCAAAATTTAAGGCTAGCAAAATTAGTCTTGCCTCACGGTACAATCAGCTCTACAAAAAAGGAATGTGAAAGTAAACTTCTCGGAAGATATGAAGGGGTTTGGGCACCTTGCCTGCCTTTCCTTTTTTTTATTCTATTCTAACTTCATCTATTTTTACAAAGTGGCAGTTGAATATTACGCTAATAAATCGAGGGGAGGCTCCTCTTTATCTCCTACTATAGATCCCACTTCCAGTGGCTTATTGATCCCGTTTATTGACACCACCACTCCCCACCCCCCGTGCGTATGTTGATATAACTTGGTTTTTCACCTTCTCCATCATGTTTAGGTTCCCACGTTACCACTGCATTACGGTTCTCCAAAAGACGTCGCGCCCAGGCACAAACGACAGCAATCCTTCTTGCCACCGACGATTTCCTGTCCTTCAATAAAGCGCTTTTCAAATACTGCTGTAGGTCCTTCCAACAATAACCGTACTTACCATATCTATATTTACCGGTTTCTTGTTTCATTAAATTGTGCTTTAAAAACCCACACCCAGTTGGTTCCCTTTGTTCGCCGCTAAAATAATTACCCCTCTCCGTTTCATCGTACCACTGATTGAGGGTGGATAAACTTTTGTTTAAAGGTCAAACAAAGATTATGCCGGGCCGTTGAATAGATTGAAAATATGTTCTATATCCGATAAATATCCTGGAAAATCCATCTTTATGTGTATGTTTAAATCATAGCTCGTCCGAACCGCGGCTCGTATTTGTTAGCTCGCACAGCCAGTAGTTCGTTAGCATAGCATGTTACATAATTAAATATGAAATTCGAGCGAGCTACCTGTGTTCACTAATGATAATATACACCTACATCCGATGAAATTTGAAGGAAGACGACTTTTCGTGCGAATGATAGCGTTGAGAAAAACAAAACTACATTCGTTTGTCTGTTGTGTTTATTCATTCAAGCAAAGCGTCAATAGACCATGATAAGGGAGCATACGTCTATTCAAACAATAAAGAATTCATGTGTCGAAACCACAATCGTCATGAAAAAGACTGTGCAAATCAACTTCGTCTATGGATCATTGTGACGTCACGTTGTAAACACGACTGAACGCGCTTTTGGCAAAAGAATCGTTCCCCAAATAGTTTTGGGGACATTGATAAAATACGGAACACCAAAGAGTACATTACGTCATGTAAGGGACATAGTGTTTTTCACCCTTAAGAGGACAAAGAGAAACGGTAAAAATTTGTGCTCGTTGCTGGTTGGATTCGGATTAAAAGCCATCCCAAAGTGTTAGAAAGTGTTTAGTTAATCATATTTAAAAAGCTATGCCTATGAAAATCGTAAGGTATAGATTCAAGGTAACTTACATTTGATGTAAATTCGGAAATGGCAGCACAACTGAAGGGGAATGTAAAACTTGCAAGAGGGAAAGTCCCAATATAAAATATCAGCTATCGAAGAACAAGGGGCCTGGATAAAAAGAAAATATTGATAGACATGTCGCCATTTTTTGTCAGCGGTTTTAACAAATGAATAACAGAAAGAGCAAGCCTCAAAAAAAGAAGGGATTGTCTTTATAGCGTCTCAGATTTGCTACACAGGGAACTGTCACTCCAAGTTTTAGAGAAAACTATGTACAAAAGAGACATGCCTGTTCAAAAGAATTTCGCTTTTTGAAAAAGTAGGTCTGCTGTAAATTGTCCCTGCCTCATTAATCCTATGAAATTTTCATTTCGGCCCTAAATGTATTCTTGAGATATTCTTGTTTTATATTGCATCACTTTACACGAATTAAGGTAAAATTTCAAACTACGAAACGTTTTAGGGACAAATTGGGGGCAGCGTCACGCGTTTTCTATCATGAACAACTAACAACATCGCAAAATAGGCCACTGCTATAATAAAGAACAAGCAAATATGCAAGTTGAAGCTGCACAATACTTTCATAATATTGTTGAAAAAAATGATTAATTTTGGACTTACACATTCTTACAAGCATTATTGTTTAGAAAAAAAAGAGTGTATGAAATAATATAATTTTTAGGACTCGCATGTTTTGTATGGAATTTAATTATAATTATATACGTGCAGCTACAGTTGATAGGATCCTGTGGCGAATTCAGAGGTTACTCAAGCCATGGCCCCTATTTCAACGATCCTTCCTTTATATTGGCTTCTCTATTCTTACTAATTCTATTGTTACTAAAGACAGGCTAATGTGGTAGTTTCGTTGCTTTTAGAGTGTTTGTTAATAACAATTACAATGTAGGCACAAAGAGTAAGAGAGTATGGAACAGGAAAATGCAAGAAGGTTGAAGTCGACATCTCAGAATCTCCCTTCCCCAAACAATCAATTGCTGGATCGGCCACAGAGAGGAGAATGAGTGGCCGTTGGCAGGGTCATGACGTTCCTAAACCCGGAGCTAGAACGTCCTTGGTTACGCGGTGGTAACGACACACTTAGCACAGCATTTTCTACAAGATGTTAGAAATGTTTCTACAGGCTTCGAGTTATTACCTGTAAAAAGATTTCCCCCGACCAAAGTTAACTTGATCTATCAAAAATCTTGAACATATGTTGACAGATACCTCAAATTGTATAGGTATCCAAGCAGTGGCCTGAAGGAAACTCTGTATTAATCATGCCGTTGCTACAACGTAACCAATGTGGTAATGACCTAAGGAGCGTTTCCAGTTTAGTAGCGTATAGATAAGACTGTAACTAAAGATTGCTACTCATATTTATAGTTTACCTGGCTAGGTCCGAAATAGTAGAAATATTTTAATCATATTGCAGTCCACAGGCCGTACATGCAGTAACAGATGCGAAAATGAAATTAGTGTAATTAAAGTCCAACATAATAGAGTTTTTACTGTCATAAGTTAGGGAACAAGGTGTTATCGTCTTTTGTAAGAGAATTACGATAACAAAACAAACCCATTGATTTTTGTCTACTTGGAGGCACCTGGCGCTCCCTGGGGAGGTGATTTAATATCCCAAAGGGATGATCACCCCAAATTATTTTAAACAGATGGTTTTGATCAGCACTGCTTGGTAAATTGTTGACATAATTTGCACTCAAATCTTAGAAAATAGAAGAGTAAGTGATCAGCGTATTTCAATTCTTCGGAGCATAAATACAGGGGGTGCGGTATATATCATCAACTTCCCAGCTATGGGGATAATCGGTTTGATCACAAGATTTACGTACCAGATTTAAATTATTAAATCTATTTACATTTCTAGGTATTTTATCAATTGTGCACGAATATACCTCTTAAATCCAACTAGAATTTCTTATATGGGAAAAGTTTTCAGGAGTTTATTATTTTTATTGATCTTACATCAAGGTATCCGTCAAAAATATAATATTTATTATAACAGAGAAAAATGGACGGTCTTTACTAAATTGACGCCAGTGATTGGATTGGCTGTCATGTAATGGTTCCTGTTTGCGTTGCATACTTTGAAAGACTAGATTTCCCCGAGTTTGGATCTTAATTCGCCGAAACCTTGATACAAGTAGTGAAGTTTGTGAAGTGACGTTTTGTTCCCGCTTGTATCAGATTACTTGTAAACAAATACTGGACAGTCGAAAGTCGTTCGTGTGCAAGGGCAATTGGTGATGGTCCGGGAAATAGTACGTTGACTCCTATTTCAACATTCCACGTCTCGATGACCGCAGTCATCTGCCCACATTACGATACCTGTTGTCCACAAAGCTTTTGGAAGGCAGTAAGGACGAAAACAAAACTTATGTATCAGCAGGGCTTTCAAGATGCCCACTGAACCATAAATGGAAAATGGTAGAGCTTTTGTTTGGAGTCATTCAGGTTGAAAACGTTCCGATTTTCTTCTTCAGAATAGATAATTGCGACGATGAATAATGTCGAGAGGATTGAGGTTCAAGTTGTCTCTTGTGGAGTATTGCCATAACAACGGACTACGTCAAACGTTTTCATTGGTTGTCATTACAACACAGCTTCTAAATATAGCATCCCAGCTCAACTAAACCTTGGCTATAAAACAGCTGAGTCGCCATTGCTATTTCACTTTGAGACAGATATCAAAGCAAACGCAAAGGAGAAGTACAACAACCTAGTTATTTATCAGCAGCCATGAAGGACGAAGTTTCATCAGCAGTAGTATTCATCGCCGAGAAATTATACGGCAATATCGCCCAAGAAAGTGTAGAAAGATTTAGAGACAATCTTCTGGAGGCCATGCTTAACAGATTTAAGAATCACTGGCATCCGGAGAGACCTCTGAAAGGAAATGCCTTTCGCTGCCTGAACATTGAGGACAGTAAATTGGACCCGTTCCTTCAAGAAGTTGTTCTTAAAAGTGGATTGTCGCTGGACGACCTTGTTAAAGTCTTTCCAAACGGCCTAGCTTTATGGATAGACCCTAATGACGTTTCTTATAGACTTGGAAAAGGTTCCATTGCTCCAATTTATCGTCGCTACGATAAGCCTTCGCCGAAGTCAACAACATTAAATGTGAACTCGCCGAGCTTTACGCCCAGGATAGAAGGAAAACCACGAGTACCTGCTGTAAGCAGAAGTTACAACGGTCAACATGCCAGGTTTTCGCCACCACCAGGATTTTCAAACGTACGGAATGTAGAGAGTAGCAGATTTTCCCCAGTTGGATTCAACGAACTAAAAAGCGATTTCTCGACAACATGGAGCACGACTACTTCTGTGCCGACCAGTACATGGAGCGACAGCAAGTCAGTTTTTGACTCTTTTAGTAACGGTGACGGAGGTTTTCACATCAACTCGCAAGACAAGAGATTTGGATTTGAGAACTTCCCTAGGAATAACGGATGGAAGACGGTACGCAAGCCGAAGTATGGATGGTACTCCGCGACTGTAAAATCAAATGACCGATTCAACCGCTTCCATTGGTACAAAGACGAATCTATATCCACTAGCATTTATGACAAGCAACCGTTCGAATTTCAAGGTATTCCACAAGAAGTTTATTAACAGGCGTCGCTTATCGCCCACGAACACTAATCCGTTGACTTGAGTTCTACTTCAACTCGTTAAATATTGACATTCGCGTTCAATTTTCCAAATTTTTAGTTCTATTTGCGTTGTCAGTGGATAGGTTTTAACAAAATACGTTTCTTGTATATTTGTATATGTCAAGTTTAACTCGTTCAGCGTATACGGTCTGGATAAAAATGAATTTGTACAGGCTTGTCTCGAGGCATGGAATTTGTATAGTGTATTTAGATTTCCATAATGTTTTTAAAGAAGGTAAAAAGGATGGGAATTCGATATTTTATATCATAGGATTTTACAAATTGTGAATCTGTAAATTACAGACATTAAAATTAAGAAGGGCTACTAGTGAATTTAGAAGTGAGATCTTTCTGTTTTCAGAAAGGAGACGTAATTTTGAAGAACATTGTTCTTTGATGTATGAATCATTACTCGTTTTCGATGTTTTCCAGTCTGAGAACGTAATTCATCATTGTGGCCCATGTTTTCATGCGAATAGGTTTTATTGGCGTTAAAGTTTTAAAATTACTCTTCTGCTGTCGAGCAATATTTTGTGTGCTAGTGTAGAGGGAAGCTTTGTGTTACCGCGGCGTTAGTTGGAAAGGAGGTCTAGCTTTTTTTTTCTAGAAGTAGTATGCCGACGCAGACCTTGACCATCGCACGCCTAGAGATAAAATGATGCGCAGGAGAAAGTTCATTCATTTAGTGCACTAACATTTTATGAAAACATGTTCGTTGCATTTTCTATCACACTTGACGATAATAAGGGCATTGAAACTAAAAATAATAAGCTAGTGTAAGACGAGCATTAACAGAGCAGAACAACAATTAAGATTCGAGGCTTCCTAATTGCAGTTTCACACTTGCGTCACAACATTTTCTTCTTCATTGTCAACAATGGACGCTTAGTTTGTTATCACCTTCAGCACACTTGCCTTCTTGAAATGCTTTACTGTGGCAGGTACAAACTTTGAAGAGCGAAATTTGCAAACTTGCAAATCTTTTTCACAGTTGGAGTTCAACATGCTTTGTTGATTATGCAGACATGGGACCAGATGTGTCGTTCAGAAATAGAAGGTGTGTCATGCGATTGTCCTGTAATCATTCGGCCAGAATACTAAAAGCGGCTTGCGTGACGAGAACAACAATACTCCCCTGCGGCTGTTTTGATTACTGTTGTCGGGTTTGACAGGTGAAAATATCCTTTTTTATACTTGTGTGTCACAGTGGAGGCGAATCTTACATTAATTTTGAGAATCTGGTGGAAATTAACCTGAAACCTAGTAGGCCCCAGTTTCTTGCAAACAACCGTAACTTTTGCTCGAGACATTAGTGCGCATGCTCGAAGGAGGAATTTCTTTCAAATTAAACCAGCTATTGCCGCCCACTGATCTCTTTGTACTTATCAGTGTTAGCGACTGTCAAACACCCGGTAATAAAAACACAGTTACAAAACATAGTGATTCAGACGAATCCGCAACATTGAAAATTTTTACCTATGTACTACAGTTCTTAACAAGTAGTGGCGCCCTTTATCAGGCTGCAGGAAGAAGAACCAGGAAATCCCGCTGACCTGTTTGTTGTCTTCCCATTAAGTGATATGTCAATTCGATTTCAGGACTCTCAGTATTGTCTCTTGTGGTTAGGTGACAACTTGAAATCCAATTGATTGGCTATTTTGGCCCTGATCCAATTAGGAATTTCGAAGGGTTTTAAGCATGCGTGTCTCAGGAATCATAATAAATAGTTTTTACTTCTTTTCATTGTTTGCGTTTATAACTAAAACGAGGCTGCTTAGGTACACTGTTTCTTTTTTTATAAGAATTGCATAAATTTGACCTGAGTCTTGTGATTCTTAAAATTCGGCTGAAGTGAGCGTCAAATATTCCTAAATGATTCTTAAATTTTTCTCAAGGATGGTTATGATTTCCATGGAGCGAATGAAGGAATTACGGGAAGTTACATCTTGGGACCAAATCCAACGTAATTCGCTGGTGTAAAAATTTTCTAACAATTTGAATTCAGGGTGGAAATTCTCCTTAGAAAATCTTTGCGATGAAAACAGTTCCTGTCCGACCTTTCCGCGGAAAAGTTCTAAATATTCTTAAATTTTAAGGATTTTGAGCCTCATGATTCTTATAAAAAAGAATTCTTGTAAAAAAGAAACAGTGTATTAAAATGTTATGTAACACTGCTGTCACCCCATTTGGAGCCTTCTGCTCTAACCCTCGGTAATGAAAGTGCAACTGTAGTGTGATGCCATCCGATAATGAAAGTGCAACTACAAAGGTGACCAAAGGATTTAATCTCACCCACGCTCATATCTTGGTTTTCAATAACTGGTATGCTAGATATCATTGAACGAGGTGTCTCTGATACACCGCTATCCGCTTTCTTTAACCTGTCCAGTTTCAGGGACGGGGGGAGGTAAAGCCGATTGAGGGAAGGGGGCAAGTAGACTGGGTTCAAATATTATTTTCAGATTGCACTAAGGTGACTTTGGTCATTGCGTAGAAAGGAGTGTTTCGTGTGGATATGCACATCTTACTGTGAGAGTGGTACAATATCTGTCGCAATCAATTTTAACTTTGATAAAACTGAAAAGTGGCTACAGGAAAAAATTGAGATTTCGTAAATCTTTTGGGGTGCATGTCCCCCCGTCGCTGAATTTAGAGCACGGCCAGCGTTGAAAGTCAGAATCTCATAACCTTTGGATTACAAGACAGCTGGTCTAGTCACTCGACCAGACTGTCTCTACCGTTTATCTCATGCCCTGCAGATATGTCACAGTGCTCTGCATTACCAACCACCCTACGTTTTGTGACTGATAGTTCTGTTGATATGTTCGCGTCAGAGAAAGTAATAAGATAGGTTTTGCTCTGTTTTCTGCACTATAAACTTTTTCCTTTGATGCCTTAACACCCTTCAGAGCTGCACTATCTCTATCGAAAATATCTGAATACACTATGGAGGCTTATGATGTTTACCATCTGTTCTGCTGATACCTGGATATTACGTTTTCTATGTTTAAACTGGATATTACGTTTTCTATGTTTGAACTGGATATTAAATTTTCTATGGTTAAAGCAACATTTTCAACAAATTTCTCCACTTTCGAGTAAATTTTCTATTGTTAAAGCAACATTTTCAACAAATTTCTCTACTTTCGAGTAAATTTTCTATGGTTAAAGCAACATTTTCAACAAATTTCTCCACTTTCGAGTAAATTTTCTATGGTTAAAGCAACATTTTCAACAAATTTCTCCATTTCGAGTAAATTTTCTATGGTTAAAGCAACATTTTCAACAAATTTCTCCACTTTCGAGTCCGAAATAGACGTTTATACCTGCATTTTAAATTGTATACTTTTGCCAGCCTACCCTCGCTTAATCCGGACTACTCATTCTTGAATTTAGCAGGGGTCAAAATAAGGAAATTTAATCAAACCGGCTGTTTGATGAGAGCGAAGCAAGTGATACGAGAGGAGGGCAAGGAGCGCCATGAACGAGTACATTCATCCGGGGTCTGGTTGGCATTGTAAGCCCTAAAAAATTTTCGATTTTGGTGGATTATTTAGCCTAAAATGCCTATTTCCCGGTCCATTTTCAGTGATTTCACTGCCTCTTAACCAATGCATTATGGAGAGAAATATGATTAATGCATGATGAACGGAATTGTCAAGCTCATGAAAATTTTTATCCATAAATACAAAAAATTGATTAATTTTCATACGCAATGTAATTTCGAGCCGGCTTTTTTCTGAAATTTAATACCCTGTCAAAAACGGCTAAACGACAATTTGAGCCGGTATTAGCAGGAGACGGATGGTTATTTCGACCCCTGTTTAGCAGTCTCTCAATCAAAGACCCCTGATAAGCAGTGAGCACTACATTGAAACTACCCTAAATAAACAGAAAAATCACTAAACCGGCTAACTAATAAATAAAGGGCGGCTGGGGCTTCCAAGGGTATTGTCTCTCAATTAAGGCTCCTGGGCAGAGAAGCAAACTATGAGGCAGGCAATCTCTCCATCAAGGACCCTTGACGAGCAGTGGGCCCGACATTGAAACTATCCTAAATAAACAGAAAAACCACTAAACAGGCTAACTAACAAATAAAAGGCAGCTGGGGCGTCCAAGGGCAACGCCTCTCACTTTAAGCTACCGGACAGAGAAGCAGACATTTTCCCTACCCCTTTATTCTAGCTTAAACGTCAATCGCTTTTCGACGCAGAATTCCAACCTACCCGCTTATAGCAGCCTACCCTATTAATAAATTTTTACAAAAGACAGGACGTTTATTCTAGACTTCCCATCTATACCGAACTCTAGAGTACTTAAAGGCTATTATATGTAGCCCACAGCCGCTCAATAATGTTAACAAGAATATTGAAGAATCTGTGTATTGACAATATCATTGATCGGTTGTGAGAAATAATTGAAACCTTGCACAACATATTGACCAAATCCGTAGAAATTTAATGACCACCCTACCCTACCAAAATTTTGATCTCCAGTTCGGGCTAAAATTGAATTTCCAAAGAGAAAAATAGCAATTAAGAAAGATATTACCCCTCTTAAGATTGATTTTTCATTTTTCATTTTTGATTTTTCATTTTTCATTTTTCATTTTTCATTTTTCATTTTTCATTTTTCATTTTTTTATTTTTATTTTTCATGTAACAGGGAATCTCTCCTGCGGAGATGGTTTCCACAGAGTTCTTAAAATCCCTAATATTTAAAGTAAAGTAAAATAAAGAAATGTAACTCACTGATGATATAATCATTGTTTAAAATCGTTTTAAAATATCATTTACAAAAGTCTGCAAGGAAAAACAAAAAGTTGGTCAGTGTTACAAAACTTAAACTTGTCGTGCGCATAAACATTAATTTGCTAGAAACGTAATACATATAAAGATAATTCACAATGGGGAGGTGTACTCTTTGAGCAGATTTAGCTGGCTACGGCCTGAAATAATATTCAAAGAAGTTTAGGTCAAACGCCGAAGTCCAATAAAAATCAAACCAGACTGGCTTCCTTTAAACCACAAACTAAATCAAAGACGAGTCTGTCTGACTGTTGTTCAAAACCGAAGAATATCAAACAAAACCAATTCCAACTTTAAAATGTTGGGACCTACTCTTAGCACCTTACATTTTCTAAAAGTGACACTTTTGACCATGAATTCTGACATGCCTTTTCATAATGAAAGAAAAAAATGCACTACAAGCATACAGCAAAGTAGATCAAATATTGCGTTCATGCTGTCCTTTAGAGTTAGGGTTGCTGTACGACAAAAACTTGATATCGAATTCAGGGACTGATTTCACTTTGATTTACATTTCTATTTTCTCGAAAAAAAAGTCTTACTCTAAGCCAAAAAAACACTACAGTGAAAGATACCAAACAACAGAAAACGACATTTTTACGCTCCCCAATTAATCGAAAGAAACGGAGACCATCTTATCTCTGGTTAAATATGGTTAACCTGGACGACAAATGCAAAACACCAAGACGTAATACCACTCTCCCCTCCTGGAAACTACTCAAAAGTACTAAGTAACTTATCATCCATGTACTTGCATCTTTGTAACATCATATTCCCATTAATTCTGCAGACAAAATTGTTGGTTTCACTCCTTATGGACCAAGTGACGATACAACGAAAAAGGGAAAACCGTCGCCAGTATTTGGTCAAGGTGGGAAGCTCATAGGACGCAGTAATGGAAAAATTGTTACAAACGACGCTGGAGAAGTTGTTGGTTACGTGGAAGGAAATGTTGTTAAGGATGACAGAGGAACCATTTTAGCACAGAAAAAGCTTGAGCCAGCAGGTAGGTGATGCGAAATCGAATAAAGTCAATTGTTTTTGTTTGTCTTGCAAAGCCTCTTTAGACTTTTGCTAAGCTTGCTTACATTAGAACCTGTTTTCCCAGCAGCTGGATACGGTCTTTAACGTGAGTATACCATGAAAAATCACTGTGTTTGATATATAGCTTATTTTGTTTGATGGTATATAAATTGTTGTGGTGTGATGTTTACTGTAGTTGGATCAAACAACTTGTGTCCAAATGGAATCTAGGAGCACCAAGTAAACAAACACTTGCTTACAAATAATGGCAATGGATGCAAGTTTAAGCTCATTAATCAAATCAGGGAATGTTCTTATTGATAGAGCATTCATAGCACGCACAATGTTGTCTCTGTTACTGTTCACGTTTCTGATAAAGAACAACCATCAACGGATTGTTTACGTTATTTTCCCACGATTTCTTTACATCTCCTATATTATTGTAGTTTAGAATACAATGACGAAATAATTTTTGTATCTGTCAAGGTTTATTTAACAGTGTCAAATAACGTCAGTGTGATTCAAAACCATTTTGCCAATCTTGGCAACATTATTGCGCTGTGTAATCATTCTCCATCAAGTAGCAACTTTTTACATTCTATCTTACCTTCTAGTTTCATCCAATATTATTGATCTTCTAACATGTATAGGTATATAAATAATTATTCTAACATACTTATCCTATATTGTAATTTAGCTAATGTTGCTGTTGATATTACTACTAACCGCGCTAACGTTTAGAGGCAATCAGATGAGAAATGTTTGGAAGTGAAGTTTTTAATTCTTCATGAAAAGCTTAGCTCCGACTAAAACACGCTTGCATGTACTTATGTTTAGGCGCGAAAACTAAACTTGAAAAGCAATGACGTCAATTTACAATATGTGCCTATTTTAGGTTCATTGCAATATGTTACATGCAAAAGGGATTCTCCGTCTTGGTTGGTTCGGACAGGGAAGAGCGTTGCGCCAGGATTTAGCTAAGGATGGGTCTGGGACGAACAAAACGTAAATAGTCATATGAGTTAGCGGGATGGGAACGAGGCCAGCAAGGAAAGCCAATTAATCGATTGTTTACTGCAACCAGAGAATTGGCGGGTAAAATGAATCACAGCTAAATAAAGTGTTAGGTGGCAGTTAAAGAATTTTATATTCAAAGCAAGCGATTTCTGGTCTGTTGAGATTCTGACCAAAAGCTACCGATCGCTTGGAAGACTTGAGGCCACTTGGGACATGTCTCTTCAAGTTCTTATGCTGCAGAAAATTAGCGCGTATCAAAGAGCGCGTGATCAATTTACCTAACAATTTTAACATTTACATTAAACTAAAATAAATAACAAACATTTTATTCATAAAAATACTACTAATAATAACTAACGTTGAAAGTGATCGATAATTCTTCACAAAAGATGCACACTATATACAATACATCCATTGATTCACTAAACCCATTTCACAGACACTCCCAATGGTTTACGTATCACTAGCCATACAGCTGGTGGCATGTTTTACAAAGTACTGGTTTACGTTGCATTTTGTGACTAGTAAGGCACCTATGTAGGTATGTTGAAAAGTTGCAGGTGACGTCAGGGGGGAACCCTGAGTCCATTCACAGCCCCACAAAAATAGCTCCATCAGCACTAGAATATCTAGCTAAAAGTAGTTAGATGCTTAAGCAATAGGATGTATATTTCTGATGATAGCATACCACCATCAGTTCCTCTATGTATTATTTTCTCCGTAGAAGAAGACTTGTCCTCATCGATGAATAGTGCGTTTTTTGAATCACAAATTAGGAACCAAGTCACTCATAGTAATTGATACATTATCTTCGTTCAAGTCGTGATTGAACATATTTCAAACATCACGCTTTTTTAATATAAGCTGCACAATTTTAAAAGCAATTTTGGATTTTATTAGAACGGAAACAGCCGACAAATGCTCTTGTCTCGCAAATGATATAAAACAGGGGGTTACTTTTTCAAGAGATCTTTTGTTTAATACAGGGTATCCAAATTTCGGGATGGCCCAGAACCCGTAGTAAGAAATAGAGTAATCAATAGGAAATCATGATATGTCTTGAATGTTTGCTTTGAAACATTTATTGAGCAGATAATTAAACTACCTAGTCTATAAATACTTCGCCAATAAAATCTTGACTAAAGTATAGAAAAGTTGCTTAGAAAATAAAACAACGCTCTAAAAATGGCAACTTTGACGATAAAGATGTGATTATATTTCCTAAATTTTCCTAAAATATATTTTCAGTTGAAAGCCAATTGCTTCCCTTATAAACGTAAATCTCACTGTATTTTTGGCTGATTTTTTGTCTGGTTTCTGTATTTGAATTGTACGTCAATCATCAAGCTTTTGGCCTTAAAAAATATCTTTATACTATATGTTTGTAATACAAAAGCATATCAAGGAGTATAGAGTGCGCAAAATCGAAATAGAGAGCTTGTACTGTACTGTATTGTACATCAGAGTATTGGTTTTCACAATCAATCAGCAAAAGCCAATTATACATTGTTCGATAGGCTAAAAAGTGGTTGGGGAGATAAATTATGAGTGTCTGAAACTTTGAAGGGCTTGGAGCCAAGTGTTCCCCGTTTTAGGAAAAAAGCACCTCTTGGTTTACCTTATCTCTAGCGTAGTAGTAGTTGTACCAAGCATGCATATTGAGGATACTATGAGGTCTTTAAAGCGAGCTTTGGAAAGCAATACGTTCACTCATTACTGATTAATTGTTGGCGAACAGAATCTTCAAACACGGATAAAATATTGTATTGTTTTCTATTTTTATTTATCACTTATCCTTCATTAAACTTCTATTGATACAAACACATTCTCGAAGGAAAACGTAGAACTAAAAGTAGTTCCAATTCCCATAGAGAAAAAGAAACATTTTTTTCCAAAAACTATTGATAGATCAAACACTTGACGAGAACTAAGTTCCGAGGCACTAAAACAGGAAGGATATTTAATGAACAAATTGAAAAAGCCGAAGCCTAACCTACTTAATTTAGAAATCCCTCTAACAGCATTGAAGAGCTAAAGCTTCACGAATTTTGCAGGCAAATACGTCGCAGGTCTAGGGTGTCAAACGACTCTACCTTCAAATTTTATTGAGCTTCAATGATAATTTTTCAGTGTCAAATCTACTGGAGCAGGCTACAAGCTTAAAAATGGGCTGAACAGAAAGTAAGTCTTGAAAGTGAGACAATATACAGAGCAACATGATATTGCGTAGATTCGAACAAAATTCACAAATTTCACTCTTTGTGAGCATTTTTATCCAAAGCAAAGATATTGGCCAGTTTGTTCAGTTGCACGAATTAGTACAATTTGATTTTTACTGAAAGACATTTCGAGGAAAAAGTATTCTATAAAAACTGCTTTGCGCCTCACAAAATATTGTCTCTCACAAGTCAAACGCCGTTTCGGATATTGCCTTTAGGATTGAATTACCCAACATCAGTCAAGATTTCCTGTCAGTTAACATGAAATTTTCAATGCATTTCAGAAATTAATTCAGTTTGCTATAAAAACTACCTTATCTATTCTAAAAACCATAAAAGACAGCCTCGTTTCACATATGGCATTCAAATATACCGGCAAAATCATATTCCAAACAGATTCGTAAATTTGTATTTATTCTA
>JAAAKM020006971.1:29779861-29803097 GCA_010016025.2 Alatinidae sp. Z8VKAUB7J3 | reverse complement strand
ACAAAGCAACTGAATGATTAAACAGCAAAATGCGACAACCAGCTCACAGGCGCTTTTAAACCAAAACGTTCTTTTAATCAATTTGTAAATGCGAGCAAGTTATCTTCTTTTAAATTAAGAAGTTTTTTGGTAAGCTTGTGTCTTGAGACACGGCGTTGGACTTGTTTGTTCCATTTCGTAAATTCAAAAGATACTTCCAATGGCCCCACGTCAAAATTATGATTTTAAGATACTTCAAATGACCCCACGTCAAAATTAATAGCTTCTTCAATCAAGTCTTTAAAAACAGAGATTTGCAGCTTTGCAGGCCGTATTTGCAACTTTGCTTTCTGTGCATGTAACCTTGCGAAAATTTTTGAATAATTTGTAAATCTCTATAACTAACAGCAAAGCAGAATTTGTTCTATATATTGAAAGTGCCTGAAAATACATTTATGGGAAAAGGGATTAGGTGCATTGATAACTGGAGATAACATTAGCTGTCATATCCAGCTCATACGACAAGATAGTGCTGATGCAAGGTACATTTGCTTACCACGAGTCAGCAGAGCAGGTTTTTACTTGAAGTTAAGACCCCTCGGTTAAACTATTGAAAAAGTGTTTTAAAACCTAAGCACATTACCTCTTACACACACAGCACGCATTCACAGTTTATCACAGATCGAGACAGCAAAAGGTTTCGTTACATATTACCACGTATCACTTTCATATGAACGCAATGTAGACACCTTACGCAAAATGTACGGAAATTCCTGTGAAATATCAAGGGGTACTCATTTAGTGTTGATAATTTCAGTAACACTAATCAAACCAAAAGTAATAAAGTTGCCATGCTATGAGAACTCTAATTTGATAAACATCCCATCATATTGCAACCCACCTTGCCTTCCTTGTTAATCAACTGACGTCATCTTCTCTTTCCGGCTTAGTTTTCGTGCTTGAATGCAGATTCATGCAAATGTTTGTTTTTGTCTGTAAGATAAAGAAAATAAGTTCAACGTCAAAATACGTACAAATAGCATATCGCTAAATACAGAGGGGTGGTTTTAGAAGCAACTAATACAAAACTGACTTTTTATAATCCAACGCTTTTCCTTGTTTCCGGATGCACCATGAGGAGATTCTCTTACTAAGGTAAGCATTTTTGATTTGACGTTCGAATTTTTGATTGCCCTTACTTATTTCGAATTTTCGATTGCCCTAATTTTTTTCGAATTTTAGATTACCGTTGTTTTTTTCGAATTTTTGATTGCCCTTATTTTTTTCGAATTTTCGACTGCCATATTTCATTCGATTTCGAAATTAAGAATTAAGTAATTATATCTTCATTTCGTGTTGTATTGCATTGTTATTTTTTATTGTGTTTTGCATTTGAAGGGTTTTCGTATTCATGCTCTCAATGTTTCGATGTTGTCATCTTTGCAACAGTTTCTCAATTGACTTATTAGCTGCTTCATAAACCTAGCGTCGTAGGTGCAGATGATAAGATGACTAAAACCTGTAAAATAGCAGAAACTTGTTGTAAGCGTTTGCTTATACGTCCGGCATGTAAAACTTTCATCAAATATTAACCACTCTATAAATTACGAAATGATGAATTTTGAACCTTATCGTTGATTCTTTAGTTTCAAAAGTCATAACTATAAATCACGATATTAATCCTTCAGCTAAAAAACCTCTTTTCCATTACTGTATCCTAATAGCTTTTCTTGACGTCCTTTCTCTTTCCTTCAAATGTTGTTTACAGAGGGATTTGATGGCTGAGGAGTCTCATCCCACGCCCTATCAAATTAGCGTAGCTTCATACCGCATGAACAATCTAAGTGTTCCTGAGTGCTCACAGTTAATATATAATCTAGTTTTCTGGTGACCGCTCTTTAAACCTGTACAATACATCGAGCACTGCCTTAATGATACAATTATTGGTTGTATATTGCAGTACATAAATGTTATATATATATATATATATATATATATATATATATATATATAATTCTCAAAGGGCGCTGAACGGATTCGAACCCACGACCTCATGATTACTAAACCAACGCCTCAACCATTGACTATGGCTCAGCGCCGTTAACTTGCCAGCTATTGTGGTAATGCTCCACTCTTTGAGAATTACAGCACAAGTTCACAACTTTGTACTTGAAACTATGAAGTCCAACTTTCTTCTAGAAACTTAGCACACGTTTTTACTAAAAGGCATTGACCAAATTTTTCTATTTTCTACTTCAAACTGTAGTATGACTTATTTACCTTTCTACTTTAACCAATGAAGAGCAAACTCTCAATCTAGGTCAACCCGCAGCAAAATTAAGATACCAAATTGATGGTCACATAGTCGAGGAAGCAGAATAGAGCCCACATCTAGGAGTTGCTTTTAAAAATCCCATGACATGGGAAATCCATATTTACACAATCAAAAATAAAGCAAACTCCACACTTGGATTCTTGTGAAGAAATCTACGATGATGTCCATCATCACCGAAACTGACAGTTTACACGTCGCTAGTAAGATCAGTGTTGGGATACAGCTCAACAGTAAGGGATCCGTGCCATCAAAATAACAGCCAATCTTTGGAAAAGATTCAGCATCGTGCTGCTAGGTTCATAAAATCTGACAAACGAAAAGAAAGCACTGTGATAATGATGCTGGATGCCCTATAATATTCACCACTCGGAAGGGATCATCAACTTGTCTTCTTCTACAAAATTGTTGCCAGTGGCTATACCTACAGATGACTTCAAGTCGACTGCGTATCATCGCTCGAGAGCCAAAAACAGTGAGCATTTCAGGTAAAAACACTCTTCTCTTCCCTTGCACCATTATTGAGTGGAACAATCTACCCAAAACGTTTGTAAAATCCAGTGTCAAATTAACTTAGTAAGAATTTTTCGAACCCTGGGAATATAGTAGACATTGAAGTTCTTCCAGTATATCACAAATATAGATACAGATAGATAAGCTGTCCAGAGTTTCAGAGCTATGAAGGAGAATTTCTCAGAGTCTTGTATCCACGAAGCACAACCTTTCAACTTTTCTTTGAGAACCGCAACGTACGACTTTCCGTACACTTGAAACCATGACAGGTACGACTGATAGGAAGGTAGTGCGACAGACCACAACTATTTGCAAAGATTTTCAACTTTGGCAAATTATAAACGAGGAGTGCGTATCAACATGTCAGTGGTACTAGCCATTGCTACTTATTCTTGTTCGTTATTCAGACCTGGGATAAGCTCTTGGTGATAAACAAGGTAAAACATAAAATTTAGCATTAGATTCTTCGTAACATCAAACACTGCACATCTTTAGCTGGCAGTACCTTCTGTGAGAAATATCAAGCAAATATGATAAATGTACCAATGCTATAAGGCACTCTTTCTTACTTTCAAGCTCTAGGCTGCTTCTGTTAAAGAGATTTGTATTGCTTTTATGCATAGTAATAGTATGTGACTAGAGTCGGTGATAGCTAAGAGATCATAATCACCAAATGACATCAGCCTTAAAATTAGAAGGGGTAAAAACCTTTACTTTGAGTATAAGAGTTAACTGCCACGCCAAATGCGCGTCCTCACAAAGACAATCACAATAGTATACTATACCAAGAAATGCAAAGATACCAGCTGGCCTAGTCAGATTATTGATGGACTTGATCTCCTCATGTACTTCATGGGTCAAACCATGGGCCCACTCCTTACGTGGTGGATATCTAGGGATGCGGCACAAACAACTGATCACTCAATAGCTGCCGATAGTTTTTTGCTCTGCCAGAAACTCCCGTTCTCTGGGATTTGAATATTTGCACGTCGTCAAAAATCACCTTTTAATGATTGACTCTGCAATTCAGAACCGACCTAGATTGACTTGGGTTATCTTGTAAAATGTAAGCGTATAATTTCTCACCATCAGTCTCTAATATACCATTCTCTTTGGTCAAGACAAACCCCGACATGCTGATTGCAAACATCCTGCAACGATGAGATATTTTATTAATAATACCGGCTATGGCTGTTCATCTAACTTAATTTACACTGGAGTCATAGAAAAAGGAATTTAAAGAAGATTATCTCTATTAATCTAAAGAACCGAAAAAGACATATACGTTTAGTGAGTTCAAATGACAGAGGTTGACGCACATATAAACTCTGCCAAACCTTACGTTTAGCTACAGCCTTAATTTTTTCTCATACAGTGTTGACCAGGATACTTTGCCTATAAATGAATTTAGCATTTATTGTCGTAAGTTGAAACCAGTCGTATAAAGTCTTCAATAATAGCTAGATGTCAATATACTAACAGTCATCTATCAATAAGGTCTCTTAAAAATAAAGATGATAAGATCAAAGGTTTAAGTTACGTTAAGTGAGTAAGAGAAAAAATTGATATAAAAACTTACCATGTCTGACTAACAGAACCCTGAATTATTAAGAGGAATACAATATTATTTGTTAGTTCGTAAGGGGATGAATCTCCTCTAAGCATAAGAGGAAAGGATTCCTTTATGTTTGCAATGGCTCTTTAAGCTGTAGACCAATCTTAAGACTGTGGTATCGTATGACAAGTGTGCAGTGCCACACGTTAGAGAGGAGCAGTAACACCTAATGCAGTAGAAAATAAAACTTACAAGAAGATTGCTTTCTTTGTGTTGATGTATGTTTAATTGCCAAAATAACTCCCTACGTCTACTCCCACAATATAGCTTATCTTTAAGTATAAGTATAAGTATAGTATAAGTAGTATATAGTATATAGTATAAGTATATAGTATAAGTAGTATAGTATAGTATATAGTGTATAGTGTATAGTATATAGTATAGGTATAAGTATAAGTATAATGACAGTTTTTCAAAATGCAGATCGATCATTAATAACAGAAATATGAAGGTGAAAGCAACAGTTTGTATCTTTAAACCTACGTTTGGTCAGTTTTACTTTATGGCTGTGAATGTTGGATCACAAAGGCACCAAATGAAGAAGTATTGGCTGACAATTATTTGCCTAGGACGGAATAGAACAACAAATACTGACGTATGGAATGGAGATGAAGAGAACGAGAAAACGGAAGAGAACAATCTATCTACAAAACCTGGGGGAATGGACAACTGTGAGACTGTGAGATGGGAGGAAATGACAACATTCCTTTTTAAATACTTTTTTTAGTTACCTTTGGTTTTTAAGTCCATAGTTTCTTTGTCATAATGATGATAATGACAAATAAAGTAATTTGTAAAATTCATTATCATCTATTTGTTTCATAAATCCACCCAGAATTATCTTCAGCACATAGAGTTATCAATGTTTTCTGTCCATCATGATTGGCTAAGTGACGCTTAACAATAGTTTTTAAGTGCTCCCAGACAATAGCAAAAGCCCCAAAACAAGATACAACTTTCAGCAATAGCTGATGTCACAATTTTGATAATAGCTGACAAATAATAGCAAAGTCTTAATGTCATAATATGACATAAATGAAATCGACTCCTAAAAGGAAACAACCACCTCGGGTTTCAAAGACCGAAAACACCACTAAGCAATGTGACTCTGCCATAGGGCAGCACTTGTTTGAGATGTGCCAAAAAGTACACGGGCGATTGCTTCCGTATTATAAGAAAGGCTAGGTCTGCATTTCATTTGGCCGTTCTGAAGTCAGCCCACATAAAAGCAATAAATGAAATTTCATGGATCTGGGGAACGCATGCAGCAACCACACGAGTTGTGTTTAATGTCCTTGAAGTCATTTCAAACACATTTAACAAGCATGTTTGTAATCTAATAAAAGTAGAGGTGAGACCCATCTACCAGACTACGTTATAGGGTATAGCCAGAGTTTTTAGGTACTTGACTTCCTCGGTCATGATAGACACGTGATACGCATTTATCCAACCTATGGTATCAGACAACACTAGATATTTCTTATCTTAAATTTATGCAGAAATAAATAAATAACATAACATTAATGGCACTTGATACCGTGTTTGTAAAAACTTAGCTATAAGAGTCTGGAAAAGGCCAAAAATAACCTTAACTAGTTCCATAACGGGTTAAGATTTCATAACTGCTCCAGTATTAAATGCTTTTCTATCATATATCCATGAAATAAAGATGCATCAAACTCCAAAAGCTATAGACCCATAGACAATTTGTAGATCAAATAGTTTGTTTGTTGTAAAAAAAGAACATTGCACGAAATATCAAAAAAAACTAAATCGTTTTCTCACTAGACATATTCAATTAATCTTGTTGTAGGGGACGTTGATTGATCTAGAAACACCAGCCATTCAGATAGTCCAAATTCAGATGGGCTTCTTCAAAAATAGAGTTGGGTAAACTCTTTCACACATTTCATTTCGATCATTCTGGCAATAGTACTCTGAGGAGCGTCAGACGAAAAAAGCTTTTAAGTACGTAATGTTTTCGCTGTCTCGTGCAATACAATTTGTAGGCATGCTACTGATGCTTACTAGTCATTTAGAAATGTTTACATGAAGGGCATTTTATGAAAGCATGTCTACATGACTCAAATTCAGTAAGATATTAATTAAATCTACAACAATTGCATTCTTCTTAGGTTTACTATTTATTTAAAGTGCAACACAAGAAGTACAAAAACATCTCCAACTTAGAAGTGTTCTGAGATCCCATTATGAGAATTTATAGCTAACAAGCAACTGACTAACAGGAAAAGTGTCATAATTTTTTTAATGATTTTTCCCTGGTGGTGACATGCTTTTCTATTTCTCTAGTGTTTTTTTCTAACTAACATTTCAAATCCTCTCTTCTCGATGATACTTTCTAACTTTAATGGGCTTTGGATTGATGATGGGCCGGAGGGCAGTTCTTCCTTGGTCAGGTCACATGGCGCAAAGAGGCTGGTCTCCAATTGTGATGAGCTGGATGTCGATGTTCACCAGCGGATAATTGTGAGCTAATGTGGGGACTAGAGAAACAAAAAAGTATGTTAACATCGGAGGTCACCTAGCTCAGTTGGTAGAGCGCACGCCGCGAAAGCGTGGGTCACGGTTTCGATCCCTAGTGGTGACATGCTTTTGTATTTCTCTAGTGTTCTTTTCTAACTAATAATTTTTTGTAACGCTGGCCTCAAACCTCTCCCATGAAATATTTAAACATTATCTGGACATGTAAATGTTTGTGGAGAAATGCGTGGGAGGTATGTCTCGAAGGTGTGGTGAACAAGACTAGAAGCAAGGTTCACTCTAAGAAAGATCAATAGATCTACTATGTCTGCAATTGATTTCCCAAGTGGAAATCGTAGTTTCTTATGAACAGCAACGCCCAGCAAAGAACGCGCACACGGAACATATTGAAGAATATTAAACTTTCAAGACGATGTTTCAAATAAAACAATCTTTTGATGTACTGACCACATCATCCTCTGGGGGTAACTAGAAAGTGACTCCGATATTTAAGGACGCAGTGGCCTAACTAAACAATTTATATATAAACCAAGAACGAAGAAATGAGACTGTTAGGAGATACTAGAAAAGTGGAATGCGTGAAAAGCTAAATACCCCTTTATATTAGTAACAACTAAATATTTAACACCCTCTTATATTATTAACAACTATAGGCTCAATAACTCTTTATATTATTAACAATTATATGTTCAGCACCTCTTTATATGATAAACAACTATAGGCTCAATAACTCTTTCACTTTTCTAATGTCTGTCAAGATTATTATACCCTAAGGATGATGTTATCAGTGCATCAAAAGCTTGATTTACTTGATATACCGTCTTGGATGTTTAATATTCTTCAATGTTTTACACATTTGCATTCTTTGCTGAGCGTTGCTGTTGATAACAAAAAGATCGATAGAAAGATCATTTTACGTATCCCTTAATGAGCTCAATTCAATGCATTAATAGTTTCTACAGACTCCCTAATCAATAAAATAAATTGTTACACATCAAAGATTTTAAACAATGAATGTTTACAAACAACAAGGCAATGATACAGACAGACAGACAGCTATTAAGCATACATGATGTTTAGAGATGTCGGGATGTCAAACAGATGAAGAAATTCCAGTTTCTGTATTTTATTCTTTCTCAATGTTGTAAATAATCATTGTCGACATGTCAAAGAAAAAAATCGCCTGCCATTAAGTACATATGCTTAATTGGAATATTTTTATTTTATGACATTTCCAGATTGCCAAAAGACAGACCCACAATTAAACACATCTTCTTATATCCGAAAGGAAGCCCTTGCGCTGAATTTTGGGCTGCACATTCTAGCAAAGAAGGAAGCTAATCTATAATACGACACAATTTGCCTCCTAGGTTTTCTTAATTTTTCTCTGCCACTACAAAACCCACATATACAGTATCCTTTATTGTCACAGTTGTCAGAAAGTCTTTACTTCACCTAATCATCTAATACTAATATGGTGCCATCTTCTCTACCTTCAAGAAACTATTTTCATTTCTTACGGTTATACTTTGTTAAATTCAAATTACCATCTGCTTAAAAACTTTAAAATATCAGTTAAACAGACTAAGTAGCTTAGAGTTTTTCATTGGCGAGACGCCTGATTGTTATGGCCTTATCATGTCTTAATACTATCTGATGAGGAAAGGAGTGACATATATATAACTCATAGCTATCGATATGTGTTGTACCTGTTAATATATTTGAAGGACAGTGCAGATCATCACCTGTCTCTCTTTTGCTTAGATATTTCAAAAACAGAAGAATTTCCTTATATCCCTGGATGATATTTAGTTTTCAGTACTACTTAGATGATCAATCTTTTAAAAGTCTTCCATGTTTTGTTTGTGTTTCTTACAAGGAGATTCTTGCAAAACAGCAAGGAAACGAATTGTTTTGTCTAAGAAAACGGAGTCTGTAACACGGACTCTCAGGTTGTACGGCACAGATTTTGATGTGTCTGCTAAAACACATCGTAATCTATCTGGTGTCAAAAGAACTACCCTGCTAGTGTAAGTCAAGTCAAGTCACGTCACTCCCGTAGTCCTAGGACCGTTGGGGCACTTTGATGAGTTCTCTATCTGGTGAAAGTAGAGCAAGAAAATATCCAATACACTATGTTTAGTGGCTAAGGGTTACCGAACAAGGCTATCCCGTACTATCTGGAATCTGCTTTTCAAAATGAAATATTGTGAAATAAACACATAAAGTCAGCTGTTATGTTGATTTCATAAAGGATAAAAGGAATGCCTAGACACTGAATCATTTTTTTCAAAAACACTAAGAAATCTGGTACTGCAAGCTATCAGACATCATATATAAAGGAACTCCGTCGGAGCAAATGTGTTACTAGAGAAATTCAACCTAAGTCTAAGATTCTTGGTGTTACAAGATAGATTGAGGCCGACAGTTGTCAAAAGCTTGCCGGTACTGAGGGGTAAATCATTTTTTACAAAAACGTGCAAGTTTTAATTAAAAAACAGGATTTCTTAGGGATTTGGCCAAAATCTTAATAATAATCAGAGGACGTATGCACTATTTTATGGAAACAGATCTCTCCCTTGTCCGATATCATGTAACTGACAACTCGTGGTCTCCGCAACTTGCCCTGAAAAGTGTGATATATTTGCCTAACCAACGTGCCTGAAGTAGTAGGAAACACATTTGTATTTTCTGCAATAGCTGGAGTGTAATATCGAGGCATCTTTGATCTCCTATTCACGAGCGACGAATTCAAAGGTCTTTTCCTTCTTAATTTATATGCTGGTCAAAATCATTATTGCAGCATTTATTTTTATTTAGGGTAGTGAAAGGAGTGATTGATTAGTGGGGTGTCGACAGGAGTATAAAAAGTGTTTTTAAATATTATAATTTGACTTTTTGATTGTTAAATGCTTGCGTTACATATTTGACCTCTCTGGTATTTACAAGACTGACATATTATTAATCCATTGCTTATTTACCTTAAGATGTTAAGAGGGTTTAGTTTTGTTCATGCTTGCTTTACTAAGTTGAAACAGTTAATACTTGAATGTCTTTACTTGCGAGATGACATGTTAGGTAACTTTGGATGTATAAATCTATGCTGATGTCACAGTTTGCGTCGTAATATCTTTTTTCATCGCAGTGTTCAAGTTGCCGAAATGGTACACGAAAATTCGCTTAGGAATCTCAGTTACTTAAGCAGGATAGGACGTGAGAAATGCAGCTGTCTGTGGTGTGCCATACTTTTAAAAATCCTGTTCATTAACAGTTTAAATTCATTTTATTCGCCTCAGTAATCTTGTTATTAAAATAGAGAAGCCGATCATCCGAAAGACGAAAGAGAGAAAATGGAATCAATTGGTGAGAATTACAAACTGCTGCGTTTCATCAGAAGTCGATTGTTCCTTTAAGCCTTAACATATGATAGGCTTACTAACTGTTAGAAATCATGCAGAATGTTCTTTAAACTTTTAAAGCTAAATCTGTCAAGTGTGCAGGCTTATTCAAACATCTCTTGGATCAACACTTAGTTCTTTTTTTTCACTCACATTTCATACCGAACGAACACATTTTAAAATTTAGTCTCAATTTTCACAGTACTACAGGAAATGGCGCTTGTGACATAATTTTTAACTTGTGGTAGTCAGCTTCTTATGAACAACAAAGTCCAGCAAAATAAAAGTAAATTTAAGATGTTTGAACTAAATGAAAACACTAGAAATGAAACATTAAGTAACCAACCAATATTTCTTTGATACATAATCTTCAGTGTGGAACGCTAATGCAACTAGGTCAAATTATTTATATACTAAATAACCTAACAAAACAAAGTAATAACAAGGAAATAAAAACGATTTGCTTTGATAAACCGACTCTGGTCAGAGAATGCATCTGAGGAGATGAACGTATACAGAACAGACCGCCAGTTTCCTATCGTGAAAGGGATGTTACTATTAACATTATATCTAGTCTAGTCACCTCACAATAAAAGAACAACTTGTTCTCATGATTGTACTACCATTTCCTATGTCAAGTAATTTGGCATACTGTTAAATTAAACTCTGACTTATCCAAAAGTAGTTTAATTAGATTACCTTGTAAACTCTTTTGAGCATGAAAAAAAATTTTAAAGGGTCTAAAATTATAAGTGACTAATGACAAGCTAGCAGTATTTCACCGACATTGAAAAGGAGCGGGTTTAAGTTTTTAATTTGAGAATCTTACACACGGAATAATTTGTGTAATACGTGCAGAAATACCCTAGAGATACTAAAAGCCCTTAATAATTCAAAATTTAATTCAAAAAGTATGTTTTAAGGCCATTTTACAAAATTTTTGAAATTTTTGAATATTGCACAATATTTCATAGCCATAGATGACGTCATTCACACGTAATTAAAAATTGTTTTTTGTAATGTGTTGGAAAAGAGTTATACTATAAACGTGCCAAATACCTTGCAATAGCATTAAAGTTATAGTGTGTCAAAGTGCCGCGGGCATACTAGCCGCCCCTCCCATGTATGAGAAGAGCCAAAAAGCCCATGTAAGATAGGGTTAAAGTACACCTTTGCATTTTCAGAAATATGACCATTCCATAAGAACAGCAGTAAAGAGCTGCAGTTGTTATGGGTCTTAAAGTGAGGGTAATAAATTGTACAACTGTATCAGCTTAGGAAGAGGTTGCAGCAGAACAGAAGCCGGGGGGAAGGGGGGGGGGCTGGTTGGGTCAGGCATACAATATACGTCTTCACAGCGCCACCGAAACAAAGCCTCCTTACTGAAACATACACTTGCCTTGCTCAGTAGTGTCCCGCGTATACCGATTGAAAAAGTGTGCGAAAGGAAAGCGGTTAGGTTGGATGTCATACCTTCAGGGACACTTAAATGTCAGTCCACCTCTAAGAGTTCGATGGCTGACTGGTACTTCGTGATATTAATCATTTTTCGACATTCTGGTGAATCTCTTCAAATTTTGATTAAACGAAGATATTTGACTGATTATATCGCAACTTCTTATTCGAATCAGTGAATAAGTGAAACAGTTAAAATTGCCTTGTTACTAGTGGCAGCATATTGTATTATTTATTTGTTGGTGCTAATGAAATTTTTAAAGATGAAAACAAGAATTTATTCCAGAGCAATGCACCCAAACTCCTTTAGGTGGGACTGATTAAAGTGAGGTTATTTTAACTGTAGAGAATGACGGAAATTTCTGTTCTACTGCACAGGACAAAGACTTCCCTGTATTTTCTCTTCCATTGCAGAAAAAACATTTACTCCCGAAAGTTTGTTCAGAAACGAAGAAACGTTAGGATCCCGTTAGGAAACGCTAGATCCCGGAATTTTCGTTCCCAAGCAATGATCAAGCGTTTGTGTAGTATATAATACAGCTCAAATGCGACGTCTTGTCCAATTGTAAAGCAACGCCAGACAGGTCTTCAATCTGTTATTGAGCATGAGCAGTTTATAAACGCACTATAACTTTTTAAAGTCTTTGCTTCATGATCATCGATATCTTAAGACCTAGCAAATTTTACCAGATAGTAGACGGTTCACTCAGGTTTAAAAAGTCACCAATGAACTACCGGTATGACTTACATAAATTTTGTATACCACGGCAGCCCCAGCGAAGAAGTCAATAGAGGAGATGAAACTGATGGTTCAAAGCAAGCTTGTCTAAAGTTTGTCACTTCGTCTGTCTGTTCAGGAGTTGATCAGGAACAAATAGTCCCATAACGTAAACATAGAAATCCATGTTTTGCTTTTTTCTTGAATGCTATGACAGGCTAAAGTGAATGGTAGACTAAACATAGACATGGCACAAACTGAGACATTTGACTTAGGTAGTGGAAATAGATTAAAAGTTGTAAGTTGTTGCGTTACCGAGTAGGGGCACCAGCCACTATTTAGCATTCAATAAGTGGAAATTGGCGACGGAAGCAGGATTTAAACTGTATCCCAACTGCTGCAGCGTTTGGGTACTGTAAGTAGTGCTACTGTTTAGTAGTATTCAAAATTAGATCAACTGAGCATTTTTATAGGTAGCAGGGGCGGCACCACCGAAAAGTAGGGGCGGGGTGCTGTGAAATATCCCAATATTTCATTATTTTGTTTCATTCAATCTGCTGAAAAGAATTCAAATCTTATGAGACTTTACATTTGATATGGCCTCCTTTCGCCTTCTCCTTCGTGTTTCAGTGTTTTTTTTGCTCTCTTTGCCACCGAAAAAATCTTGGCTGAAGGGGGGGGGGATTGCAGACGCTGGACCCCCCTAGAGCCGCCTCTGTAACATTGATTTGGAGCTTATAGAGTATAATGCACACTAGCGCTATTGCAAGTGTTTTTGTGCTGGGAACGTCCGTCAGGTTAGTCCATAAGCTTGTACAATAAAATATTGCGGAAGTAGACGATTCGCGATTCGCGGTCCGTTTTTAAACTTTTACGGGACACATTTTAAATTTTTTGCGGTGCGATGCAACAGTGATCATAAAACAGCAGTTTGAAAAACACTTTTGGGTGAATTGATAAATTCTTATAAAGTAGCTACTTACCTTGAATTGGATATCGTTGAGAACTTGTACATAATGGAATAGTTAAAGCCTAGATAACCTTAATTTAATGAACGTATTATGAAAATCCAACCTGCTGACAGCGTTAAAGGAATTTGTCGGATTAACAAGAAAATCGATTCTTTTGTAAGGTTAAACAACAGAATGAAGTGAACCAAATATATGGCAAAAGAAGAAGCCGAAATTGGTCTGAGTATCAAGAATAACATAAGAAAATTTAATTCAGTGCCAGGTGTATAGTCTAGTTTAGGACCGATTGGCTTACTTACTATTATCCATGTATTTTGTATGCCTATTCTGTTGTTGCCGATAAATCAGCCGATAGATCGGCCGAAAATCAGCCAGAATATTGATGCATCAAGCATAGAATGATACATCAAGAAGCAGGAAATTGAAAACATTTGCTTACGTCTTGTAAAAGTATGGCAAGTATATTTAAAAACACGACCCAAAGAATGTGTGAAAAATTATGGATGTCACAAGTGAGAGGTACGTAAAAGAATCAGAAACTTAAAATATAAAATGCCATTTTCTACTTCAAAGACAGAAGGACATCATAGCTCAAGGGGGCGTAGGTATGAAATTGATTAGACGTGTGCACTTGGCAGTGGAGGTCATTAGCCTAAAACATTGTGAATTTGAAAAAAATATTGGAAGAAATTAGGAGAAGAAGAAAGTTTATGCCAAAGTAGAAAGATGAATTCAGTTTTATGTGCAATGATGCAGAACGAATAAAATGCTAAATTTCATTGGAGTGAAGAAAGGATCTAGCAGAATTAAGCATAATTCAGCACGGGGCAATGGCGGCATCCCAGAGCCAGAGATAATGTCGAAAAAGCAACATAAGAAGACATTTATCTTTAATATGATATTTACACCTTCCAAACTCCGCGTACATTTCGTGACGTTATGTTTCCTACCGAGGGAGCAAACCAGAGTATTCTTTGGGCCTGTAGCGACACAAACTAAAACTTAGCCTGCTTCGAACCCGTCCTTAAAATTGGTTCCTACAGCCCTATTCGGGAGCAATTTTTATAACTTAAGGAAGTTCAGCGACACAATGCCTTGCCTTTTCATAATATGTACACTAATTAAAAATTTTTGGATTTCAAAAAACTCATCTGCAAGATAGGTTAAATGACGCTGTGAGAAATTCGATCTGCTGATCGTATCGTGACCTCGTGGATTGAAGCTTGATTGAAGAGAACACGAAGTGTGGGTGTTGAAAACACCCACACAACCTTTAATGTGCTTTATCGTATTGGAAAGTGCTGTTGAGGTTGGTTTTTGAGTTAGACCATTTGTTTGGACAAAGTTGCCTGTCCGGCATGTCACGCACATACGTTACGCACATATGTTGCATAATTCGATGGGGGAATTTTATAACATGACTGGAAGATCTCAAACATCTTATGAGTTTCCATGTTTGTCTCACGCCGTTATGGAAGGGTGCTAGCACCACGTGAGCACATGGTTGACTCGATCACAAGCTAGAAGGAACTTTCCAGCTACTTGTAGGCCTACTTATGAGAGGTATCAAACACTTTTCTCCAGAAGACTAAAAGTAAATTCTCCGTACAGTTCGATTTTTCATGCATTTTTCCTCTTACAACGTTCTTTGCCTTATTCTTGAATTAAGAGTAACCAGGTTTTTCTCAGGTAACTTTTTTTTAATATTTCAAGATTTTGAATTTCCACTGTAATAGAATACAGACTGTCACATTTTTGAACCTCTTTGGTAGGTATGATTTTGGTAATGTTAACCTAAGCATTCTATTTTTGAAATGATAGGTATCACTACTGAATTCACGGCCAGTTTACCATTTGTAATTGAACAAGAGCCTCGCTGTACAGCCAACTAGGTCGCAGGAATTTTGGCGATATGTGTGCAAACTGCAAGACATTGAAAATTTGATTGATATTCTGAGAATCAATTAAATTATATCTCACAGATCTTTTGGCTCCTGATGATATTTTTACATATGGAAGCGTGAACTTGTAAAAACACACCCTCGATTTCATGGGGGTATTTCCGTAAGCTTTTGGACCAAAAGGATAGAGGCCTGTAACCTCAAGAGCCCATCGAGTTTGTTGAACAAGCCTGAAGACGTCTAAAATATGTTCCGAAATCGGACTTTAGCGGATATTTTTAAAATTAAATTGATCCATTCCTGGGTTCTGCTGAGAATGAGAATTTTTATGGTATCCCCCCCCCCCCCCTTGCGCTTGCACTCGGACAAAAACTGCTCTCGATAGTTTTTTCTGCTCCCAAGCAAAATGATATATGTTTCCCAACTGTGTGAGAACCTGATTAGTGTTGATATTTGGCATTCGTTGCAGTTCAAACTCGAAAATGAATAACCACTGTGATCCCATTTTTCGATCGGATAACAACTGTTCCTGTACTTTTTAAAAGCATGCAAGATGACTGCTGATTAAAACTTGATTTACTGCAGATTCTAAAGGAATTGCATTAGACAGAGTACGCAGGTTCACCTCTCCGTAAATTAGATGCCCATGAACTTTTTATCTCTCGTAGCGAAAGAGGGGTAGTACTGCTCTTTACGGTCATCTTAAATACATGAACCAATGCCTGGTCTTCTATGGAATAAATAAAGCGTTTGACACGTACGTAGCTTGAACTTCAGGGCCTCGAACCCGACAAAAATTTGCTTGCGAAGAGAGTTCTATGATGCTTAAAGGCCAAAGAAGTGGTCCGCCACTGGACTTTATGCACTTGCAGTAAATTGCGACCTACAAAAAGCAAGTTAATCGAGGGTCACTTTGCACATTGCCTCATACGGATAGTGGTAGCTAGGAAAGCCTTTTAAAATGAGCAGTGACATGGTTGTATTCACTCTTGATCAAAAACATGTGTTCGTAAAGTTCCTAAGTTATAAACCACTTCAACAATACACACCTTTGTGACCAAGAGCTTGCATGAAGGAAGACGCCCAAAAATAGGTCTACTCTCTGACACCAATTGAGAGTGACAAGCCACACTTGGTAAACCTGGTCTCATCAGAAAGGAAAAGTTTGCAATTTGTCTTATCACCCTTTTGCGGAAGAATAATCATATTTTAAGAGCTATTGTTTGTTAAATCTGTCATAAATATTGATGTAGATGAGAAAATCAAGTTTGACGTAGTTTGTTGACATGGAATATTGATAATTTGAATAAGTGCCAATGCTTCCTTGCATTTCATTTCCTACTCTTTTCTCGTGTAGTTGAAATCGTTGTTGGACTACCTCAATGGTTTTTGCAACTGACAGAGGATCAGAACCAGTCGAGCCATTGCATTATAAGGTAAACATGACATAAGAACATTGACACTTGGCTTTATCATGTCGGGATAACATATATTTGATAAAGCGCCAGTTTATTTAATAAATACATTGATGGTTGTGGAGACATGTTTCGTAAAAGTAGCGCCAATCTGTGGCGGATCCACAGTGGCTACATAGGGTACGGCCCCCCTTCCAAGCATGAAATTAGGTTTTGTCACTCTTTTAAAAGATAGGCTGAATGGAAAGCTTGGTTTGTTTGAGGATATGTAGTAAGGAAGATTAAAAGTGTAAATGTGAACGACTAGTACGCCACGGAGAAGAAAAATCCATTCAATTGACCTAGTCAAGCCTTAAGGTCGGCCCCTCTGAAGTTGACGCCCTCTCCTCTATGATCCATTTCTGGATCTGCCACTGGCGCTAAGGCATTCAACAAAATACGCTGTCACTCGGCATTAGCGTGTCGGGATAACTTTTTAAAAAGGTAGGCCAGTTCGTTGAACAGGACACAGTGACACTTAACATAAGCATATAGGAATGATTGCCTCATGTTTCTCCTTTACAAAGCCACGAGTTCCCCTCTACCTACAAATTTATGTCACAAAATTGACTTCACAATTCGCAGATATTTAAATTAAAGCGTCAAAAGTTTTAAACTGTAGTTTTGGTGTAAATTTTGTCAACGATATTTTTAGTCATAAAAGCGGTTTATGTGTAATTGGGGGCTTGCCTTGGGGGCTTTTTTGCCATTCCACGCGTTTGTTGTTGAGTGCCTTACACCTGTACAAAACCAACCCGTAGTTCTTATTGCTGATTTTGTAACAGTGAATAAAACAAGTATCATAGTGCTCATGGTATCGGTGGTGCAGACGGGAGGAAGAGCTGTTGGAGGTTTGTCAAATAATCTTTTCTACATAAGGGTTCCAACCGAACATTGGCCGAACGTGTATTGTGTTCTCATGTCTTTTAACGAGTTATTGTAACCTTAGCTGGGCCGTTGTTTTCATATAAACCTCTATTTGGGGAGTTGGAGGGTCTCCAACAGGTTAAAAGTCGTGACATTCCCACTGACAGTAATTATTGCGGTAATGCACCCTTCTGTAGAATCGCGGGATGCCCCTTCTTCAATTTCTGAAGAGAATGATTTGTGTTATTTTTGTTACTATAGTGCTTTTTACCCCCGCACTATGGTTTCCAACCGAGGTCTTAACGTCATCTTTTACAGCCGTGCTTTTGCTAGCTCCGTCACTAGTGAATGTGCGCCCACGTTTTTTGTCAGATGAAGATGACACCGATTTATGATATTGTTTGAAAGGTACGGCGATTGCGCCAAACAGATGCGGTTTTAGTATTGGCGACTGACTGTAAACGTCTCTTGGTACGTGTCATTGCCGTGATATGCAGTATATGCTCCTTAATAGTATCAATAGACAGTTCACTGCACCCTCCCTCCCTCCCCTTCCCCCTCTATCCCCCTCTTTGCGTCTATGACACTATAGCTTACAGGCAATGCGAGAGGGGGTAGAGCTCAGGACCACCTACAACTGCTGTTTGACTACATCTAGCACACTTGACCTACAAGGTGAGCTCCTTACTCCACTAGGACACAAGCTTAAATTTACTAATTCTTTTTCTTTGAAAATATTGAAAGTGCAATCATCCTGTGCATCGTTTTACCATTCAAATTGCTTTTTCGACCTCCCATCGAGCAGGGGGGATTTTTGTTAAGCCGTATAAATGATCTATTTAAAGAAGGATATGCCATTCAGGCAGTACGTCTTTGTGCATCTTGCAAAATCACCATATAAACAAACTCAAGCCACTTTCAGGCTAGGAAACTATGCAATCAAAAGATTATTCTTGCTTGATTAACTTTGCTTCCCAAATTCTAAGGCAAGAAGATAATAGCTTTCATGTTTTAGAAACGGGAGGAATTCCGAATACGTGACGAACGCCCACTTGCTAGTTTCAGTACAGAAGACCGTTTGGTATCGGCCACTTCTCTTTGCATGAAGTGTTTGCTAGTTGCACTACAAGATCATCATCGTACGCCCCAAGGGATACCTGTCTTCACAAACTAACCTGAGTTATGGCAACCTTAGAAAATCGAAAGGGACATATCAAATACGTATTACTAACCAAAGGCCACAAACAATTTTTTAATCAGCTCTTACTTTGGACACTACTTTACTTTGATTGTTCACCCACCCACAAATGTGCGTCAAGGACGTAATTGCTTTATGGTGATCATGTACGTATGTGACGCCAAGGCATTTTAGGGACCCTCCTCAGATTTCCGTAATTCTGCTCCTTCTGCAACCCCGGGTTGGCGGTGTGCTCCTTACTATATAAATTTTTATTCGATTTCCTCTTTCTATTAACCTATTATTGACTGGCACAAGATATGCACATATGCCCACATTCCCCCCATTTTATAATTTTGCGATGAGTTTGCAATTCTTTTACATTCTTACGTACTCTGTTATATTGTTTGGAAATATTACACTTTCAATTTTCAGATTTATAATTTTAAGCGGTCTTTTTATTGAAATGCGTCTGTTTATAATACATCTGTGATGATTCTAAAAGGAACAGTGAAACACCAATTCACGATCAAATGGATTTGGGGAGCAAAATGGAAGTCTGGGAATAAACACCATTAAAATACTTATTTTGACAAATACTCAGTCAAAGTTTTGTATCATCAATGCTGTTTACGATTAAGTCAAGTAAGGATAAGGTTAGGGGAAGGATTTGCTCGAGAGCGAGTATAATATTATGTAAAGGTCTTGTAACGAAGCTGCATAGGAGGAATTCCGTGACATTTTACTTAGTAACACTGACCTTGACATGCATTCCGTTCACTACGGGGTTTTCAGTTGGTCTGCCAGTGGAGCAAATTGTATAGAGCATGTGGTAGTCTAGAAACTTAGTCCTAAAAACTCCCCCATGGATTTAGTAATTTTGTCAGCTGTTGTGTTGCACCTGAATCTATTCGACAATATGGCCATCACCATCTTGCTGTTCTTTTGTCATTTTCTTTGTCACTTTTGTCATTGTTCTTAGTCTCCTGTTTATCATCTTCTGAAGCCCTGTCAGTGATGACCCTAGCACTAGGACCTCCACGAGCAACACCATCGCCACCTCCACCTCCATCACCACTCCTCCTCCTGCTCCTCCTCCTCCTCCTCCCACTATTACTACTACTTCCACTTCTTCTCCCACTACTACTACAACAACAACAACTATTACTACTATTACTACTGTTACTACTGTTACTACTGTTACTACTTCTACTTCTTCTAGTACTAGTTCTAGTACTACTACCAGTACTACTACTACTACTACTACTACTACTACTACCACCACTACCACCACTACTACTACTACTACTACTACTACTACTACTACTACTACTACTACTACTACTACTACTACTACTACTGCTGCTACGCCGCCGGAGGCCACCTGATACTTGGGCCGGTCGACCACGGTGTAGTGGGTCCGGTCGATCTGGGAGACCCGCTGGCAGGCGATCGTGCAGCCGAAACAGGCCGCGTTGGTGATCAAGTTGGGCTTGCCGTCGGAGGCGCGTTTCTCGTGCATCTTCTCGCCCGAGATATCCTTCGCGCCGTCGAACTGAACGTCCCGGTGATTGTGGGTCGGCAAGGCGCCCGACTCGTTGATCACATTCATTAGAACGTTGGTGCCGTAGGTCGGCAAGCCCTCGCCGGTCACGGCATTGCCGGCCAGAACCGCCTTGCCGTCGCTGGTGGCCTTGTTGAAGGCGCCGAAGTCTTCGACCTCAACCCCCAGCGTGCCGCGGATCGCGACCGCCTTGAGGTTCTTCGAGCCCATCACCGTGCCGACGCCGGAGCGCCCGGCGGCGCGGTCCATGTCGTTGACCACGCAGGCGAACTTGACGCCCTTCTCGCCGGCGACCCCAATCGAGGCCACCCGGATCAGCGGATCGCCGTGCTTCTTCTTGATGCCCTCCTCGGTGTCCCACACCGAGGTGCCCCAGAAGTCCGATGCGTCGATCAGCTGCGCATCGTCGTTTTCCAGCAGCAGATAGACCGGATTGGCCGCCCGGCCCTCGAAGATGATCATGTCCCAGCCGGCATTCTTCATCTCGTTGCCGAAGAAGCCACCGGAGTTGGAACAGGCGATGGCGCCGGTCAGCGCTCCCTTGGTCACAACCGAGTAGCGTCCCGCGGTCGAGGCGGAGGTCCCGGTCAGCGGGCCGGTGGTCATAATCAGCTTGTTGTCCGGCGATAGCGGATCGACCTTGGGGTCGATCTCCTCGCAGAGGTATTTGGTCGCCAGGCCCCTTTGCCCGAGATACTTCTGCGCCCAGTCCATGTTGAGAGGTTCGGATTCGGCCGTCCCAGCGGTCAGGTTGACCCTCAGTACTTTTCTTGCCCAAGCCATGATCGCTCTCCCTATGCTTCCGCGCGCGCGCCGGAATCGGTCTTGGCGGCCCAATCGCGCATCTTTTCCAAACCGGTCCAGTCGGCATCGACGTAGGTGATCGCATCGGTCGGGCAGGCCTCGGCGCAGGCCGGCTCACCCTCGCAGAGATCACACTTCATGACCTTGCCGGTCGACTGGTTGTAGTTGATGGTGCCGAAGGGGCAGGCAACCGTGCAGACCTTGCAGCCGACGCAGAGCGCGTCCGAGACCACCTTGGCGCCGGTCTTGGCGTCGATGGAGATGGCGTCGGTCGGACAGGCCTTCAAGCACCAGGCATCGGCGCATTGGGTGCAGGTGTAGGGGACGTAGCGCCCCTCTTCATGGAAGCGGAAGACCTTGATCCGCGACTTGCTCGGGTTGAACGAGCCTTCGTTGTCAAGCGAGCAGGCCATCTCGCATTGCAGACACCCGGTACACTTCGCCGGGTTTATCAGTAACGATCGTTGCATAGATCCCTCCGAACCAGGTTATGCGGCGGTTTCGCTGAAGATCGGATGGGATACCTCTGCCTCCCTGGAAAGCCGAAGCCCGCGCGTGACTTTACCTTCCGGCCATTCAGCCGCCACTTTTTGTCCGGCCATTCTAGGCCACCGAACGGGCAATGCAACTCGCTTGGGACTGTCAAATCTGATCAGCTTGGCCGATCAGACCACCGGAGCGCCATAGCCGTAGCTAAAGGGTACGGGACCAGAGAAGGCGACCACATCGCGATCATCCAGCATGTGATGGGCCTTGATCGGATGACCGACCAGGCCGCTGGTGATGTCGCGCCCGTTGACCAGGACCAGGAACACGGCCGCGAGCGGGATGTCGAGCTGTCTGGCCAGCTCACCGACGGTGGTGCCAGCCGCGAGCTCCATGTCCCGCTGCGGGTCCTGTTCGCCGGCAAAGCGCGTCAGGCTGTTGAACAGCCGGATCTGAACCTTGATTTTGCCGCCCTGCCGATTGTGTCCGATCAGACTGGTCACTTGGCCATCTCCTCCTCTGAGCAATAGGAGACAAGCGTTAGACCCGCGCGGAGGCACCGGTCCTTGACGTCGATCAATCCGGCGGTCCGCCCCGCCTGCGGGAGATCAGCCGCCGCCGCGCTGAAAGGCGCGGTCGAACTGCCGCAAAAAGGTCTCTTGCTGGTCGGCTTCGAAATCCCCGAACGCGACCGTCACCTGCGCGCGGGGCGTGCTGAAGTTGAGACCCAGGCGACGCGGCGGCAAGGCTTCGAAGGAAACGACGACGGCTTGGCCGGGCGCCACGACCACGACCCGGTCCCCCTCGACCCGGTAGTCGTAGCCCTCGAAGGCCGAGGGCAAGCCACGGGCGAAGTCGTCGCGGGTCAAGCTCATTTCCTTGACCACTGGCTGATCGCCGCTCATTCGGCGCGGTCAGCCGCCGGCCACGGGCGGCCAGGCGGACACGGTATCGCCGTCGCTGAGGCCGGTTTCGCCTCGCTTCCCGGGCGGCACGAAGACCCCGTTCAACAACACCAGATGACAGCGCTGCCGCGGCACCTTGAGGCGATCCAGAACCGACCAGATGGTCGTCTCCGCGTCCACATCGAAAGATGTGGCGTGCTCCTTCGCCCCGTCGGGGAGGTAGTCCCCCAGGGACGCGAAGAGCTTGACCGTCACCTGCGCCATGAGCGCGACCTCCGATTGTTCCGATCAGCCTATTCCGATCCGCGCCCGGGCAGTGCGACCGACTGCCCGAACCGGCGGCATGTTACGTCTCGGGAGGGAATTTGCAATGCCCGCTGCTTCACGCTGTCGTGGGCGCCCGGCCGGGCTGCCACCCCGACCGGGGATCGCCGAACGGAGCCAAGGCTCAGCCGCGCTGCGCGCTCAAGCCAAGCGCCGCCGAGACGCTCGCCAGGACCATGATGGCCGCCGACCAGAGCGCGATCGAAGTGAGCGATGCGCCGGCATCGAACGGCAGTCCCATGGCAAAGGGCCCCAGCGCCGAGGCGAAGAC
>JAAAKM020006971.1:29732776-29757326 GCA_010016025.2 Alatinidae sp. Z8VKAUB7J3 | reverse complement strand
TAGCAGAAGGCTAAAAGCTAGAACAAATTTGCCTTCCCTATGTAAAACACACCAGCAAAACCATCAAAGGGATCTTTAAGCAACACAAGATTTATTGTCTACCAAGCCACCATCTGTAAGATGCTTCCCCATAGGGTCCCAATTACATCAGAAGACAAGAACATCACTTGCTATAAACTAGGCGGCAGAGGCTGGTTAGTATCCTAAATATGTGCATCCAAATGCATCTTTAGGTCAAGACCAAAAGAACATCAGAGAGCTCTAAAAGAAGCAAACACAAAAGGTACCCAAAATACAGAGCACTATTGGACAAGCAGTAACAGGAGATCACACTGCTATGAGAAAAATAATATGACTTATGCACTTTCTCCACACAACAACAACAATACCATGCCCTATGCACTTCAAGACATATGGGTGCTTGCACTAGCAAAAAAAGAGAAAGATACAATTGGCATGACCCCATATTTTCTAGACTAATCCTACCATTACTACACAACTTGAAGTATATAGATCTGCATGACATCAAAATATATTAGCCTGATAATGGCAAACATATATCTTGAAAGGTAGATTCAGTAAAGCCTATCTCCATCAGTAATCAGGATAATTCAATGACAAGATTTCAAAATGCTGCTCACAAACCTACTCTGAACATTATCCAATATGTAAAACTACACCAGGTCCGACCTTATTAAGATTTTGTTTGGAATATTTAATCTCTGTAATATATCCCCCTATTTTTCTGTTTTTATCTATATACATTACTTTTTGAAAATAATACCAAACAATTTGTTAGTCAAGTAAACAAAAATTTGTTTTTCACATGTGCTCAAATTTAGCAACTTGTTTATTAGACTATTAGTGAAAAGGTCAAGATAGTAATCAGTGGTAGTGCTATGGCCAATGTGGTGATTAGCAAAATATTTTGGAGGAACACTGGTCTAAGTATGAAGTGAAGAGTAGTATCATACTGTGGTGAAGGTGGCACAATACTGTAAAGAATAATTTACATATATACGTTCTTAACCATGGCATTAGGAGGCAAGAGTGGCAAATCTGCTTTCCTTTATTGATTCTTTCTTCTAGCTAATTCTTATTTTAAGCACTCACAACCTGGGGCCCTTGATCTCACCTGTGACCTTAGTACTATTGCCTTGAGGCTGACACTTGAAAAAACAATACCATATTTTTATATCAATGTCCATATTGAAATGTTTTCTTCAAGATTATAAAAGGCCTAGTATAATTAAATATCATCACTTGAAGAAGGTCCTTGCCCTTTCAACACTAGGTTCCTAATTCTTTACTGTCTCATAATCATTATATATCTGATTTCTTAATCATTTGTACCACATAATAGCACCTCAATGCTTATACATCTTCAACTCTGACTTCTCACTTTCAAACATATTTTGACCTTGATGTTATGCGATCCCCTGCATTAAATGTATACAACAGATCCACGATTGACAATTCACATTTTATAAATCATCTTTAATTCTTGGCCTGACAGACCAACAAGTGGGAGTAAAGGATCTTAAGTCGCTGGTGTGCTTACTCGACTTTCGTCCATGTACCGGTACTGGTATATAGGGATAAATTACAGCGAGGAAAAGTGCTTTAATATCAAAATGCACTTCTACTACAGCTTGATAAATGTACTTGATCTAAGTAGAAAGAAAATGACGAAAAAGAATAGTAGGAAGAAGGTGACCAAAAAAAAATAGTAGGAAGAAGGTGACGAAAGAGGAAAGTAAGAAGAAGAGGACGAAAAAGAAAAGTAGGGAGAAGATGACGAAAAAGAATAGTAGGAAGAAGATGACGAAAAAGAATAGTAGGAAGAAGATGACGAAAAAGAAAAGTAGAGGGAAGATGACAAAAAATAATAGTAGGAAGAAGGTGACGAAAAAGAATAGTAGGAAGAAAGTGACGAAAGAGAAAAGTAGGAAGAAGGTGACGAAAAAGAAAAGTAGGAAGAAGGTTACGAAAGAGAAAAGTAGGAAGAAGGTGGCGAAAAAGAATACTAGGAAGAAGATAACGAAAAAGAATAGTAGGAAGAAGATGACGAAAAAGAATAGTAGGAAGAAGATGACGAAAAAGAAAAGTAGGTAGAAGATGACGAAAAAGAATAGTAGGAAGGTGACAAAAGAGAAAGTTGGGAGAAGGTGGGGAAAAGGAAAAGTAGGAAGAAGGTGACGAAAAAGAATAGTAGGAAGAAGGTGACGAAAGAGAAAAGTAAAAAGAAGATGACGAAAAAGAAAAGTAGGGAGAAGATGACGAAAAAGAATAGTAGGAGGAAGATGACGAAAAAGACTAGTAGGAAGAAGGTGACGAAAGAGAAAAGTAGGAAGAAGATGACGAAAAAGAAAAGTAGAGGGAAGATGACGAAAAAGAATAGTAGGAAGAAGGTGACGAAAGAGAAAAGTAGGACGAAGATGACGAAAAAGAAGAGTAGGAAGAAGATGACGAAAGAGAAAAGTAGGAAGAAGATGACGAAAAAGAAAAGTAGAGGGAAGATGACGAAAAAGAATAGTAGGAAGAAGGTGACGAAAGAGAAAAGTAGGACGAAGATGACGAAAAAGAATAGTAGGAAGAAGGTGACGAAGAAGAAAAGAAGGAAGAAGATGACGAAAAAGAAAAATAGGAAGAAGATAACAGTTAAGGAGAGGAAGACTATAAAGGCACAATTTCAGGAGAAGAAGAAACCCTAAAATATGCTGCAGGCAATATCAATGCCTCCTTAACATTACCTACTACTATATTAATAGCATTAATAGTTTGCAAAGCATGACTGGTAACATTTGTAATGCTGCCATTAGTTTCTGGTCAAAGCAAATACAACCACGGTAACTTACAGCAGGCTTTCCGATACTTCTAGGCATGAAACACACCCTTTGTGACTAAAGAGTGTGTCTATTCTGTTGAATTTCACAATATCCCAAATCTAAAAAACAAACAAGACGCAGTTGCAGATATATGTTGGGGTTACAGGCAAACGTTCAGTACTAGTTAATTTTGATACAGTGGCTGCAACTACTGGTAAGAATTGGTAGGAACGTACTCGGCTTACATGCAAACAAACATACATAAAACTTACAATGTGAGTGCGAAGGAAAGAAGTTTACACACTTTTAAAAAATTTAAAAAGTCAGCTCTGAAGGCTATTGGCAGCAATGATTGATAAGAAATGATAAAGTTAAAGGCGTTTAAAAGGTAATATAGCATATAGACTGTAAAATATATTGATAGTTTTGGAAAGATACAAGAGAAATAACAATATGCCAACATCAGAATTCGAACCCTGGATTCTATATCTCTAGTATATTTCAAAGGATTTATAATGCCAAATTCTCTCTTTTCGGTGAAATAATTATTTTTATTTGAGCGTAAAATTCATACAGTAGTGGACCTACAGTAAGCTCAAACTAAATCAAGTAAGTCAAGCCAAGTCAAGTCAAGTCAAGACCTACAAAGTACTTACTATGATTGACATGTCCCATGATCCTGTATAAATGTACTCGGAATCAAATACCACTGCACGAACACCTCCCTGAAAAGAACAAAAGCTGGTGGTGAGGGGACTGGTTTCTAGATATATCTGACTCTCATAAGAAGTATTCTAAAACACTGCAAAGAAAGAGTTCCCTACTAATAAGACGACATTATGTTATCACTATTAATGAAACTACCCTTCTCTTTCCTGCTAGCCCTGATCTTTCTCCTGTGCTTCAGCTTCAATTAGCCCTTGCAATTATTCTTCCCTTTCCACAGCTACTTTCCTCTTGTTCTTGTATCTTGTTGTTAAACTTTCACTTTTTCTGTTGCTCATGCCCAAGCCCTTAATTTTCTCATGCAGTACTTGTGCACGTGTTCGTTCTGATGTCCCTTGCTCTGCTACATTACGCTACCTTTCAATATACACGAACTACACTATTTCTGCCACACTATTAGACTTTACAATACGCAATCTCTTTCCCTCTCTTCTCCTCTGAATAAACGTAATTTTAAGAAGACTTTTATAATGATAGACTCGACTAAACACGAAGAGAAAACAGTCTTGGTCCCGTGGCGGCAACGACATAGCCAGCACAGCATTTTCTACAGGACGCTGAAAATATTTCCAAAGTTTTACAGCAATCACCTAGACAAGGATTCCCTCTGCAAAATGTACTTGTTAGTTAACTTTATTTATCAAAAGTCTTTAGCCTTTCTTGCTTGATACTGTCAATAATGTATACATTTTTCCTGCCGCATTTAGAAAATACTGTATCAAGCACGTCGTCGCCACCACCTAACGAGGGTCGTTATGACCTGACGAGCGTTTCCGGTTTAGTCACGTATTCTGTTTAACTTAATCTCTTTATAAAAACCAAAAGAAAAGACTAGCTTACATTTAACATAGCTAACATAAATTTTTACCTTTTAAGCAACGTTCCTGCTGATTTCCTCTTCAAGACCTTCTCAAAACAGTTGGTCATCCACACAGCTTATTATGCCTGGCAAGCCCGGAACGGATTCCACGCACATAAATAACAACCAAGTTCATCGGTTGATCAGCCAAAATTTGGGCCAAAAAGCCAAAATTTCACCACAAGTTGGACGTTGGAACAATCAGAAAGCCGCCCAACAAGTATTTACATTACAAGAACGTTGCTATATTTCTTCCAAGCGAAAATAAGATGCTCTTACGTCATGCAAGTGTCTCAGTCGATTGCAATTTCCACGGTACATTGTCTAATCTCCTCGTAATATGTAAATATTATGTGTAATTTTTAGTATGAGTAGTTGCACCATATACCACTCGAATGTGCCTGCTGATACCAGAATAAATAAGCTTCGTTTACTGATCTACGCTGATTATTAGAACAAAGAGAGCTTGGTCCAAGTCTGGCTCGTTAAGGGGCGTCTGCTGTACAGGAATACTCACCTTATGTCCTTCAAGTTTTTTTATTTTTCGTCCGGTTCGCACGTCCCAAACTCTAAAATATAATAACAGAAAAGGTATTTTCTAAAATTAATATCCCTAACGACATCACTCGAGCCACTATCAGTAAATCACAATAACAGCTTCCAAATTTTTGAAGAGTTAAGCAAGATTGTTGAAAGCTTTAGCTGAGCTTCTCGGCACTGTACAATGTTTGACAGTAACAAGTTGCGAAGATTTTCAAATTTTTTGCACAATATACCTCTCAGGTGATAAAAAGGATGCCAAGCTGACGATGGATTTTGATTTTTGACTCAAGAATAGTGGCTAGCGTCAAAGTGGGTTTACTGAGACTGGACATTAAAAGTACGATTACTACAGTGATTTGGGGATACCAATGTTTGGGAATAAAATTTAGTCTTCGCTTTTCCTTAATAACACCGCAGCCAACGGGAGTAATGAGGGACCATGCCCCTTTGATACCCCAACCGTTGAAATATTTCTGAAATACATTTTTGACTTAACCTTTTGACTTAACCTTTATTATCAGTTAATGCCTAAACGATGCTGGCAAACTGTAAACGAATCAGTCAGTATCAATGTCTTCTTCCGCTACCATACGAGATCCACAATGACAATAGTTACTAGTTAATTTAATTGTACAATTTTAATCAACTAATTAACATACCCTCCGTCTGATAAATATTTTGTTTAATAAATCGTATTTTGCCAATTTCCTTTTGTAATCAATCTTTAATCTTGTTTCGAAGCAAACAGTTAATTCTATTATATTTAAAACGTTTACATCTTTTATGATCATGTCGGGACGGTACTCCTCGCCAGTAATTATCGAAGGAGAACGAAAACCAGGTAAATCACAATAGATCTGTACGCGTTCTTTTAAGCGCGAAAAGTGATTGCATATGATTTGTAGTATTAAATCATGTCTCCAATTATATCGACCCTCGTATAAATGTGTAGAGCAGCCAGAAACTACGTGTTGAAGGGTTTGAGTGCTTAAACAAGAAAAGAATTGCTTGTTATCGATCTTTTTCCAAACAGAAAGATTAGATAGTGTGGGCAGTGTGTTGTTAATGTATCTACAGGCAAAGTTATAGATATTACGCGGGGGACCAGAAAGACTTTAAACTCTCGCTTACCGAACAATTCGATCACCAGAACCTGTCATCACTCTTTTCGAATCTGAGGATAGCGCCATGACACCTTCAAAGTGACCCTAAAAGGTATTAAATTCATTAAGTTTTAAATTTAAGAAAAACTAAGTCAAATGACAACATGGAACATTTTGTCTATCTTGAGCTATTTATAATAAACGTTTCATGAGGATAGTAAGTGCAATAAAACTCATTGTCAAAAGATAACGGTTGACTACAGCTAGCAGCCATCAATAACACACTCATAAAGACAATAAACAGATACACAGGGCTAATAGTTACCACATGCAGGTTACTACTACCGCTGTTTTTCTACTGCTTGTACCACATTGCCTCAATTGCCATCATTACAACTATCATCGTTGTCACAATCGTCATAATTGTTATTATCATCATTCTCATCATCATTCTCATCGTCATCATCATCATTATCATGATCATCGTCATCATTCTCATCATTATTATCATCATCATCATCATCATCATCATCATTATCATTATCATTATCATTATCATTATTGTTACCTTAGTCACTATCATCCCTATTTTGAGGATTAAGGTCCTCCTCCTCCCAAAATAAACTTCTCTTCAAACTGCTACCAACTTTTCACGAGCCTCCGTAGAGTATAAAATGGTGTAGCACAAGAGATGGAATCTTCACTTTTAGTATCACAAATGGTTTACTCGGTACTCAGCTTACTTCAAATACGTTGATTTCTACGCACCCTTAATTTTCGAACGCGTTTTAATGGTTTGACACCAGGCACGGTCACTTCTGCATATTCTCCACTGGATTCGGCCTCGTTTCCATCTTTCTTTGTTGGTGTCTGTAATCAAAGTGAAAAACGTCGCTGTAAGTTAATCAACGAGGCAATAACTATATTAGAGCGAACTTAACGGAGTGAACTTAACGGAGCTTTACTTGACTGGTACACGAAAAGACCGAAACGTATTCAACACAACGCTACACTCCCACACGAGCAGGCACGGTTTTGATGACCGGTTTATTCACTCGTCCATGGCAAGGGAGCAGGGGCGAGCGGACACGGGACACGGGGCACACGGAGCCTTTGCAAAATTGTTGAATAACGCTTTCACGAGATCTTACGGTACCTCTTTCTCTATGCGCCAACAGTTATATTTGATAAATGATTTTATGATTATGTTTGACATTTTAAGTAACTCGGTACCTTCATTGATATATACTATCACATAAACTCAAGAACTGTCAGGCATAGAACGCGCTAAATAGTTTAACGAAAGTCTGGAAATACCCAATAAAGACAAGGACGAAGACAAATTCACCAAAGCAGCTGTTGAAACAGGTTTTTTCCATATGGATCGGAGATATGGACACTCGCAGTAGATCGTGTTAGGAAATGAGATCAAACTTACAACAAGATATTCAGAGCTATCAAAAATAAACCCGGCAGATATAGAATTATATGGACATCTTTTTAGAAAAGACACAGGAGAAATAGAAAACGTCACCATCGCGGCTCGAACTCATGACCTACACATTCGCGGGGTGCGCTCTACCAACTGAGGTAGCTGACCTCCGATATTAACATACTCTATTTCTCTAGTCACCACATTGGATGATGACTAATGGATGATTGGGAGCGAGTTCAAGTCCCGGTAGTGATATATTTTCTATTTCTCTAGTGCCTTTCCAAAACTGATATTTCAAATCCTCTCTTCTCGATGATCCTCATATGAAAAGCTTCCAGCTTTAACCCCGACGACTGGTTCTTGTTGGCCACGTTTGCTGCCATAATGATTTTGCTGGATAGACATGGCTCCTGGAAAAACATCGCACGCAGAGTAATACGTCTCGTTTTGACTCTCAAGAAAATAAGAAAATCTGACACACGCTTGTCAGGAGGGGACTAAACTACAGCAATAAGGATCGTGAATTCTGGAAGACAACTTTGTGAATGTTGATGACTGAAGAAATAGAAGATAGTAGTAGAAAGAACAAAGATAAGGATTTATCGGAAATTGCGATAAAAAGGAGTTTCTGTAGATCAAGAACAATGCAATGAATCCAGAAACATTTCATCCAATGCAACTAAAACTAATGCCAACTAATTGCTTTACTTTCTACTTACCAGTTCATTTCTAGCTTGAATTGCTTCCGTACGAATATCTAACACCACATCATTTTCATCAAGGTCACTACTTGTTGAAGCCACTTTCTTTAAATTATTTTCGACGATGGCGAGAGTTCCACCCAAGAACTCCTCCATGTTACTACAACGTCCTTCTTCTTGGCTTTCCTCCTCTACAGGTGTAACTAGTTTACTAGGTCTATCTTGGGACTGTGCAGAGCCTTTTGTTGACGTGATTGTTCGTTTCAAATGGAAAGACGACTTGACGTAGTCTGCAAGTGTATCCGTCGATTGCTCATTACTAGTAGATACCCCTGAAAAAGAGGGAATTTCAATGGATGCCATTGGTCCTGCATAGGGACTACCAGTACTAGACTACGCTGTTATAATATCATAATTAATAGATACTATATTGAGGTAAGAGTTTAAGAGTTCTTATGAGCCATTATTCCGTAAGTTTAAAGCTTCTGAACGATGTTCCCCTGTACATTACAATATACATTAAACCCAAGTAAAATCGTATTGTCCGGTGTACTACCATCTTCAATCACGTCGTGGTTATGAATCGCGCCATCCCGCATTGCGTAGCCAATCTTTAGTGATGAGCGAGTTAATGATGGGCCCAATGAGGGAGGCTTTACATCGTTACACCAAGTGGCTCCTTAGTCGTTCGGACACTGTCGTTCTTAATGTGAAACAGGTAGCAAGCTTGCGGTGATTGTTATAAAATAGCTGGTCATTCGTTTTATTGAAAAAGGCCTGCGTTGTATAGAAGTAAGTTTTGTCGATAAAGTGCCTACTTTCGTGTTTTGATGGCGGCAGCTTCCAGAGTGGAAAGACGAAGGGGAGCATGTGCCTTTGCTAACACCCTAAAGGAATTCTCTTGGTAATGGTTGGAACATGTCGGGCTTTTCAGAAAATGTTTGCCGATGAATGACCGAGCCGCAGAGGATGCAATGACTTAGTTTTACTTGCAAGACTATATAAAAGTTTCAAAACTGCACTTCGTTTGCTTATACAATTTTGCTCTGTAATCTCTGCAACGTATGCCCTCTGTACTCGATTGAACAGCGGCCTGTGAATTTGTAAACTGATAAACGTATATGTGTAGGACCGCAAGCTGCACTTTATGAGTGAATAATCGTCAATGGAATCTCTATGCATAAGTATACACATGTACAAAGGGGCATAATTTTATACGCAGTGACATTTTCTGAAAAGCAATCTATAAAGACGAAACTTAAAAAAAATAATTCTTACGTCTATTATGCGCAGATTAAAACATTACTGTATACACACGTATCCAAATAAATAAGAATGTTTGTGTGTGGGCGTGTCCACTCCTTCTCCTGTTCAGACTGGTTACTTGCCTCCCTTTGCCGCTTGAGCTCAAATCTGGCACGGTGAGAAACTCCGCCTAGAAAAAGTCTTACAAAAGTTAGAGTTTCCGCCATCTCGAGGCCGCCACGATGGTGCGTCGCTCAAAACAAAGCTATAAAAATGGTCAACCATTAACCTCTTCAATGAGTGCCATAACGAAAAATTAAAATGTACTTGTGTCATTTCCAATGACAGCAAAAGTATATTTCAACTAGAACATACATTACTGATGTACTTCATGTCATTAAATGAAATTTCATAGAAATGTGATTTACACTGAAACTTTTCAATGAGACGTACAGCAAGGATCAAGCTGTATACCCTGTAGAAAAACTGACACACCTACAAATGGTTTATGATTTTGCGCAGAATAGATGCGCAAGAAGACTAAAAATCTGGTTTTACAGTAGAATCCCTTAACAATTAAATTTATTGCTGATCTTCTGGATATCAAGTACTATCACCACAGTAATAGCATTTTGCTGATGCAAATTGAAAAGTAAATGTGCACCTACCTCCTGCTTGATTTCGAGACAGTTGTGAAGTTAACGCATTTTGGCTAGACATCCATTCTTTGGAAGGAAAGTACCATATCTTGTTTTCCTTTGATTCTAAAAGACGGAAATGTTAATTCTGACAATGTCGTTAAAGTTGCCATAGGATTAGAAACACAGAGGTTGTCTTTGCGTCCGCTAGATACGCACGGTTGCAAATGGGGTATATTGTTATAAAAATGCCATCAATGTTGTACGCTACTCTCAGTGTTCAATTATTTGAAAGGAGCATGTGAAGGTGTCGCACTTGTTGGAGAACCATGTCCATAAGAGACAAGCTTTATGCAATGGAAACAGTAATCATAAAAGGCTGGTACTGAACGATCAACATGTTAAGTAGACAAGATTGACGCCACCTTGATAGCCAAAACAGATTCCTCTGCAACCATAAAGCAAATACAAAATTAGGAACTGAAAGAAGAAAATCACACTAAAAAACGCAATCTAAACATTCCCTTTCCACTTTCCATTAAAAGTCGTATTACTTGGATCTGATCTTCAGAATTTAAACAAACAACATGTTAAGTAGACAAGATTGACGCCACCTTGATAGCCAAAACAGATTCCTCTGCAACCATAAAGCACATACAAAGAAAAAAACATAAAATATAAAGAGAAAAAATCTCTGACTAAAAAAAAGAGTATATATATGAGGGGAATAAAAAATAGACAAAAATATATATATATATATATATATATATATATAAATATATATATATTAAACAGCAAATAGAGGGTTCAGGGCCTTTTAAAGATAAACTGATTCAGTTTTTCACTATATAAATTTTTCATTATTTGCTAAAACAATCTATTTAACTATCTATGAATCTATTTCAAAATTAGAATCATAAAATCATCATCAACAATGTTTTATTCAAACTCGAGCAAATTTTGAGAGTTCTTTATCACTCATGTTATATCCTTAACAGGGTTCAAAGGGCTATTATCAATTCCGTTGTTTTCAATAGAACATTTATACCTTGCAATGATAAATTTACCCCCAAAAATTTAGAAATACTGCAAATTAGCTTTTTAAGAGCCTCATGAGGCTTTCTTTGCTGATGAAGGCAAAGGCTTCCTTTGTTGATGAAGATATCTACAGAGACTTGAGGACATCTTGGAAAGTATGGTATTAAGGTGTGCACCCAAGAGAACCAATACTAAAAATGGGCATTTTATATTAGTAGCAGGAGACTTTTATATACCTCAGAGAGCATACAAAGCTTTAGAGCATTATAGTTCTTTAAAGTATACATGCAAACAGTATGTGTCCTCTTTTGTACATCAGTTTATATCTATGAAGATTAAAACACTTTTAATAGTCTAAAATGCTTGGTTGACTTTCACTCTTCTTTACCATTACATATTTGTTCTTGAGGCAGTCACATTGCATCAAACCTACAAATATACAGACTTTGTTCAATTTAATTTGTTTATAATTTGCAATTGTAATTGTGATAGTGATTGTAAATTAGATATATAGATAGAAACCAAGGCTTCCATGAAACAGCTTGCCAGACTGGTATGTGCTTTCTAAGAAACATAATCATATATAAAGGTATTCCCCTATGCAGACACTGTATACATTGTCCCTCACAATCAAATGCATAATTAACAAAAACAGCCAACCTATGTAAATAGAACTCTTCTGTATTGTTTTTAAGAAAATTCACTCCATACAAACATAACAGAAAGGAAACATAAGCTGCATTATATTTGCAACACTGTATATTAGTATGAAGTATTGAAAAGTACAGTAATATTTATCATTGATAGACAATTGTATGTTTTTATATGATTAAAATAAAATAAAACACACACACAAAAAAAATAATTTAATCCTCTCTGATGCAAAACATCTGAAAATGTGAATAATGTAAAGCTATTCTTTTTATTACTCTCTCCCACCTCAAAACAATTTAGATCAAAATTCATCATTTATTGAGACCTGTAGTATATATAATACTTCAATAACACCAAATCATTGAGTTCATAGTTTCTGTTAACTTTAGAGTGTACAATTTATTTTTTAAATCACAAACATACACTTAAATTAACAATTAGCATGTATAAGGGCACATAAATCTTGCATTTGGCCAATTTAGCCCCTTTACATTTAATCTTCAAATTAAATGTTTATACATCTAACATCTGCAATTGTATGTTTCATGTTAATTTGAATATAATTTCATGACTTGGCTATTTATTTCTCATCATTTTTTCAGCCTTTTCATTGGTATGAAGTTGCTGATGGCAGGGGACAGGAATGTGAAAATCAAATATTATCAACTGCCTTTTGTACTGGCATGCTGAAAATTAAACTGGATTCAAGTTATGAAGTCTTTCCTACAGTCTACAAGAAATAAAATCTTTACTTTTTACTGTTTTATAAAGGTAAAAGGAATTGAATGTTGTATATATACCGGTACATTATAGAGCTGTTACAATAAAATCTGCTCAGTGTCAGGTGCTCAAATACACAAATACCTCAAGACTGCTGATGTTGTTATAAAATGGCCTTTCATGATAGCTTAGTCTCAACTGCATACCGGCATAGGGATTTTTTTAATATTAAAAATGTATCATATCATTCCTGATGTGAGAAAGATATACTTAACTTAGAAAGTTTGTCCTGTAGGGTTTTAGTTTTTATATATATAAGTACTCAGCAGACACATAACAATTACATATATATATTTATCATGTGTGGAGCATTACTGCAATAGCTTGATTTCTTTTTTCACTAATGGTACTGAGGGGATTCATACCCATGACCCATTGGTTTGAAAACCAACATCTTAACCATTGGACGAGCAAGTCCAATAATTTAGGTGAGAAATTTTCAAGTCAATCTAGCCATGTTTTTGCCTCCACTCAGTAGTTATTGTATTACTGACAAGGTAATTCCTCTTTCAAATGTGAACCTTACTGAATCAATTTGATGCTTTTAATCGATTTTTAGAAAAAACATGTCTTAATTTTGATACTGATATATAATAGTACAGCTGAACTGACTAACGTACATGCAGAGTAGTAAAGGGTGAAACAGAGAGATTCCTCATATCATTTCTTGAGGCATAAGAAAATATAACGGCAGCAATATACAAATATATAATCAACATACAAATTTTAACATAGCATAATTGGAAAAAAAAACCTTTCTTGAACAGATGTCACTCTGACACCTTCCTAGAATTATATTCCTTAGTCCTATATTAATTTCCCAAAAACTGCCAAAAAATTCCCTATTCATTTCCCTACATATTCTTTAAAATGGCACACTGTGCTATTTTAAATGTCTTGCTTGAATCATCTAATACATCATTCTGTCATAGGCCTATATTGCCTATTATACAGAGATATAAATCTCTCTATAATCCCATGGCTTATTTATAAAAAAAACCCTACATTCTTTATTATGTATAGGGCCATACTAATTACCTAATATGTATCTTAAAATCATAGTGGGCAAATTTTAACTTAAAATTCTTAATATTTTGATGCTAAAAGATCTAGCATGCTTAAAATTAGGAGCTATGAATGTGTTCAATAAATATTAGGAATCTGGAAAATAAGCAGGTTCATACTTTGAGATTTTCTTATCTGCTTCATTATTTTTATTTGCTTACAATGCATGTAGCCTAACCAGTGTTTCGAACATTCGAATATAAGTACCGAATTGTAGCCTACCGAGCATGACCATTGTACCTTAATATAATACATGGGGTTGACCTTGTCTAACGTACAACTTATGTACTAACAACAAATTAAGCACGTATAATAAAATAAGGTAAATTCATAAAATTTCAATATTATATATTTCCCTCTAATTGATTCCCAACAACAGCGATTATCATCGAAGTCTTAATGATGGAGTGCATACAAGAATCTCTATGTCAGAATCCCTAGACCCAGTTCCCCCTTCCATCAATTCAATGGGGTTAAATAGATATGAGAAGAAATGTATTTACATTTTTTATCGTAGAATTTAACTATTGGTTTATGGATCGAATTTCAATAAGTGCTTGTTACTCCTCGATAAAGGTAGTCAGATATAATAGAGAATACGATTTCCACATATCGGATCTTTATTGTTTAGAGAAGCAAAACCATGCATTGAAGCGCTTTCTTATCGTGGGTTTGTGGCAGCTGTAAACTCCCCAAATATCACAGGTGGATCAATTGTATTTTTTTGTCATAACCCTCACAACTGCATATTAACACTACAAGTTTTAATGTATCTTGGTCAATACCAGGTGACAACCAATGCTGACATTAAAACAGGGCGATAATGCAGTGTAATACTTTCCAGGTGGGCTTTTAAGTAATTGGCAGGTCACGAACTGAACAAATAGTTTATTTTTTAAGTAATTATGATATGTTACATGTGAAGATATAGAAAGTTACCTGCACCCAGCACTAAAAGAGTATGCATAAGGGGAGCAGCGGCATTGTCTATGGAAAGATTACGATAGTCTGCTCGACATACCTGTTCGTCCATGCTTCTTATCTCGATCCTGAATTGCGCGCGAACATCTTGAAGTGACCTCTGTCCTTCAATAATCTTTGTTATGATGCTCAACCGCTGGTTGAGGACGCCGAATGCACGTGCGCACTGTCAAACCCGCCCCCTGTGCTGTGAGAATCGCCCGCCTCAAGAACATGAAAACAAAAAGCTGACTGATTAGCACTGCAAGGCATGGTCACCCTCCAGGCCCGTCGCCATTGGTAGGCATGACGGGGGCAATGCCCCCTAAAATTTCTATTTGCCCCCCGAAATGAATTTGAAAATTTCCCTTTTTTGAAAATGAATACAGTTGAACAGAAACGCCCAAAGTACGATAATTTAATTGTCGATTCTCTAATAAGGAAATTAAAGACCAAGTAAGAGGAGAAGGAATTTCCATTATTTTAGGGCAATGTGACTGTTCTGATCGAGAATTCAATGGTCGGTCTAGGAAAGGTGTAACGAGATTGGAATTTATAATTTGTTACAGCAATTTCTGGAGATCACAGGGTTACTCTTTAAATCCATTTACGATGCAACGAGCAAACTCCACGTTACAAAACAATGCGATATAGCTACTAGTCGGTTAGAAAACAGCGTAGTGATACCCACAGTCTTCGGTTACTACAGAAGCGGATACATTATACTGCGCTCCAAATATCAGCATTTCCGTGGCTGAGCTGAAGATGCTATGTGTTACAAGGCTACTTAACAAACATTTTCAAGGCATCGAGAGCAATATGCTATTATTTAACCATAAGCAGTATGTCCCTAGAATTATGTGAAGCCATCAAGAAATGCATGTTTGGTGGCTGCAGTTTTTATTGGAGGAATATAAAAAACATTGACAGCTCATTTGTGTCTATAAGGTCCGTTTTCCCATCATCATTTAGCAAAAGTGAAGGGAAAGCGTGGGGTGCAATTCTCCACGCTAACCAGCTCATTGGATTCACTGAGGATGGTCATGACATACCAATAAAAAAAGCGAGCCTAGTTCTCCTTGAATGTATGAAAGAATACACGTACACCATGGCTATCGCCGAGGTTCTATACAAAAATGCTCAGAAAAGCAATTGTTTCTAGCTTTTTTTTGAAATATATAATTTTCTGTTTGGAACTTGTAAACTTGTAAACATGTGCACAGTTGTACTTTCGGTCAAAAATATCTATCGTCTTCCACACAGAACTTCATACAACCTACATGCCGTGGCTACGAAACCAGAGACATTTTCTAAAAACATTCTAACTATAATTTCCAAATATCTTTAGGATATGTACGTGTATGAAGACCCAAACAACTGCAAAATAATTCCTTTATCTTAAATGTATACGTCTGAAACTATACGTACGGATATGATAGGGAAACGTTTGGAAATAGCAATACTTAAAAATAAGTAGTGTACATTGTTTGGGGTGTTTTAAATAACCAATACTGGGTGTAATAAGAGTAAAATCAAAAGTTGATTAGTGAGCAATTTTGTCCGGGTGTTGTATTTCTTTAATTTATGTGTTACATAAGAATTGAAGTACTTGATGGCATTAAGAGCGTCACTTAATGTTTTCTATTTTCCTCATCCCGTCCATGTATGACGGTATATCAGCCAGCAAAAAAGATTACCATATCATGCAAATTGTGTTTAGCATTCATTCGTTTTGACTTAAGCTGTGCATTTTCAGTTACATTATATCAAATTTATACTCTTGTATTCTTTTGTTTCGTAAAAACCATAGATTCCAACAGCCCAATCCAAAGCAAGGGCCCGCTTATAAATTTCCGTAATTTCCCGGCCTGTCCACATGCATAGGTCCCTCCTGGCTCCGGCCAACAGATTTTAATAATATTTGGTAGAATTTAGGTATCTTTTATCAATGTAAGAAATTTAACACAAGTTGATTCCAACTAAGTGAGATAATGACTTCCTAATTCTACAGTTTGGTTAGGCCATAGCGCATAAAGAATCATAACAGAATATTTTAGCCTACCCGAGAAGACTTGATGCTCCCCTAAACTGAAAGAGCTGGTGACGGGCCTAGGCACAATGCTAGAGGATTCTTTGAGGTGCTGCAAAAGAAAAATTGTATTTCAGTACACTGTTAAGGCCATATTTTGACATCCAAAGGGCGCTGCAAAATATATTGTAGAGAGGCAAAGCATATTTTTAGGGGGAGGGGAAGGGAAGGGATGAACGGTACCACAAGTCTCTCTATCTGCTCCGGGACAAATTTAAGAGGAGGCAGAAAGAAATCCTGAAAATAAAGAAAATTACCTCGATTACTATGCGGTGGTAAATTGTAGGAAAATCGAATATCAGAAGAGTATGCAGATCTCCAAGTTATTTCTTATGTTTAAGGGTTATAATAAAAAAATTTATTGGGGAACTGTACGATTATCCTGTTAAATAGATGTGAGTAATAAAATGTGGCTATTCTCTCAAAGTTAGCCTCATCCTGGTAACAGAGCCCCCTTGGCAATATTTTTTGTCAGCTGCTAAGCCCTCCGTTACATACTTCTGTTCATAACTTTGTAATGACTTGACGTATGGTCGTGAAATTTTGTGACTTTATCTACGTTTTACTGGGAATTCTTTTGACGGATAAATTTTTGCGATATTGGCATTTTGTTTCACCATCATAGAAATTTTGGACTTTCAGTATTGTCACTTTTCTTTGAAAATCAATATCATTTTATCCTTAAGCTTAGATATTCTTTCTTCTATTCGTACAAACCATTTCATGCAATAAAATAGGATTAGAGAATAATGAAAAAACATTTTCACTTTTCACAAAAAATTATAAAATATGTTGTGCAGTGAAATTTGTTAGAGAAACTTTATGGGCAATATATGCAGAACATCTATTAGAAAATCATATATTTCGATGAATTTAGCAAAAACATTGATATAAGAGTGACATTTTGGATCTTTTATAACTATTTTTATAGTTATAAAGCTTAAAAGAAAGAAAAATTGCTGAGTTATCAGTCACAAACCGTTTCACTAGTTACATAACTCATAGATTTTGAAAGCTATCGTGCCAAAATTAAAAACTATGCTGCCTCGATATCACATATACATGTACAAATACCATAAAGAAACTACAAAAACTGGAAAAATAAAAATTCATCACAAAAATTTAACTTTCAAGACATTTTCATAATATTTTAGAATTTTTTCAATACTGCGCAACATTTGAGAGTCATATATGACGTTATTAACACCGGATCAAAGGCATTTTCTCCTGTATTTGTTAAAAAAGACTCGAACTATAATTCAGCCAAAAATCTTTGTAATAGCACCAGCCAATACAGAGTTAAAGCGCGTCAAACTGCCGCATTAGTCGCTCTTGTACAAGAAGAGCCAAAAAGCCCATGCTTGCTAAGGTTACATTTTTAACAGCACCAGTAGTTACGAGTTAAATATTAACTTACAACAGTAGTGAGGTAGGCCATTTAGGTGGAACCTTTTAATAGCATAAGCAACTATTAGTTTTTATTTCTTTCTAATTTTATAGGTGTGAAGCGAAATAAGAAAAATCTTTTAAATACAAATCTTTAGTTAGCTCTAAGACCTGCACTTTATTGTGATGAAGTTTCTCTTCCCGTATTCAAGTGGTAACCTAACGTGATAGATTCGCTACTGAAAGTTCAACATTCAAACCTGAAGCTCTAAAAGCAAACTGCAAATATAAGGTCAACTAACGCATACTTTGCCTCATAATATATCAAAGGAACGTTCACAGAACTTTGCACGAGTTTGAGAATCATCACTAAGAATCAAGGCCCGCACTGCCAAATTGAGACTAGCGGTAAAAACATTTCATTGTAAACGTTAATAACCAAAAGTGCTTTCTGTACTAATGTGAATTAAGATAAGGTTTCGTAACAAAACCAATATTTAAATGTACATTAGCCTATATAAGCTTAATGATTCTTTTTGCCCTCTTCCTTGCTTAAATGATTCTTGAAGCATTTCACTTTTATTGTTGACACCAATCCACACGTCTCTCTGTGCGCCTAAGCGATTGGAAGATTTTGTCTTGACTGACAGCAGAGTGATAAATCCAAATGTGCCTAGATAGGAGCAACCCTGCTTAGTGCGCCCCATTCTATTCCATTCAATTTTAAAAGATGATTTGGCATCTTTGAGAATTTATCTTTCCCTCTGTCCTTTCTTGCTTTAGTGTTGCCTTTGTTCTCTTTACCAGAAAAAAAGACAAAAGTGAGAAGATAAAGGTCCCAAAGCCTCAACCTAGCGCCGCCATTGGTGGGGTATTAAAAAATTGAAAAGGCTGGGAACAGTTTTCAAGTTTTATTTGATGTTACGGTGTTTGAAAAGAATCATTTTTTTCAAATAAAGGGGGACATATTTCTCCAACTCCTCCAAAATTCTGCTATGCTTAGAACCACAATCGTTGACGATATTGTCAATACCTATCCTACCCTTGGTTTCTATGTTTCAGAATGGGAACTCCAATTATTATTTTTTGTTGACCAGCGTGCAGACGCTCCTGATCAAGTGATATAAGCTTTGACTGAAATAGTCTTCACGAATGCAGTTTTCCAATTTCGAGGGAAATTAGCTGAAACGGCAACAAATCTAGAAAGCGTATCTTATTCCCCTTTTTAGTATCATTGTAGTATCCTCGGACCCGTAGCTATTGAGCGGCATTCCGGGGCAATGCCTCCACATTTTAGGATGATTCCCCGGCTACAGAAGTTCCTCAAAAGAGTTCAAAAATGAGATACAACTATCAACAAGACCCTTCCTCAAATTGGCAAAATATGGCTAAAATGTAAAGAAAAGAGCACATGAATGAGAAAAGATGAAATTAATACTGCTTGGAACTGTGATGAAATTACTGTAGAATATATAAGACTATATATTTCTAACTATATCCTTTTAATAAAGAGCCGGTATACCTTTCACATTTTAGCTGTGGGCCAATGAAAAGGAAGTCAGAGGAAAGGGTCAAAAGAATGCAGGAGTTTTTTGACTTTTTAACTTTAAGCCAAAGTAAAATGACTTTAATAAATGTTTTGCGGGACGCATAAAGAAGAAATCGTGGGATGCATGCACGGCCCGCGGGTTGGTCACCACTGGTATAATGTGTGCGATACACATTAATCATGCATAAAATGTGCTGTATCATCATTTTTTATTCACACCTGTAAACTTTTTGTACCTAGGACAATCTCTTTGAATGGCATTTTACTGTGCGTGGTCCACCAGATTCTGACTTTGACTCTGGGAGATATCATGGAAGAATTATCTTGCCACCAGAGTATCCAATGAAGCCTCCAAGTATTATACTCTTAACTGTAAGTATTTCTATGATGTATACCATATATGACTTGGCTTGCAATTCCTCGCAAGATAGATGGAAATTTATAAAATTAATGCTAAACATGATTAGTTTAGCAATATCAAAGATTCTTCAAAGTAAGCTTGTGAAGAAAATTATACTTTTGTGTAAGATCATAATATCCTTAGTGTTACAGGTATGGATCTGTCTCTGCCTCGAGAGTTGGGAAGGGAATCGGCTGACTAATTATTATGGTGATTTATCGACCATTCAGATAGATAAGTAGGTGTTGTGTTGTTGTACCATAGAGTGCAAAGACATTGTTAGTGAATGCAAAAAATGCCTGGGCCTGGCTTCACATTGAGCACAGAAATGTGCTATTGAAAATCATTCTTAGGAAATTATTGAGGGTAATAAAAGAAAAATTATCTTCTGTGGTTATAGCTAAACGCCAAAGCTTGGCACCATCTTTATTATTGATGATCAAAAGGTGAACAATTGTAATTGAAAAGAAACAAGTACTTTTCACTGAAACAATAGGATATATTATGATGATGGTCACCACAGTCATCAGGAACCCTGCTGCATAATTGCTCATAATTAGGATCATATATCTAAATGTCCACTTGGGGCATAATTCTGCTTTTAACGTAACATTCAACAAGTCTTGATAGGATTTAAAAAACTGATTAGTTGTGCAAAATATTGAACATTTCATTGAGTAAAGAAGCCATTTTACTGAACATTTTCTGTCTGACACAGGAATCATACTGAGTAAGTAAGAGAGCTTATAGTGAACAATTTATAGGAAACAAGAGGTCTCTAACATGCTATGAAAAATAGCACCTACACGAGTAACACATTTGCTGTCATTGGCATTATTGGAAAGTGCCTGAAGTTGTAAACAAAGTCTCCTTGTCAACAGAGCACCTGTCGGCCTCTTATAGATATTATAGAGTAACTTTCCAAGCTTGTTATTTTTAATATGCTCTTCTCATCTCACTTCTATACATTAGAATAGGGGTTTAGGCAAATCTATATGGCCACATGGCAGTACTGTGGTGGCAAGTATAAAAGAGCAGAGAGACTAGTCTTCCAAATTGTGTCGAGATTTTTGTCTCCAACTTGAGATTTGGGAAGTAAAGTGGAGGCTAAAGAGTATATTAGAGTATATAATTGTCAGATAGGGTTGTCATAGCTCAGGTGGTGAAGTAACATTCTACTGATGCATGGATCCCAGGTTTAAATCCTTGTAGTGATATTTTTCATTTTCTGTAGTATATAATATTTCAAAATGTTAGTTTTACAGGACCAGGTTCTGTCAACATTCACACATAAACCTAATAAACATTTTATTACGTGTTTCTTTTTTTATACCACAAGAAGCTCTTTCAATATCTTGGAGTTTACAACATGTGATTCTAGAAGGCTTTGTTCCCTTCATTGGTAATTTCAAAAATCTTCATTCATAACTTATTATATTATTTTGAAATGTCTCACTATTTGGGGGAGGTAGCAGATAGTAAGCTAATAAGTACTTAAATATCACATTTATGTGATGATCTGGTATGTTTTCTATTTGTAAAATGTGTTATCACCTCTTCTGGGAATAACTTAAATAGCATGATAGATGCAACAGTGCCGTAGCCAGACGAACTCTGCAAGGCATGCTTATTATCTATGAGCATATTCTAGGGTACGCTTCATAAACTTAAGGTGTATCGACCAGCTTGTTCACCAATTAACGTAATTTTTGTGTAACCCCTTCTGGAAAATTGGTGAACCCTTTTAAAAAGCAGGGCAGAGATGGCAGAGGGAAAAAATTGTGGGGTCTCAACCATATTTTAGCCACTAAACATTGAAAAAGTAGCATCATTTTAACAAAACTTCCAACATTTTCAAAATATTGGGGGGATGAAGCCCCCTAGCCCCCTGCTCTACCGCCGTTGTGGGATGATCCTGAGAAGCTCTATAGCCTCCTCAGCTTTTTATTAAAAACATTCTCAGAAATTTTAATTCAAGATTTTATTGATTTTAGCTTTAATCGGTCGAAAAATGGATTTCGAGGTTGTACATATCTACTTTTACAATTAAGATTTCTCGACTTAAAGGAACATTCACAACCTAAAGAACAATAAAACCACATACTGAGTAATAACAAATGCGTTCAAGACTTACCGTAATTAATGATCAATGCAGAAGAACGTATAGAATAGACTGTTTCATAGTTCAGAAAGGATATGTCCAGAAAAGGTATGTCAGAAGTTCAGCTTTCAAGGCTTTTTGCTCCATTCAACGTAAAAGTCCTCAAAAGTTATACTCTTCACGATTCCTTTCTTAAAGTACAGGTCAAGCTACACTCTCTGGAAGGTAATTGAGACCTTCTCTTCGGCGAGTCGATATGACTTTGTGCGGAAAAGAGCAGGGTATTCAACAAGTCTGAGAAATGCTCTCGGCAGATAAATTTCAAGAATCTAGGACAGGCGACCGTGAACTAGGGGATGCTATTTTACCTTGAAGTCCACTTCTAGAGGATGCTAAGCATACCAAGCACCCCTCTGGCTAGGGTACTGAGATGCAGTGCAATTTTGTTAGTTGAATATGTACTTAGAATGCCCACCAATGTCCTCTATTTTACAGCTAATAACTTACATCCTTTTTACTACTAGCCCAATGGCAGATTTGAGGTTGGGAAAAAGATCTGCCTGAGTATGTCAGCACATCACCCTGAAACATGGCAACCATCTTGGAGTAGTAAGTGTATTGTATTTGTGAGTTTTGTCACTAGGAAAATTGTTTTATAATGGTGTTTATAAATGATCTTTATTTGTGGTCATATTATTGAATTTAAGTCCTTCAGCTTGTTTTGTTGAATTTATAGCCTTACTAACGTTGTGTATTTCCAATTAAGTTATGTCTTTATAGTAAGTTGATTATAGGAGTCTTGTCAAGGCCTTTGTAAGTTATTTGAACATGGCAGGTTGCTGGTTTTCCATTAAATTGGCAGCTGCGAATTCTTTATACCAACTGTTCATTCGTAAGCTGACGATATCAGTGATACAGAAACTCAAGAAATGAGAATGGCACAAAATTTTTGCCTCTGAGGAAAATGAGTTTTATTAATTATTTGAAACCAATTTTATCCTTGTAATTATATTCTGTAATCTTTCTGTAATATCTTGTTGATGAATTGTTCACTTAGCATAATATTTTACCGTTTTGAAGTAAGGAAACTGCCAATCTATGAACCTGAGTAAGATTACTTCACAACAGTCCTTTGACAATGGCTGCAAATTTCATTGAATTTGTAATCTGCTTTCAGTCCGAACAGTACTTTTGGCTTTAATTGGATTTATGCCAACAAAAGGCGGTGGAGCAATTGGTGCATTAGATTATACGAAACAAGAAAGAAACCGACTTGCGTTGAGGTGAGTATACAAGAGCCTTCCTCCTAAGTGTATTGGCATATAAGATAGGGCTTTGCGAAACGCGAAATCTCATTACGATCGAAACTTTTGAGTTTAATCCTATTTCACACAGTCACTATTGGCCAATGTGCTGGTTTCGTTAACTTGGAGTGGTAAAATCTGACTGACTACTATAATAAGCACAAGCGAATTAAGATAGTTTGAAACCAATTGCAGGGTTTGAGCTGGATACTTCATTAAAGTGGCGGTGTGGTTGTGTAACTGATTATTTGATTCAAGAATCCCTTTGTATTAGTATGAAGGTGATTGTTAGCCATGATTTTAACATTGTGATTGTTATGATGAATACAATACCGCCATTTTATCAGAAAACGCTAATGACGGACCAAATTTCAGTAACATTTCATCTTAGTTTAAGAATTCTTCAGGCCTACCATTGGCCTAACGACAAAGCTCGATTGACTCAAGTACCAACGTACATGATTACAGTAACTTAATACCAAAAACTGTGTTGGAAATTCTTGTGCATTAATATGCCATCATGAGAATTTTCTACTATTTTTTCTCGCTCAGTTCTCACTCTTTTGTACGTAGGTGATTGTGTTAATTTGAAGGATATTTGTGCCTGTAATTGCGGTCGAAAAACCTGACAAGAAATAGATATTAGGGAAAAGGTGTTAGTGTCCCTGTTCCCTTCTACTGTTTCTGGGGTGCAATCGATGTTTAAGTCTTACACAAATACACCAATTGTATAATCTAATTGCACATTTCACATTCAGTCTGAATTTTGATGCGTCCCTTTGCTAGGACACTTAAGCAAAACCAGGCGCTTTTGCAACCACTGGGATGATCATGAAATTAAAGATTGCAAGTCCATCCAAGCAGTAACATCCATCTTGATCAATAAATATCACTTCTTTTCTTGTAGGTCTGCCGACTGGACGTGTGATGTTTGTGAGTTTTGCAATCAAGATCTACTTCCGGAAGGTACTGATAGCATTTAGACAGACATATGTTTATCTTCTGTAAATCGGAGTTGTGTCGTACACATTCCCTCCATTTTAAAAGTGGAAAAAATTAATGAATGTCTACACTCTCCTACTTTTTAATGTTGAAAACCAAAGCAATCAGTGTGGCAGATTCTACTATAGGTGTAACAATGGTCAT
>JAAAKM020006971.1:29699815-29730256 GCA_010016025.2 Alatinidae sp. Z8VKAUB7J3 | reverse complement strand
TCTTATTGTTAGCTGTGCCCGTTGTATGTTCTATGTGTATTTTATTGGAGCACAATAACGTCTTGTATCAATGAATCATTGCCTCGTATATATATAGTTATTACGACTCTTAAACCATGTAAAAGCGCACAGGTAGGAAGCTGAATCGAAATAAGACAAAATTAGGTTAGACCAAATATGTGTCAATGCATATTTGGAACCACAATTTCCGGTCGATTCACGGAATGAACAAATACTTAAAAAGTATTTAACTTCTCACACCGAAGTGGCACGCCACGTGCCAAATGCGACGTGCCACTCGAGAAACGGAGTAGACCATTTTTCAAAATCATAACCCGTCGCACAGTTGCTTCTCAGCGAATCAGAATACTCTTTGTTTACATCACATGTTTAACTTGACATGTGAGGACTAGGGTAAAGGCCCGCTTATTTGTTTCTGTTTGTTTGGAAGGGTACTCAACAGTCAACACTTTCTTGGGAACATGTGCAAGTCCAGTGTGTTTAGTTAGGCAGTAGGTTATCGACTCAGACTAAAGTTCTCTAGTTAGATAAACGAGTAGAGAACAATTTTGACTCTTTCCAGGATGAACATTCTTTTTGTGAATTGCAGTTCCTGTTTAAATAGATGATATTAAATAATTTATTCAGTTGATATACATTTGAATTTAATTTAGGTATGCGCACGAAATATCACTCGCCGTTCAAATGGTCTTGGCCATTCTATACGATAAACAACTGCAAAATCATGCAATGATATTGGCGACTTCCGAGCAGACGGAGGTTGTAATACGGCTTTCCTACTTAAAGAATATATGTAGTGTAACAACATATTACCTTACAAAGAGTACTGGTCGTTCTTTAGCCCTCATGCATCTGCAGTATTAGTATCCTACCTCTGTAATTAAGGCTTTACAATGTCCACTGAATGACGAAGGACATCTTTTGGATGTAGTTTAAGGTCCTTGCAAACTATAAAAGCGCTGTGCAAGTCGATATTCCCTGTTTGATATCAAATGTACACACCATCTCCTTTTACGTTTTCTCTTACCAACTACCAGACCCATAAGAACAATAACATTGTCTTCGTCAGAGGAATACATCTTTCTGCTGAGAAGGTATTTTTCAAACATGCGACTTGGTCTGAAGGCACATCTTTCGCGTGGCATTTTCGACGTGGCCTTTGTGACGTGCCACTTCGTCTTGTAAGCCCCTTAAAGCCACAATGCATGACCTTTGGGGAAAGGGGCAATGTGGGGCGTTTAAGCCGAGGATCGGTGTGCAGAGTATTTTTCGTTTTTATGCTGTTAGAGATACAGTATTGCCCCAGCTCCACTTTCAAAACAACGAAGTATACTACAGGCATATAAGTGTGATGACACCACAATAAGTGCGTGCAATAAGATTCGCTTAAAAGTTGTGGCAGCTTGACAGACGTGAGTTAACATTTTGCAGAATATCCCAACTACTTCTACGTCTAATCACAAGTTTAGAGGGATCGGACTGAGTAGTAATTAAACACCAAGATATATCGGGTGCCTTAAAGGGTCATAACATGGTTTTAATGGGGAACTTTTTTGAGGAAGCTAGTATGAAAGTCGCCATGCAGCTTGTATGCCTCGTAATTACCAATCAACTCTTTGTTCAACAACTAACCTGTCGCTGGAGTCGTCACTGTCTTAACAATGATTTAAAATGTTCTCGAGAACTTAGATAAAATTTGAAGAGGGAGTGATGTTAAATAAAAACTGCAGGCATATTAGCTATCTTTTCACTTACTGCCTTCTCTTGCAGTCGAAAAGCAGAGCAGAGCAGAGCAGAGCAGAGCAGAGCAGAGCAGAGCAGAGCAGAGCAGAGCAGAGCAGAGCAGAGCAGAAAAGAACGGCGTATATTTAAGTTAAGTGAACTTGAATAAAGTAAAATCGGTCAGAACAGAATATACTTGCGTATAGGCCAGTTTTATAAAACGAAGGTGAAGGCATCGCGTCATTGTCTCAAGCTACAACCATGTGCGGTACATACGGATTTATGTCTTGTAAAACTGGTTCATTATTTCCTTTACGACCTACGCCATGCTTATGTTCCTGAACTCGACAAAAACGAGTCTTGAGTTACCGCGCTACTTCCTTGCAATGCCTCAGCGTCTGTCAAGTTAAGGTTTAACGCCGTTGTATCCAATTGCGGGTGATGTTATATTTTAAGCTACTGTTAAGATATGTTTCCTTTTATGTCAGTGGCTGCAAAGTTCACGTCCCTGGTACACGGTTTTCACTCAGATTTTTATCACACACCGTATTTAGTTTGTGTCGCTTATTTGAGTTTTAATAGTGAAGGGCTGATAAATAGGCGGCGTTTCTTTCGTTAGAAAGAATAGGGACGATTTTTCATTGACGGTGGTGTTCAAAAAGGATATGTAATAATTAAGATACTGTGAGAAGAGAGTGGAACCCAACTCTCTTGATTACAGCGAAGTTGTCGTTGGCCGAGAAGCCATCAGTGCAATCGAAAATTACCTAAAAGTACGGAATGGAGTACAAGTAGAGATTCTCGACGAATAAAAGGAAAATGATGAGAAGATAATAAGCCATACAAAACTTGTGACGGAAATGGGGGGAAAGGGATTGGCACAAAAAAGCAAAATAGGTCAACCACCAAACGTACGCAAAAAGATGAAGGCAAGTGTGAATGGAAAGTGCATAGATACTTGAATGACGTGTAAAACCCTTACTACTATTGCTATCACCAATGTCTGCCAAATGCTTCGTATAAGTGTCAATTTTACTTTCGTCGACCTTTTCTGTCTTCTTAGCATCCGGGTTTGTCTCTATTTCCTACAAAATAATATCATAGGAAAATTGGGTAGTAACTTATACTGGCAATTGTTTTGAATTACGAAGCATGCGATTCATTTACAAGAACCCTTGACATCTTGTTCCTTAAGCCTTCAATACTTTCCTAGTAAAATGGTATTGGTGGGACGTGGCTTGAGGCGATACATTCTACCACTCAGCCAAAACTCCCTGGGAAAGCAAACGATGGAACGTGAAAACTGTTATCATTTACATCAAGGGTTGATATCTGTATAGTCTAGAGTGTTTCTCATTTGGGTACAACAGAAAATCTTAAGAGCTGATTTTGAATTCGCCCTGGAATCAACGTTGAAAAAAAGCCTACCCGCCACTCTTCTTACAGTCTATTTTTTTTATTAAGGAATACAAATTTCTATTTGGGGGTCGCTGTTGCCTAATTTTTAAAGGTTTTCAGGTTCACATGTTGCTTAATTGTTGTTTAATAACCACGAAGTCTGAAAAAGAGCTCATAAAAAGTTTGGATATCTGTTAATAACTTTTTATGTCAAAACCAGACTTTCTACTGTCCGCAGAGACACCATACATTAAAAAGCATTAATACATTTAATAATACTCCGTTTGAAATTTTGTTCCTTGACAATCTGAGGCTGGCTTGTTGCTTATTTGTTTCTTAATTTTTCATGAAATCTCTGGCTCGTGTCGCTTATCAAGTGTTGCATATACAAAAAGGCGTGTATTGTAACGATCTGCAAATGCTTCCTAGAGTCGAGACCTTAAAAATTAAAGAAATTATAGTTCGGAGCAAAGTGTAATGGTCCACAATGATATTTAAGTAGTAGATCCCTGTTGATTGAAACTTAATAGCACGATAACTCGAATAAAAGTGTTCCGAGTTTATCTATGATGACAAATAAAAATAAAATGATAAATGTGAACATATAACTAAAACTTACTCAAAATTAAGAATAAAGAAAAGTTCAAAATTTTACAATTATAGAGCCTCGTGTTCACGAAAACGTGTACTTATAAGAAATCTCGAAAAATTCACAGGCGCATTTAATGGAGTATAAAATAGATCACGATGTATGTATGTATGTATTAATGTATGTATGTATGTATGTATGTATGTATTAATGTATGTATGTATGTATGTATGTATGTATGTATGTATGTATGTATGTATGTATGCATTAATGTATACAAATTAAAAATACGAAAGAATAAAATATCAGTAATTAAAAACAAAGAAACCCCTGTGGGTAAAGTTGGCATGGATAGCATTTAAAAGGTGGAACTGAAAGTAATTACTGTTCCTGTTGCTATTGGAGCTCTTGGCACGAGTAAAAAGAGGACAGATAAACATATAGATAAAATCCCTGGCCAACCTTCTCTGGCTGAAATCCAAAAAATAGTACTAACAAGTACCACACTCACCGTAAGAAGGGCACTGGCCATGTAAGCTGTTTGGTATATCACTTCATCCTTCTTTTGACATGGGTTGCAGGTAATCATCTCCTTATTATCTAATGTTGCACAAAATAGCGAAAAACTAAACTTCACTATTTTGTGCAATATTCTTGTTTTGTACCACAAAGAAACTATTATCTAATGTATTGAAGCCGCATTATTCTTAGACTTCTTCTTGTGCAGGGCTATTGTGCTTTGTCCAGCATGATATCAACCTTGAGGCTGAATTCATTCCTATAAGTATGACCAAAATATCACAGAGACCTTAGGGTACCACACTTTCTAACATCACTTCTGTACCAACAGTTTTCAGGAATCACTTGCTGTTCTTTATTATATCCAGAACAAGGTATGCATTGTCCACCGGCACTCACAATTCAGTAGCATCAAATGACACACTATCATAAAATGTATGTGTGTAAACCATAACATACACCAAAACTTTGCCTCTGCATTGGTGCTGAAATAATGATCCTTCCATGTCTTAGCCCCAGTGCAAACTTCCCATTGAATGGCTTTCCTCATTTTTATTTTATGTTCAAAGCTGATGTTGATGTTCCTTATGCTTTCATTTCCTAACATTCCTTCTCCAATATCCTTTTTGTATTTTTTTTTTGTTTTCTATATGTTTAGCACAACCATTGCAAACTTTGGGTCTTTTGTAGTTGATAAGGCAAATGTTACAAACAGTATGCCTTTGCTCCTGCCCTCTGTAGATTAGGGATGTAGTCACCAATTCCCCTTGCTTTCCATTAACTAAGTTAGGTTGTTCGTCTAACTGTTCCACATAATGCAGAAGAATCTTCACTAGTCTTTTACCAGTATCATATTTTAAAGGAACTTTCTGGTACTTCTTAGTCGTTCTTTTAAAGAGGTGTAAAGATTGATGTTAACAAATCAGCAGGGCAGGTGCAAGTGTTCTGTACACAGTTGTGTAAGTTCATAGTGGTGATTCTTAAACCATACTTTCAGCCACAAGAAGTTCTTCTGGTCTCTCACTACAACTAGATGATTTCTTGTTCACAGTTGCCATTTACAGGGTGCAAAAGCTTGCTCATACACTAAAACTAGTATGATTATTGTTTCTTGAGTTAGGATTTCATTTGACTTCACTGCTTGGCTACTTGTTTTTATTACATTAAAGGTGACGTTGTTGAGTTATAATGTGGCTATACCTTCTTTGAATGATGTGTGGTGTTGATAACAGTGAAATAGTGTGTATTAATGGATGATAAGTTGGAGATGTGGATTTCTTGTGGTACAGTTATGGAGATACTCTTCTAAATAGAAGTACAGCTTCATTTCATTACGATGACGCCATTTTTAGACCTTGTGAGGCTTTCTATATTAAGATGGATTATTTCTCCAATGAGCTTTTGGTTCTTGGATAGTGTTGATTCTCTTCAGTTGATTTGTGTCGGAGAATTGATCACCGGAACAATGCATTTTAACATACAAATCTTTAAATTTGTTTAGATTTTTGATCCTTTAATGTACATCAGTCGAAGGGAATCGAAAAAGAAGTATTTTTAATTTCTCTGTTGGAGGAACCGCCATTGCCCTGTAAATCAAGGCTGTGACAAGATTCTTTTATGGTATTTTTCAGCCAAACACTTTGTTGTGGACTGTTTTAAAGAGTGCTGAAAAAAACCCATCGGCTTTGAAAAGTTGCATTTGTTAACCCTATGAGTTGGCTGTATGTTAATTATTTGAAGTCGGTAAAGTTGTTGCTTACCCTTCATTGCTTGAGCACTGGAGAAGTGTAGCTTGCAATTGTACAACTTTTAAATGTTGTTTACATTCTTAGTCATCCATACTGTAGAGGGCAATTGTCGGTTTTGGCTGTTATTATGTCCCGTCCGGTGTATGTTTTCCTGTGTTTTAAACCATATATGGGATACTATTGGCCACGGAGTACCATTCTTGTTTCCAACGCAAAGATGGAAAGTAGCAGTATCACTTACCGAAAATTCTCAGCTTCCAAAACATTCATTAACACAGGCGCGCCTATTGTTTATTACTCCAGTGCTCTCTGTTTTCAATGCAAGCCGCATGTTTTGCCTTTAGCCAACATTAGCATCAGCTTTCAGCGTATCAATATCGTGTTATGTTTTGACGGACCTTCCCTCTTCTCTGATTCTTTTGATCTTTTCCATTAAGGCACTTGCTTGTCTGTACCCTTCAGCATATTGGTTTGCAGCAGCTTTAATGCCGGTTTTTGGCAAGAGGGGGCCTTGTACCATGAAGTGATTCGGGGACCCTTCAGTGTCGAGTGTACCGAATGAGCTGTGCGTCCCCCCCAATTTCTATCTCAGGCGCGGGCCCTGTGCCGCGGCAAAGTCGGCACCCCCTAAAACCGGTACTGAGCAGCGTCCCTTCTTCTGGTAGCAATTTTACGGCCGATAGGTGAAAGGTTACTTGCCAGTGTTGCAGACCCCAGCAATCTTTTTTCTTAGGGTCTGTGAATCAAACAGCGGAAAGTCGTTCAGGCATTCGCAGGATTCGTATGAAATGCGCGCACAGGTTACGTAAATTAAAAGCCCCCATGATCTTGTTTTCTTTCTGGCAAGAATAAGACGTTTGGGAGTTTCAGTTCGATGACCACCAAGTAGACCAAAGAAGACCTGGAGTAGGAACACGGAGGTGGACATGAAAAGAATAAACATGAGAAGAGTGGTGGCTATGGACAGAAACGAATGAAGGTTCTTCATCACTCGTCTTACCTCGTGACTCGAGATAAAAAAGACGATAATAGGAAAATGAGGAATAATAAATGATATTGTTTACAATTCTGCTTGTTGATCCCACTGTGCAGGCCTGGTCGGTGAAAGGGTGACACATATCGAGTGTTACATGTTCAAAGGCTGCACGTAACATAATGATGCTGTCAGAATGATATTTGTTTAGTTAGTGCTGATGTAGCATGCGCGCGTATTTCACAGGAATCCTGTCAAAGCCCGAACGAATTTTCGCTATCTGACTGACAGACTCTTACAAACAAGTTTGTTTGGGTCTGCAATGCAGGGTAAAAGTTTGCCATATAGATTAGTGTTGTGGTTATGGCTGTACCATTGAACACGAGAACTTTTCATAACATTTGGGGGCAGGGGAATGCTCAGTGATCCTTCCAGCGGTTTTAATAGTGCAGGTTTATTACCCTTACCATAGAACTGTCTTGGTGGTTGCAGGAAAGAATGGCAGTTCTGTATATGTCTTGATAAACTCGCTTGCTGCATAGCCTGTATTTCATTTAACATTAGAAGACTTCGCACTTTAATTTACGGAAGTGTTTAATGTCATTCACTTCCTTGAGGTAACATCCCTTGATTGGGCTGAGAGAGGTATATGTTTGCTTCTTTTTGCACTTAGGAAACTTATATTCAGTTCCCTTTGCACTCAGGTGTAGACCAACTTTCAGGTCATGCTCCATGTGTAACATATACTAGATAGTAAGCCTGTTTAGGGTATTGGACGATAGGCAGATGCCAATGCAGAGTATCACCATGAGCGTGATTGTGAGGTTCGAGTCGATTACCTGCTGGTTGATCGCTTTTTGGAGGGCGAAGTCTTGAACAATGATGAGTACGTAGGGTGCTAAGGTGCCCCCTTGTAGTACGCCTGCCTGAATCTCACTTCATTATTTCACCGTCATCACATGTGCAACCATTCATCTGTGTAACGTTTGGATAATATTATCTTTTGAAGCCTTTTGAAGTCAATTAAACTTCGTACGGCAGAGGTAGCTCTCTTTTAATAATTCGTCGCAGTTTTACAATTAAAAACAAACGTTTTACCGACCTTTTCTTAAGTGCTTTTGGTAAGCGGTTCATGATCTGTAATGCAAGTTAGACTAATTCCATGGTCATTGTGTCTCTTAGAGAGAGATCACCGGTTTTTGAAGCCAACGGGGATATGTCGGATTGATCCACTCACTAAGTTATGAGAGAAGCTGTGGAGTTTCTCTGATGAATTTTTATCGTCACGCTTCATTAGAAGTAGCCGGAGATAAAGCAGAGCAATGTTACTGCCAAGTTGTCCGGCCATTTCCTTGCTCTCATTCAAGAAAAATACTTTCATGGTTCTTGGTGACTTTTTATTACCTAATGTGTTCTTTAGAGGGAAGATACAAAACGCATAGTTGACATAGCATAGTTGCATAGCAACGATCAGGACCCGTGGGTAAGCTTAGGCAGTGACATTCAATGTTGATATTACTGACGTACCCATAGGCCTAGGTAATTCACCATGTAAATCGAGATTTGCGGTTGTTGTCAGTCGCAACATTCTGTCGGTCTCAGTAATTTTTACGATACTTTTTTACGAATCTAACTGTTTGAATTCACATCCATTTCGCCTTTCGTCCTATATATTATTTTTCGTTACTCGTATGATACAGTACCTACTTCCGTATGATAAAGTACTTACTTCCGGATTATAATAGGGCTACAGAACTAAATTAATAGCTAAGAGAAATTAGCTGTTAGTCCTTCTATATGATGCAGGCGCCTGCCCCCATGCTTAGGTGTAAAGGGTTTTGTATGGGAAGATGCTCATCTTTTTGTATTCACTTTCTTGTTTTAGAAGTTGCTTGCGCTAGTAGATGACCAGTTTCCCCTTTTTGGTGGGATATTTCGTTTGCTTCCAGATTCTGTGGGCTAACTTCATTAGCGTGGCCACCTACGGGACCGGTGTCTTCAAGGCCTATTATTGTCCCTCACATTGCCATATATGGTCTTCATCGCTATACAAAGACGAAGTCTTCCAGATATTAAAGCTGCTTGTATGATATGAATACTTCCCTCTAGAAAGATGGACTAGCCACGCCAGTGTTGTCTGTATAATTTTTCTTACCAGCTCCAAACTCCCGCGTGTCCATTTTCATATGTGAGGAGAGGATGAACAGAGAAATCTGTTCCCTATTTATGTCTTCCATAATTCCATGTCTTTATCCGTCACTTTCAATATGTAATACGATGCTGTTACGTCACATTTGACTATTTTCCACCAAAACAAAGTGTTGGATATCAACTATGAACTTGTTTTTGAAATTCTATCCACCACAGCTGAAATCCTTGGCTTAATAAGAGATCTTGATCTCCATTCATTATGTTGAAGTCATGAAATGCTTGTTATTGTAATATGTTTGATGTGCACTCTGCAGTCGTCCATAAAAACATGATTGTCTTTCAGGCCATTGGCCGGTGCTTGCAGTGGGTCGTGTTGGGTCGCTCTCCTCTTTGAGTGTTATCGACTACCAATAGGGTAGATGATGTAGAGAAACCCGAAACCGGGTCCATAGCCAGGGTTAGAAGGGAGGGATATTCCATATTTTAGGGTGGGATGGGAGAAGCTTAGCTCTGCAGCTGTTAGTGTAACGCGCCGTCATAAAGATGAAAGAGATAGAAAAAGAAACGCATCGGTTATCGAATGTAAACATAATTGATATCTGCGCACAGCTCAATTTGGATCGCTGACATGAAATCTATGATTAGGAAACAGGGGATTCTTCTTACATATATGTGATCGTACGATTTTCCAGTGCGAGGCCAAATACTTGACATAGAGGCTCTTCGCAGCAGTAAAGCGTATATATGTTTGAATCTTGACATGAGAATTTGTGTGTGTCTGTGTGTGTGTGTGGTGTGCGTGTATGGTGTGTGTGGTATGTGTGGTGTGTGTGTCTGTGTGTTTGTGTGTGTGTGCGCGCGTGGTTTGTGTGTGTGTGTGTGCGCGCGCTTGGAGGTGGGAAGATGCGTGTAATCGTATTTTTCACCAACGGATTGAGGTGTCCCGTTGCGCGAGCTGTAAAGGGAGCACACTCTAACATCAATTCTTGAGTCTGCTTTACCCTTTGTACATTACCATGCTTTTTCCTACCATCATAAGTAGGATTATAATGCGAAACCGTGAGATAACCATACATACCTTCTTACTTCAGACATCCATCTTTTCTACTACAGAAAATTCACTTTTGTCACGAAAGCAAGTCTTCGATTCTTAAACAGAAATTAAAATACGTGCTCTTTTCGTTCTCGATAAAGTTACAATTCAGCTTAATGAACATGGTGTGTGGATGTCATTACGGTCGTTTTGTCTGGTCATTATCCAACCATCCATCCATGTCTTAGTTTAACATCCTCGCTTTCCGCTCACGTGGTAGGACGTGATTTGACGATACGTGGTCTTTCCTCCAAATGTCAAGATCAAAATGGATTGTCATTTAGCATCTCTGACATTCCCTCGGATGGTTTCCTGAACATGTTTTCCATGGGGGTCCCGAGCCAGTAATCCCGGTGACTTGCAGCCCCGTGCGCTGCTTGGTCCATCAACTGTTACGCATTACATGCCGGCGCCATTATAACCTGTTGTATATCATCTATTCCTCGACATTGGAGAAGCTTTTAACAAGCTGGTCTCTTGGTTGGGTTTGATGTTGTACACCCATCGGATCATTGGTCTGTCGCTTCTTTGAAGACGGGCGAGAGAAGTTCTGGTTTGTGCCCAAGTTCCACTGGCATTTGATGCAGGTATTATGAATCCAGTCTCTGGTATTCAGGAGGAGTGCTCTGGCAGTTAATATTGGAAGTAAACATTGCTGAAAATGAAGGCAATAGGCCAGAACAGGACCTTAGATGCCTTACGTGGACAGTCAAATGGCACCGTAGCTGCTAAGATATTGTTGTTTGTAACGTGTAAGGTAGCCCTTGATAAGCGCTATGTTTTTTACGTTAGCAATGAATAAAATTAAAGTTGTCGGGCAAGTACTTTCATCTTGTAAACTGCTTTAAGACTTGTCATTTTGCTTCCCCTCTTACTGTTTAGCCGTAAGAAGCCTGAAAGCTTGGCAAGTCACGCACAAGCAGCGCCACCATAGTCTGTTGAAAAGAAAGCTGATATTTTCTCTGGATTCTGCTTCTTGTATTTTTATATCGATATAGCAGCGGATTAAATGTTGAACCGACAGATATATTTACATATGTGAAAGCAAAACAACTGCGTTGATAGCAAGCGAAAAGTTGGGTACGAAATGCGGATGCGCGTGCATGCATAAAGCAGAAAATTTGGATATCTGAAGCATACGCACTGGTTGTCGTAAAAAATGAAGGCGAGTATAACACCTTTACAAACTCCACATTTGTGTATACATCGTATATTTATTCTGTAGCTTAACTACAGGCCAGGACTACAACGCAAGTACCACGGGCTGTCCGTCACTGCATCATGAAGAGTACAAAAATCAAAGTTTAAAGGCTTAGAAAAGGTTCTACATAAATGTATCTGAAATTGATCACTGAAATAAGCATGGAATATTTGTATTTACAATGAACATGGCAACTGATAACCAAGTTGATTCATTACATCGTTAACAAAACAATGTTCTTCGGTTTACGAAATGACAGTCAAATGATACAGAAGGAAAGCTCAACCTATCAATACAAATTCCAAAAAATGACCCAAAAATACGACGCGGGAAGATATTGTGAAAACAAGTAACAGAAAATGACCATCATGCAAATTGCAACTGCAATGTCTTGCTTACAGACATCGGTCAATCGCAGTACTCCATCATCACTGATTGTCATCGTTATCCACTACATCTACTTAGAAAATCGAGCAACTCACTAAAAGTGGTTGTCATCGATGTTCTTCTTACTTCCCAAAAATGCCTAATCGTTCGTACCTGGACGCCACTAATTTTTGGCAATTGAAGCCCACAGTTTACTCATGTTTATTCGTGGGAATTAAATTCCTTTCAAGGGTAGGAAGCTACTTCGATACTGTCAAGGAACAGTCTGGTCAAGTGCCAAGACGCAACAACGGCCGTCAGAATCACACCTAAGGCACCATGGATCTAGTTTTGCATGCCACAGATGAAAGCCCCCATCTTAAACTCACCGGAATCAAGGAAACACAACTAAAGCGTTCCACTGTAACGATGAAGGCGCGGCGTAATAAAATGGAAACTACTACCATAAAACGGCAATTTGATAGAGAATACAAACAAAATGAGAAAAAAACAACTATGAGTCGTTTGAATGACACGACGGAATTTAGGGCGTATGCTGATGAGGATTCCATAGACGATAACAAATTGCACCTAAAGTCACCCCTACAACGATACGTGTAAATGAAAGACACCGAAACGGCGCACTGTGGTGAATACCTGATGCTCAGCATACCCTCTGTAATAGAAAATGCATAATAATTCCTACGATCACCAACTGACTTCAGTAAATGATCAAATGGCAGTCTCGCAATTAAATACCACTGAGCAGCAGTGGGCCCGACATTGAAACTACCCTAAATGAACAGAAAACAATTTAGGCTACCGGGCAGAGAAGCAAGCTACGAGGGAGGCTCAACCGCCCCGTAGGACCGCATCTCGCGGGTTATGACTGTGTTACCAATGAGAACGGATACTACATCCATTCCTTGCCAAAATACGGTGCCATGAACTTAAAGACACTAGGCTAAGCAGTTGATTGCTCTCATAGACTTTCTACCGCGGTTAGGATAAGGCAACGACTGCCCCGTAATGTATTCTAAAATGGCAGTAGCAGTTCTCGTCGCCTCATTCTTTACCTGTATCAATTTGGATATGGTTCACAGTATTTATACGAGACCCTCTTGGGATCCAGTTGGACCCGTACTCGTGTAAACAAAGTTACATAAATATGAGGTCGGATAAAACAACAAAAAACATTTCGGAAGACGTTGCTCAAAGTAAGGAGAAGCATCACAGTAGTGGCATTATACAGCAACGTCAATGTGATGCGATGTCAAGTCATCCCCGATTTGGTTTTAGATATGGTTTTTTAGCTTTCCCCAGCCAGTATATTGATAGCAAGGCACTCGGAATCCACCATCTGAGATGGGTATCAAGGCACTGAGACAGTCTAGTCTAAGGACTAATGAGATCATGAACTTTGTTACGCTATAAACATCAAAACATGAACTTACCTCTACAATCTTAATCCAGTCCAAAGTTCACAAAATTGTTCCATGATCGCCAATTTAGAATTATGTATTATTCTACTTTGGCACTGTGGCACTCTGAGTAGTATATACGTATTTGTTAACACATTGACATAAAAATATAAATACGAGTTAGTGAAATCACAAAAGGTAACTTTCGCTACAAGATAAATTCTACCAGTCTCTTCAGGTTAAGACACGTTCAGAGTACATTTGCTTGGATTGGCACTCAGGGCTGATGGTGGCGGCTTACATATCTTCTGGCAATGGGTATGCCTATATGGTATACCGCCAGCAAAACGTAGAAATCCTAAAAATATAGATGATATGGTAACTGATTCTTAAACAAAAACTTAATACTAAAACCTAATCAGTACGGATCAATGCCCTTTCAATAGTCGCAACACTATCAGAAGATCATGGCGCACACAGGAGAGCTACAAATAGGGTACATTCGAGAAGCTTCTATGCTTACAAAAATAGGGAGAGGACTTGGAGGTTTACTTTGCAGGCGCATATGTCTGACATTTGAAGGAATAACATGCCATTTGAATATGGAAACACGACAGTATTTCTACCAGCTCAAGTTCCAACTCGCCATTGCCTGTCTTGCTAGTATGAACCGTTTATCCTTGCATCACACTACACGACGAATATTTTTGACTACAGATACAAAGATGAAACCAAAAGTCTGAGATGTGCATAAATGAACAACACTTACATCAGTCCAATTAACAAAGTCCTGCTAAGCTCTAGGTTGTATTTTATTAGAAAAAAATAGGAAGGGTCTGTACATAATAGTGACCACAGTAAAACGATGGATGACCCTTAATTCAGGTGATAGTAACCCCCCTTTCCAAAACTGTTACAATGCATGCTTGCTATTATCCCTTACACATATAAAAGTGTTTATTATACTTTGACACGGGGGTTGATAAAAATATGGGTGCAAACTTCATTGACACCCTCCAATTTATTACTCCTCCTACTATTGGTCTTCTAGTCTTGGTCAACAGTGCGTTGGGCACTACGCCTCGCATTGCTCAGCCATGGTAATTCCATATACTATCTCCAATCGAAATAACAACTAGGCTGTTTCTTGTTCGACACGGCCAACAGATGAATGCACTCGTTGTTTCTAAAGACGATAATGAAGATGCAAATTATTACAGAAAAGGAACAATAAAATTAAATACTCTGTTTATTTTATAACCTAATGTCAGGCCTTAACCTCCGCCTTGAATCTTTTTAATCCCGTGTAAGTGTGATTGACATTCCCACATTCATAAAAAAAGAGGACCAAGCAAATGTCTCGTGTGGGCGATTTATAAGCAACAACGTACAATACGTGCCCAGCAAAGCTGCATCATTACTATCTTCGTCACCGGCAGTACTAACAACTGCACTAACCTTCAGCAGCATCGTAAGCACCACCACTGGCGCCACCACTAACACCACCACTAGCACCAACTCTAGCACCACCACTAGCCCAACCGCTAGGAGTCTCTTAATCCAAGACCCCTGATGAGCAGTATGCCTGACAATGAAACTACCCTTAATAAACATAAAGACCACCAAACAGGCTAACAAATAAATAAAGGGCAGCACCAACACCACTACCACGTATAGCACCGCCACCAGCAGTACAACAAGCATAAGGTCTCCAATTATCATTAATACGGTAACTATCACCATAAGCAGCGCCATAAGCAGCATCAAAAGCAGCATCAAAAGCAGCAACACAACCACAAGCAAGAGCATTGTCACAACTAAAAACAACAGTAATACCATAATCAGCGGGGCGCCCATCAACAGAAACACCATTATCAGCAACTTTACAACCACCAGTGCCTGCACAGGCATCAGCAGTCACAACTGTCAGTACCAATAGGCATAATCAGCAGCATCCAGCCACAGCATTAACAGCACAACAAAGGCAGCTCATATTATTTGAAAAAATAGCCATAGCCGAGCCCATTCAAATTGCTTAGGACGTAAATGTGTGTTTAGGGGTAAGGGATGCTTCCCGTATAACATGTGAAGCGGGAGTCCTAGAGACCAAGCGCTAATCATTACCAAGACCATTTTACCTAACGACCGTCTGTAGGCATATACCATTATAACAGGTACAGTTACGACAAACAGTCAGCCCAACTGAATGTATTTAAGCATCCTAATCAAACGAAGAGGGATGTCATCAGAGCGGTTCTGAAGTCTGTATAAATTAATCTGTTAAAATTCGATTAACCTCTCATTCCTAAAAAATACATGCCAATCCGTGAGTGTAGTTATTGTGTTGTTTTGCTTGAGTCATGTTTTACGTTATCAGTGCAGTTTTCGGCTCACTCAGCCACACCGTTCGTAAACGATCAGTTACAGCCTTGAGAACGCTGCCGTCCGGGTCTAAAATCAAGTGGGCTACGACTGTTTGGGGTCGTGACCTTAAGTACATGCATACCAAATCTGAGGTGGTCAATTAAGGCCCCGAGTACCGACATCCTAGTAAACAAGCAAGAAAGCTTCTTACATATATTAAATTCAGCAAAAACATTAAGTATATATAACATCTAACAGTAATAGCATTTCCATATGCTAAAGTAAGAGGTAGCAATAACGCATGGAAAGGACAGAGCAAGGCGTTGTTTCACTCAGGTTTGTAAAACACAAAACTAAAGCATCTCAAATGTCATGTAGAATACCTTATATACGTGGTGATATGCATCCCTCATCAGGGCGTACGGGAAACATTTGTCGAGTTCATCAGCACTGAGGTGTTTAGACTCCCGAACGATCTACACAGACAAAGCAGAAATGACATTCAATAAAAGGTGAATCTTCAACCGACAAATTATAGTATATAAAACTCAGAATAGGGAAACTTTCTTGACATTGTTTCGTCTTTTGAGAGATTTCTTCAGGTCACCTAAAGATTGTTTCGCCAATTTTCAGTAACAATCTGTAGATGACCTGAAGAAGTCTTTCGGAGGATGAAACGTTGTCAATGAAGTTTTTCTGTATTTTGGCGTTTTATATACACTAAGAAATGATATTAGTACATTAACCGAATTAAAGCAAACGCTTTAATCAGGAAATGCAGGAAATTGTCACTTAAATACAAATCAGAATGACTGATCACAAAAAGATGCGAAGACCCTCATCTGTAACTTAAAACATGATAACCACTTGTAAAGGTATTGACAGGCGGAGAAAATGTCATGCATGGAGGAATGGAAAACTAAATGTGTCCCCAAATGTTTGCGAGGTTTTGACGTCACATATCATTGCAGACGCCGATCCTTTCCAGCAAAAGTCACATTTTAACGCGGTATATATAGACTCTGAACAGTAAAGATACTGATACTACACATACACATACCATATCGAGAAGAATGTATGTTGATTCCCTGTGTTTTGGTACCAGCTCTTTCGTTGGAGCTTCCATTGCAAGCTTTAGCAGACTACTAGAGCAGATCTATGAGGAAATTGGATAGGACAAATGGATGAAAATAGTGTAAAGAAAAAATACTTCAAGATAGACCGAGGATAAATCTCACAATTCATAGAGGAAATGCATAAAACGAGATCACTAAGCATTTACGAGACAAAGTCTACAGACATAACGTAGTTAAAGAATGATAACGGTTTTAGTAAAGACAAGGAAAAATTAGAACCTCTTTACTCCTGTAAAAGTCATAAATAAAGGAATTGAATAGTCAAGCGAAAAGTGGTAATAGAGGTGGTATTGTGACCAAGTCCTCTTTCGTCGCAGGGAATTACTATGACAAGGATTAAAAACTGCGCAAGGTCTTTTAAAAAAATCTGCACAAGATACCCAATCGCTAGGAACATTAGAATAGGGAGGGGCATTGTGTACTAAGAACACTATTTCCAAAAGCTGTGTACCCTGGTCGGTAAATGGCATTATCTACTAAAACTGTTGTGCAAGTATTTAAATGAACAATTGGCCTTGGTTGCGAGTCTGCTGAAGGCAACGAATAACGAAACGTGCCAAGATAATTCTGGTGGTGAAGATCGATTGGGTTTTCAGAACACACTTCAGACATAATAGGGCATATACACAATAAATTGTTTATACTCTGTGGCATATGGTCGCCTAAATGCCCAAGTACCAGCTGGCTTTTGTGCCAGATAGTCCAAGTCTAAATGATACTTGATAGTATTTCATACTAGTAATAGTTGCAGTCGTAACAAGCACAAACTGACTCGGAACCTACAATCTAGTCTGCTATTCTAATACCCCTAATGTCATTATTTGCGAGGCGAAACTGATACTCAAGGCTTTTCATAATCAACTGCACTCATATGTTCTGAATCTGTTCTTAATACAGCACATCTTTGAAAGGTGCAATAGTTAGTATATAATGGAACGAAGAGGAAAGGGTTCATACTTATGAAAATACATCTTGAAATTCTTAAACATTTAACACTCTCATACTATGATATACAATGCTAAAAGAAAAGAAAAAGAAGACTTCTGCTAAACATTAAAAGCAACATTGAAATGCCTCGAGTACCCCAGCAACTGCACTTTTACATCATCACCATCTTGGGATGTAATCCTCATTGTCATCGGAATATAGAACACTGTACTCCTAGAGATAATTAACGGAATATATTCTTTAGACTTAGGGGGAAGCCAACCCTAGGGTTTTCGGCTTTTTAATTGAAACTTTGAGCAAAATTGGGCACATATACTTAAAAATCGTTTTAGTACCAAGGGGTGTACGTAAGAAGGTAAGACTCTGCACTAGTATAGACTGGTCAGTTTAAACTCGTCAGAGTGCTTTCAGTGCAAACCTTTTGGCCCCTTTCTCAGCTAAGATTTTTTGATACTAGGTAGATGAGATGGCAAGCATTAGATATATGCCGTGTGAATTTGTCGACTTTAAAAAGTCGTCTGATATAAACTCTTTCCGCTGCAGTAATAACTGCCACAAAACTATTTCAAGTGGTCTTGAAATTAGTTCGAAGGAGTGCTTAATAGTTCAATTGCGGTATACCGTGCCAATAATATAAGGGTAATATCATTACACAAACAAATCAGCAGAATCGTACAATACTTACTGCTAGGAAATCCCTCATCTTGTCTTCAACTGATTCACCAGTTAGAGTAAACAATGCTTGTGCTAAGGCGTTTATGGCTTTGGCCATACAATGTGCATTATTGTCATGAGCTAAATGGTAAAATGGAAATTAATGAAATCATAATCAATGCCTTACCACAAACGACAATTACTTGATTATATTTTGACGCTACTCAAGGACTACTCTTGGGTGCCTAATAGACGTCCCCTCCCCCCGCTAATTAATTTTTCAAAAATTTTCCACCCAGGACATTCTTATTCAAACGCCCCGCGCCTAGTAATTTTTAAGCAATCTCCCACCCATGACAATTTTATGAGGAGGTACTTTGGCGGGCAAGTAGAAAATATCTTTATTAAAATATGAAAATGACACATTAAAAAGATGAAGCTGGCCTTTTACGAAGCTCGAGGAAGTGTGAAGACGCACATTACAGATGTTAGCAATAACACTGTCATTGAGCAGAACGATGAGGGAAACATTTTTAAAATCTTGAAAGGCATGTAGGAGACTAGCATGCCTTCGAATAACTGACTGTGGTTTGTGTTGTATTACCCTACGTTTAGGAAGTTGCAGCTGATTCTAAACACTAAGTCTTGACTTCAGTTTTGTCCAGGCCCCCCGGCTATTAAACTTTTGGTCATTTTCCAGCCCCCCGTCTATTCCATCCCCCGTTTATTAAGTTTTGAGGATTTTCCCAACCCTCCCGTTTATTCCAACACCCCCGTCTATTAGGCACCCAAGAGTATTAGAACCAAAGGCCGGTTTTCACTTTTTCGATGGACCTGTAATTTGAGCAACACCGCCTGCACCAAAAAAACCAAAGGCCGGATTTCACTTTTTTGATCAACCCGTAATGTGATCAACAATGCCTGCGCCAATCGACTGACCCGCATCCCCTAGAACGCACAAATATCGATATATTCTCGCCTCGCCATGTATAGAAAAACAGGAGCCGTCATTTTAAATAAGATTATGGACGTAAAATTGATTAAAACGGTGAAACATTGTACAGGGGGGAAATAAATAAATGTATGACCGTGGTGCAAGTTTAGCACGGCAATAAAGTCTGTATTCATTGGAACTAGTCACTATAGAGACATAATTTCACCTCGTCTTCACTTGACTCTTGTTCCATCAATAACAAAGAAGGTAACATCCTGTTATTTACCCTGACTTTAGTAACTTCAGAACCAAGTTGAAAGTTCTAATGATTTTAAAAGCAATACATAGCTGATAGAAAACTAGGCCTATCATAACATAAATAATCTCATTTGTGCCTGAATGACATAAGCATTAACGGGCACCTTTTGTGTGCAAAGGGTGCAGCAGTGGTGATAGAACGGGCTTAAAACCTGCCAAAAGAATACTGAATAACAACTTGAATGGTGATTTTAATGAAACGAACTGCAACGAACTTTTCTCAAATGCCATCAGCTGATTGACCATTACCCTAACATAATGAAACATATAATCAACTATGGCCCAAGTCAAATGTTGCTCTTCTCATGCGCCGAACCTAATAGTTGAATTAGGCACATGAGAAGAGCGACGTTTGATTTGATTAAGTTCGGCAGAGAAGAGCCAAAAAGCCCATGTAAGGTAGGTTTAAGGGAAGCATCAAATTTGCCACCATTAAAACAACTATTACTTCTTCTTAGATGTTGAAAATGTATCTCATTTAGTCTCGTAGCAAAGGGAATGGTATTAAGGGGCCATGCCAGGGCGCCTCTGTTAAAATCTTTGGCCGTTAAATTTTTTTGTTATCAATTATTTTAAACAAACGTCTTCATATTGATATTTACTTACATTTATCGTACGGTACTCAGAATAATTATAATTGGTAGTTTGTTAAAGGTTACAATTTCTATCAGCTAATTAACAAACCCCTTCCCCTGATAGCTCATTCCCCCCCTCATATACCTTGATGGACGTGACTAGCTACGTACATGATAACCATTTACATCTTATTTTAAGGGTCAAAGCCTTCTTTGCATTAATTAAATAACAACCTATGAAAATGTTGATTTTATCCTTATGTGATTTTTTGCCGCGTTTCTCCATTTTCACTGATTATAATTAATACCGAACATCATTGGAGCCCCTACCTTGATTACCTGCACCGCAAACTGTAACTGACAAAACTACTATTCTCGTAAGACAATCTGAAGTAAAGAAACACAACGAGGCTCAAATTTCACACTATACTTACGAATATGTGAGCAAGCGCATTACCATCGTAGGCACAAGTTTTGCAAGGGCACAAATTTCGCGCGACACCGGAATACAGAGAGGCAAAGAGCATTGTAGGGAAGGAATGTTATCTAACGTTGAAAGTAGAGAAAAATTTTGGAATTAACATTGACGTCAATAATAAAGTTATAATTTTATTTTCTAGTTCTTTATTTTCCAATAGAAATTGATTGTTAGCAGAACATGAAGCCGTTAGCGAACTAGTTCAGTGTAGGAAAGCGGCGGAGTGCCGTTTTTTAACTTTGAATAATGCTGTTGGTCCAGGCACGATTTTTAATTTATCTATGTCTTGATTCAAGATGTAAATCGTTTCAAACGCCATACAAAAAGGAAGGGATTTTTTGCTGTACATCTTTTTGTCGTGAAAAAGCAAATTCGGAGGATATTGGCTTTAAAAGGCATAATGCTTGGGTAACAAATGCCATTAGCGCGATAAAGATTTAAGCTACGGTTAAATTGCTATTGAGAGGTGAGTGAGCTCAGTCGGTAGAGAACTGGTCTTGCAAGCTGAAAGCTGATTGTTTGAGCCTAAGCTTTGAGGTCAATCTGAAAACACCTACTGCTAACTCGTATAGAAAATGGGTACCTTGTATTTGCTGGGGAAGGATAAAAGGCGGCGAGGAAATAAATTTGCCACCCTACCTCACGAAGCCGTGGATCAGGACATGCGATTCTCACATATCACACCTCCTACGTCGTTAATAGAGTATAGGACTACATTTTTCTTTTTTAAATTGCTATTAATCATCGAGTCTAAATACAACAAAATGATTGCTCGCACATTCTCTTTATTTTAAGAAACATTTATTTGCAGTTTTTGACAGTATATAGAGTTTTAAATTTTTACAAAGGGGAGACTGGTTCTTTAATAACTAATCAATAAATATCAATAATAATCTCCTTACGTCTTTTTTTACACAAGACATAACTACTTTACAAGATGAAATTGAAATTGATTCGGCTTAGAATTATTGCCTGGAAATGAATAAGTACTTCAAGCAGATGCAATTGTCCATTTTGAAAATTTCTTTCTAAACACCAAAGGTAGCTCTTATAGTTCATGACAATAAAAATTATTTCTTTAGTGACAAACTAAAACAGAAAAGTAAAGAAAATGCATTAAGACCAAAATCCATCAAAATTATTATTAATATAAAATTCACAATTTCTTCTGCTATATGCCAGACCAGGTGGTGATCATACGTTTCCACACTAATCTATCTTTACATGTGTGAAGAAGTTCACTGAAGCTTAAGTTACCATTCATTGCCCACGAGTTTAGAGACAACCGGTATCTTTTTCATTGTCTTCGCCGCGCTATTTTACGTTCAATTGAGACCCAAAACTCGTTAATAGAATTGTTAAAGTAAAGTTTACAATTTATATTTTGAAAATATAGGGACTTCCTTTCATACCTTAAAAGGTGCTATATTAACCTCCTTCTTGTGGAGTAAAAAATTCGAATAAAATTGAGCAAATTTTATTAGTCGTTATTGCAAGGAATGTGCTTTATCTTATGCCGATATCTACTGCTTCTTTGAACAGAAATTTGCCCGCATTAATAAAATGCTGTCAGCTACTTTTTATTTGTTAGTTGCAAACAATTGTCGTTAAATATATTTTGTTAAGCTTATCCTCCTAGTACATGTTTAATATGTATTGGGTATTTAAAAAACTATTTTATTATCAAACTCTTCGTCATTAATTTCCTCAGTGTATTATGATAAAGCAAAGAATGATCCCAAGTGGAAAACTACAACAATCTAAAGTGCCTCCTGAACGGATTGACGAATAGACGTAACAAGAAACAGTCACTCCTTTAAATCATACGACACTGCAGTTATTGATGCTTTAACCCTACCTTACATGGGGAATGGGGTCAAGTAGGCCCGCAGGTACATATTTCAACTTATAACATATCAACGACAGGCCGGATTGACATGAAAGTGTGAGACTTTTCCAAATTATTACTGAGAATTCCTAAAATGAATAATTTTTTTTGAAATTTTTAGAAACTTATGCAATATTGGCGATTTGTTGACCTATAGTGAAGTTTTTTACTTTTCTGCTTAGCAGGGACGTGCCGTGGTTCAGGCAGCTACGAATGCAACAGGAAAATACACTTGCATAAGGTATTTTGGTCTGAAGAAAATATAAAGATAATATAAAAATATATAGAGAAATATAAAGAGCCCCCACCTAACTTGGTACCGATTTCCTTCTACTGCTAACTTGTTTTTTGTGGTGCTCTTCTTTTGTCGTAAGAACATATTTTGTTTTCTTGTATTGTTTCACATCCTACCAACGTTCTACTCTACTAAAAGAAACTTTTAAAAATTTATGGCAAGGCTACGCTGCCACTGGATTGTGGTCTCTTGCAACAGAAGAACATAAACATAATAACACACTATAATATTTACCCATAGCAAATGTTTTGGCCCCCACTCCCATTTCTCACCCTTAACATATTTGAGAACTATTCAAGGTAGGTAGTTTATTAGGTAGTTAACTCAAGTAACTGGTCGTCAACATTCATTCTACTTTGCGAAAATAGTTTAGATTACAATTACAATTATAAACTGCAAAGTGGTGTTGACCGTTGACCCTGGATCACGAAAAACCCTTTACCTAGCAAACTGGCAGCATCTGTAAACCAAACTTACCTTTTGCTATTTATTGCTACGGGATTGTACAAAAGTGTGAGTTCTCTGTTGTTCTGCGATTGGCAGTCTCTTCCGTTAAATCACCTATCCTGAGCTCAGTAATCCGTTTCGCCACGGTCGCTGAGCTTTGCATGCAAAGTGAAAAGTACATTACAGGCCTTTTATTTCACAAGGGATTGGAAAAGCATGTGGTTTTCCAAGATCCAATCAATGAACGTCATTAAATGGTTGTCATGACAACGAAATGCACGGGCCTTCTGTGCGTTTCTGCGTGCATTTTTTTGTTTGAGCTTAGTTCCTGTTTCGAGGTGTTCGTGTCTTTCACGGGGGAATGGTGGACGGCAAGGGTAGGGTAAAGTCCTAGATACGTAAGCGTAAGGCATTTGAAGCTAAAACTAAAATAGGTCTGTCAAGAATTTGATTTGACAGATACATGGCTTGGGGCCACATCCCAGTATTGCTGGGGTGGTAATTTTTGTAACTATTATATTAAAATAGAAGAAATAAAGATTTGGGGCTTAGCTTAAGTCAAATTTTCAATTTTTATGAAAATTTAAAGGCATGCACTGCATACGTTGCATTCACCGACGGCACGTCCCTGCTGCTTAGTTACATTTCTTTGAAAAACATGATTATCATATCTTTAAGCTTAGTTTTTCTTTGCTGAATTTATAAAGATGATTTTGTATTCTCAAATTTAATAAATGGCAAATGCAAAATTTGTTGAAATTTCGCTAAAAATGAACAAATATGTTGTGCAATAAGGTGAAGTTTGCCACTAAAAATTTTAACATAATTCAAAAAGGATGCTTTGTGGCCTTTTTACAGCATTTTTGAAGGTTTTTCAATATTTTGGAACATTTCATACCCAAAGATAACGTCATTCACACCAAATTGAAAAATGCAATTTGTTGGAAAGAGTTAAACTATAAATCTGCCAAACATCTTTGTAATAGCATTAGCCCATATAATACTATAGTGTGTCAAAGGGCCGCGGACCTACTAGCCCCCCCCCCCCCCTCATGTATGACAAAAGCCAAAAAGCCCATGTTAGGTAGGGCTATGGTAATAGACAAATCACTTTGTTTTCAAATTGTGATTTTCATGTTCCCATAATTACAAATCTTTGATTTTTATTATTTTCATTTTCGTTAACTTTCATTATATGTAAGGAAAACTTGCACCAAGGATAATTTCCATCAAACCTAAGAACTATAATGCTACGAAACGTTATTTTGTAAATGGTACGTTTACATAGATTCTCAATCTAGACATTAGGAAGTAGAAAATGGGTAGAACGTAGACATTTAAAAGTAAGTAGTAACAAAAATATTTGCAACCGGCTTACTATACAGTTTGTGTCTATAGAGAGAATTATTCTAAAATAGACCTAACCTTTTCCTTGGGAGGATGACCCTAATACATTTTTGCTGCAGTTGTATCAGAATAACATGCTTTAGATTTTTTGTCTTTGGTTTTCATGACTACTGATGGCGTCACTTTTAATAAGTTCGATTTTACGCAGACGTAGATACTATGTGTCACACAGTAGCAAGCTAGTCTCACTGAGAATCTTCCAATTTTGTACTTTTAAAACGAAAATGCCTGCTATGGTTTATGTCGAGGGCTGAATCAATGAAATAATTCTCAAACAAAATTACTATAATTACTAAATAAATCCGATAATTTCCGGTAACTTTGAATAATTCCCAATGAGAAAGAAGAAGATCATCTACCGCAGTCGGAGGCAGCAAGAATGCTCCTCTTTCCTTAGCTTCTACCACTATAGGTAGGGGTAGGAGCCACTCCTAGTAGTAGTAGTAATAGACGTTTATGTTTTATCTGAAATAACATTTTTAGCGCCTCCAAGTTGTTGGTACCTTAATACACAAAATTAACGTTGAACATTACTTAACGTTTTTGGAATTAAAAAAACGTTAATTAAATCCACGTTAATTTTATGCTGACGTTAATTTTTGAAACTCTAATTTCAACGTAGCGCTAACTTTTTAAACGTTGATTAATGCCAATTTTTTTATATATATGGACCCCTGTAATATTTTCCTTGGCGGCAATATGTTGAAATTTTAAAAGGAAACATTTAGTTATTTTGAAGCGTCTATAGATTTTGCTCATAAGTTTGAGACTCTTTGTATACCACGACACCAAAGCATTGTGTGACTCGCTATTGACAGGAATGGAGGTATATGGAAATTGGAGGGAAATGACAACTAGCGATAAAGGTCAAACTGCGCGAGTTTAATCCATTTACTTTCGAAGTCAAATATCAGGGAAGAAAGTACAGTGAAGACGGAAGCCTGATAAAACCGCGGTGCTTTACCTAAGATCTCGAAGATGATGGTTTTGTTTTTGGTGCTCACCTTTTAAACTTTTTAAACTGAATTTTCGATAATGTTGCTCTTTAAGCCACTTTTATGTAAGCATTACATGAATTTTAGGGAAAGAGAAAACACTTCGGCGAAAAAGAACTTTTTATGTTACTTGATTTTGGTCATTTATTAACACACGTATTAATTAACGATGGCACTAATTAACGTTTGCTCGTTTGAAACCGTTAATTAATGCCGTTCAAATATTAAATTGCTGATAAAACGTTAATAAATCTCAACCAAAATGAATTTTAAGTTTAAAAAAACGTTAATTAGATCAACGTTAATAAAAGCCGCCTTTATTCGTGTACACGTTAATTTTGTGTATTAAGGAAGGTTTTTACGATTGTCCAATCAGCGGTCGACAAATTTTTGCTTCGATCCCTTTCTTTGTTTGCGAGTTATCATAAACGATGCTTGAATATTTGCAGAACTCGTTCCTTGTCTGAGGTATTTTCATGAGGATTCAACAAAGCAGGTCAATATTAATTTACAAACGATCAAGTTATTTAATATGACTTTCAAATTTTGTGGTACCAGAAATCTTTTCCGATACTTGAAGCGAAGGAACGACTGTGATCAGATCCGTAATCTGAATGACATAATGAAGCTCAGAGGCAGGATCAGAACCTGTAGGTTCTCGATCCAATCTGTTGAGAAATGTGTTGTTTTGGGACTTATCCTGAAGCTTGTAAGCATACGCTTAACAAAGGCAAAGATTTGCTATACTTCGTCTATGGAACTAGCCTTCACGAAAGATGACATTAAAAATATTATAAGAGTCAGCACCTGTACATTGTACAGCATTAAAGGTGAACAAAAATAATTTTCTTCGCTTATTAAGACGTTTCTATGTGATATTAAGGAGTTAGATACATATATTTTAAGTCAGATTTTTTGAAAACGGCTCTATACGTACCAGCTGCGTATACTTCAACTTCACAAAGGGAAAGTGGAGCTCCACTCATATTATTGATAAACACGTATCGACCAACTCTTGGTTTCTCGCAGATAATCATTTTTTTAGTTTCACTTTTGGTAACTCTAATATTTTTCGCACATCTACAAAAGAAGACAAATTCATGTTTTTAGTTTTAGGAGGTAGAAAGCTAAGTCTTTAAATTCACATGACACCACTTAGGTTCAAGTAACAGAAGAAAATGAGAAGGAGGGAACCTATTGCCAAGTATTGCTAGGAAAAAGCCTTTGCCGAGGTGTACTAAGAAATTATGGCAATAACTTTTCACTAAGTTCCTTACCATTGGGATTATTTTTTGTTTGATATATAAAAATAAAAATCTGCCTTCCCATCATAACATCTAGCCTTCAACAAAGTAAATAAAACTAAAGTCTCAGGATAGGAGAGAGGTGTTCCAGCAGCCGTATGTCAGATTCAATAAGTAGCCAGCAAGAGAAGTCATTTAAGACTCACACTATGAATGGTCTGTTAAGCCCTTTCTATACTGGTGTTTTATAGGGAATTCTACTGGCATTCCTTTTTGCTTTATCCTCTTTACTTAAAACATCTGTTTTCAGTAAAACATGGATGTCAAATTAAACATAGTAACTGATATCCTTTAATACGCTCATAAAATCAAACTTAGCGATAAAATTCCCGTACGTAGCAATTATCATCGAGAAGAGACGATTTGAAATGTTAGTTAGAAAAGAACACTTGAGAAAATAGAAAAGCATGTCACCACCGGTGATCGAACCCGTGACCCACACTCTCGCGACAAGCGCTCTACCAACTGAGCTAGGTAACCTCCGATGTTAACATCCTGCCCGTCATCAATCCAAGGACGGCAGTTCTTCCTTGGTCAAGTCACATGGCGCAGAGAGGCTGGTCTCCAATTGTGCTCAGCTGAATGTCGATGTCCACCGGTGAATAAATGGGAGCTCATGTGGCGACTAGAGAAATAAAAGTATGTTAAAATCGGAGGTCATCTAGCTCAGTTGGCAGAGCGCTCGCTGCAAAAGCGTAAGTCATTGGTTCCATCCGCTGTGGTAACATGCTTTTTCATTTTCTCTAGTGTTCTTTTCTAAATAGGTAGCAATCCAAAGCTAAGCTTTATATTATGAACATGAACGAGTAATAATGGACTATCAAAGAAGTTCAAACCAATCAAACGCCCCAAACTACGTAAGGGTCATTTATTTAAGAAGTATATCTATATGCAATCCAAGAAAAGGCAATACAAATACCTTAAGCTATTTGCAATAAACCAAGGATAACAGTTCATTAAACATATTTAAACAAACTATCATTTCCTTTGTTTTGAGCCAAGAAAAAAAAAGTTCCACGACTTTGCTACCAAATCCTGAAATGCTAGATACAATGTCAGAGTTGGTTGTAAAGGTCGTAAAGGCCATGAATCCACCGATGGAAATACTAACAATCTCTATGCTAATTTTTTTAGGGCAAGAAAGTTGAGAATAGAATCTCGGGGGGGTGGGAGGGGGGATACCCAAATTTGGATAGTCTTTCAAAAAAACAACTCAGGAGAAGCAGAGAACATTTTTTAACAGAATGCTAACAGTAAAGTTACCAAGTATTTCCATTGCACACCCAATTGTTTTATACTGCAACAGTGATAGTAAACTTTAGAGTAATCTTGAATGCTGCAGGCCAACTTTTTTTACGTCTTACAACGAAATAGACTACACAAAAGACTATCAACTTCAGCCGACTAACTATTAATGTCACTTATTGCACGAAATAAAAATCAAAATTTCCTAACTTCAAAGCATTGGTTCGTTTTATCGTCGCTCCAAAATTCAACCAACTGAAAATGAACTTACGCTCGTGTTTTACATACTGAATGTCAACACCTCAGAAGTCTACACTATCAATAATTATTGTTAAGAAATAATTGATGACTTGATTTGATTGGCTAGAAATGTGGTGTAAGGCTTACTTCTAAAGTATTCCTTCATTAGATCCCACTTTGATGATATTTCGTCATGTTCCATACATAGGTTGACTTCTAAATAACAATATTCACGTCCACTTAGATTGCACTTTGCGTTAATTATTTTATGGGGCTGGGTTCAACTACCCCCAAATGCATACATTTCCAGCGCAAGTAGTCGAATAGAGAATATAATACTTTCGAATAGTCACATCTTACACAGTCTCTGATTGGTTAATTTTTTGTTGTGTTTGGATCTAGCCACGAAAGATCGATATCGTGTCAGTGAACACAATAAACTTGTACTAGGGAGAAAAGTAGATAATAATAATGTAGATTTATGAAATCCCAAGATAGATAGATAGATAGATAGATAGATAGATAGATAGATAGATAGATAGATAGATAGATAGATAGATAGATAGTCGTATTTAATTTTTAGGTTATTCGTCAACTATCGGTTAAAGCAGGGGATCGAGCAGCAATTCGCAGCTTTCATGAAAGGTTTCAATGAACTCGTACCCAATCACCTGATGAAAATGTTTGACGAGAGAGAGTTAGAGGTAATGAATATAGTCCAGAGTCAGTTGATGTTCTTTTCTTCTTTATTTGCTGTTGTGGCTTGAATGTCGTATATCATTTTGGGTTGTGTCACATAATTCTTGAATGCATGTGGGTAATATTTTGGTACATCTTGGGTGTGCAAGGCGATATTGAATTTACTGCCGATTAGCACAGCAATAGACTGTTTCCAGTTCTCTGACAACGTCATCTAGAAAAAGGGTATACTTAGACCAGAAAACATAACGAAATCATGGTAACTAGCAGAGCGTGTGTATGGGAAGTACTGCAGTTGTTGGAAGGTGGGGTAAAAATGGGAATAACTATACCTCTTCAGATAACTCGAAGCAGTAATTCTCTAATGTATGGCAAAAGTTTAATTTTTACTGCTGTTATACTTTTTAGTAAAATGAATGTTGGTCAGCGCCAGAGATTCGTAGCACACGATACTAGTAGTTGATGAGCGTACGATCACGAAAGCTTGTCAATTTCAGCAGAAGGGTGTTCTGAGCAGCTGTACAATGTGCCCCATTTTCCTTTATAGCTCGTAATCTGTGGTCTTGGCAAGATTGATATTGATGACTGGAAATCGCACACCAGATTAAAGCATTGCAGTGTGGATGATGATATTGTCAAATGGTTTTGGCAGGTATGTGTGGTTTCGCTACAGTTTATGTATAGTTGCAACATCACTAGCCCATTTAAAGTTCTTGTTATTAAGGAGGTAAATACATCTTTCGTTTGACTGCTGTATGATATTTCTCTTGATTGATCGTAGTATATTAAATATACTGCTTTACAGTAACCTTTTTGTGGTTTGGCATTAAAACGTTAAAGGTGTTTGTACCTCTTATTATTCTTAGATTGAACAAACCATGAGAACACAGCCATTACAGGTTGTGCCATTAACATTATTATATCTGTGTATACCAATATAGTTAAGTTACAATCTTCAACCATGTACGAGTAATTTCGAGTTAAATGGCCCGCGCGGAGAAAGTGAGTTTTTGCTTCACTCGGAGAGGGGGCAAAGTGCCTAGAAACTCAGTCCTTTCTTGCATACCGAGTATTGGTGTAATACAAATAGATTGACCTGTTAATTTTGGTAATTGCCTATTACACTTTATGTTAGGTCGTTGAATCCTACGATGAAGAGAAACGTGCGAGGCTGCTGCAGTTTGTGACAGGATCCTCACGGGTTCCGGTACAAGGCTTTAAAGCTTTACAAGGTAAGGAACGTACATACAGTTTGCACAAATGTAGAAAAATGAGTAACTTGTCCAAACTGGAAGTAATGGCAATGCAGCAT
>JAAAKM020006971.1:29687398-29699715 GCA_010016025.2 Alatinidae sp. Z8VKAUB7J3 | reverse complement strand
AGGAACGTACATACAGTTTGCACAAATGTAGAAAAATGAGTAACTTGTCCAAACTGGAAGTAATGGCAATGCAGCATGTATGATGTCGAATGGCGTCTTATTGCGACGATATTTAAACATTCAAAGACACCTACTTTCCTACCCGTTCTTGCACCAACATATGTCAAGAGGTATTTTGCACTCATTCTACTAGTGGATGTATATTTATATATATTTTCGGTAGATTAATTCAGTAACCATGACTTCGGTTGACCGTTGGTGGAAGTCCCGCGAAGCGTGTTATATGGTTAGGTTACCCTGTTATCCTAGTTCCCAAAGTGTAATATGTAGTTTTACAATTACATAAGCAGGCGGTAGTTATGCGTCCTTTTGAATTTTGGATCAAGTTGGCTTTCTACCATTTACTAGTTAAGATTTGTGCTGTCCTTAATAAATTGTCCCGCGTTTTTCAGGTTTGCTGTAACGCATGTGCGTTAGTATTTGGCACGTGGCATTGGCATTTCAGTAATAGTGTTTCTTTTTGTGTGACCTTGTAGGATCGACCGGTTCCAACGGACCACGCCTTTTCACTATTAACCTCATCGACTCAAGTCCAGAGCGCCTTCCAAAGGCACATACGTGGTGGGTTTTCCATTTTCTTTTCACATTAGCAGCACTATCAGGTTTACTTAGGAGAAATGGTTTACCGATTGTATTCTTAATGAATGTTCATATTTTACTGATTTGACATTTTGACATTAACCTTGACATTGTACTGATACGAATTTTAGTAGTATTTTTAGAAAGACATCGGATCCGTCATCAAAAATTCTCAAACCGCTAACATTCTGCCATGCTGTACTATACACTAGTGACGTACTGCCTCACGTATGCCAATTTCGAAGGGACCAATTTCACTACTCGGCAATGTGGATTTTTCTCCCACTCAATTGCACATTTTTATTGTCGTTCCTGAATATCCTGAAACAACCGAATTACGAAGTTAGCCTACAATCGAGGTCAGAAGAAATTGAGAATATTGGGCCTCTCCAGCCGTGCCCCTCCAGCAGTGCTCCTCCGATCATTTTCAAAACAGTCGTTTCAGAGAGATATATTTCAGAGCCCCGTAATACCCCAAGGAAAGGCGTAGGTGCAACGACAATTACAGCAGTGAAAGTGCCTGTTCTGTGGCAACCGTTGTGAAGCATTTTCACTCTTTGACTTAAGTTTCACTTAAAAATTCTCAAGCCCTCTGGCTACGACTGGAGCTGAAGTCAGAACAACAAAGTTTTTAATGAGATCCTTTACTGACTATTCGTATTAAACATGGTGTTACTATTCCTCTTCTTGTTTTTCAGCTTTAATCGTCTGGATATTCCACCGTACGAGTCGTATGAGAAGTTGAACGAGAAGCTTACCCAAGCCATTGAAGAAACTTGTGGATTTAACATCGAATAAGCTGACAGAGTACCTTTTGTGAATAAAAGGCGGTCCTTCAGAGCGAGCACGCGTTCAAGACCGTTCATAGTGGGACGGGGATGTTTCGTCGCGAAACACGAGGTTGGGTAGTGCGACGTTGCTGTCCTGCATGGAAAAGGAAAGAGACCCAAGCTATCTGTCACCAACCAATGTACTAGTTTGGCATCGCCAGCTTTACGCTTGAGATACGGCAGTTCGTTGTCCTCGCAGACGTCGCTGCACTTCCTAAAGGCTGTCGATTCGAAGTCTATTTAGTAAGAAATTGAGACCAGAGATGATTCGATGATTTGTGGTGCAAAACGCAAAATGAAGATGGAAAGTACGATCTTGTAACGTCCGTTACTGGATATATGGATAGCTGCTACAATTATGCGGATTCTCCCACGAAGACCAACAAAATTATACCCAGTTGCCATAACATTATCTCCAACCATTTGTTTCCTTTACTATGGTGCGATCACTATAAATGGGGTACATGGGGGCGGGTGGGTGGTTGTCTGTTTATCGATGAACGCATGCGTCATATGGATAGGTATTATCCAGCAGACGTAGATTTTGTGGCAATGAGTCTCCGCATAGGACCGCAATTCTAGTTTCAGTTGCTGTAAATACCAAACCTTGGCCTAATGGGAATTTTAGGGTGGGGGGAGGGTGAAGAAATATGATGGAGAGGCCGAAATACATGATAGTGCGAGAGAGTGGGAGGACAGTAGTAGGAGCAGCAGCAGCAGCAGCAGTAAGGGGAGAAACCTAAGGCGCAAAGGGGCTGTAGTAGAGTGTGAGTGAGCTTGAAAATAACGCCAGATATTATCTTTTGTATATTTTGTCCACTGTTAGAGCCACCCCAAGCGTTATGTAATAAATACTCCATTCTCATTGGTTTAAAATTAGTCAACAAACCTCATTCTGGAGTTTCTTTATTTCGTTGCAATGCCCTAACCATTGTAACCATTCTAGCCATTACATGATGTTTTGTGCTAATGCATCCGTTTATACTATTGCCCGCACTTTCCAATAGGCTACAAGGCTGTGTTTTAGTAATCAACAACTGCATGCGCCCTTGAGCAGGAAAGGCGGTAAACCCAGTAGATCCTTTGGATGTCTGGTTCTTTATATTTGTCAACGGGGTGTTTTGGGACTCCCTTAAAGGATATTTTGGAAGTTTTAGTAGCCCGGTGGATAAAAGACTTGCAGATAAAAGACTTGCAGATAACTGTCGATGTTGGGAAGTGTTATCCCTACAAGGGTGACCTGAGCTCTTCCGAAGTAGAATACAACAAGAGACAGGCACTACCTTTAAGGATCCAATGATCTTTTGAGCTTTATAGACAACGTATTTAAGTAGCATTCCACTTTTAGATCGGAAGTAGATGTAGTACCAAGGCAGAAGTTAAATTACTGATGCGATTACATGCTCTCGTCGATTGCAACCAAAGAACACGATGTTTCGCCATTTCAAAACGACTGGCCATTGGTCCCAGCCACAACAAATGAAACAAGTTGCACCTCTTTTCTTCAAAATAGCGATGGTCTGTATTTATAACCTCTGCATAATGCGGTCACTATTTTCTCGGGCATATCAGCCTAGCATCATAGGCTTAAATGATTATTACAAACACAATTTCCACGCACAGTTCACTTACAGGTTATTGACACGTAGATGTTTTAGTGCCTTCCTTTTGATCCATTACGCGACAAATTATTGGTAGCGGTAGATCGTTTGTCATTATGCATTTTGCCTTGAACCTAGGGCTCGTTCGTAAAGCCTACAGACACGCGCCAAGAGGCATTACAAGGTGAATATTATGAATTAAAGCTTTAATGCTTACAGAAACTAAACTAAAAGAGCACACAAGTCTTCGAAGAAAAAGGATTTGTAGTTAACAAGTAAAATTACAACGTACCTTTATTTGGTGGGAAACAAATAGCGAATTGGCGTTGAGGCAATTTAACGGCATCCGAGGTAGTAAATCGCACTCCATAATGGCTTCTCGGGAACAAAGGCACATGCTCAAACTTGATTCTAGGAACACGCAATTGTAAAAGCCAAAACAAACCAAATCCCCTACAATTGAACGTATGGCTCGTGCACCACAAACGTCTTGTGCAAGTTACTTGACTGGCGGAGGGCGATATGCACTGGTGACATTTAGTAGTCAGCGGGCTGAACACATTGTGCATTAAACTATGGTTTCGGAATTTAAGTGCTGTTTTTCATTATGACGAAATGTTAAGGCATCAAATGCATAAAAACTAGATGGTATGGCCTCCGCTCAGATGTACAGCTGAGAGACTTTGAATCTTCTGCATTTCTTTCTTCTCCAGTACCCTGATGTATGATCACTACTCTAATGTATGATCACTACCAGCACGGAGGAGGCGTTTGGGTGCACGGGGGACACTGTATCCGCGTAAGAATTTCTAAGCCGGGCTGAAGAAGTCGATATCACTAGGTTAACCCCAAGCTTCCCCGTGCAATTCCTTGAAACTGCTGTCTACATATGTCTGAGTCGTAAAATTCGAGGGAAAGAGGTGATCATTTATGTGATGATTGTTAGCAGGGTTTTCAACCGCGGAAAATACACGAAACGAATCCAGATACCAATATTTCCGAGTACCTCCCTGAGTCCGAAGGAATTGTTTCTATTTTTTGCTATTAAACGAGTACGCCATGAAATAGACAGTCAATAGTCCAGTCAATCCTGACTTACCAGGTGTAAAAAAGAAAAATTTGAGCACCGTTTGGGAAAACTATATGTTAATCCTCCAATTTGGTTGTGGCATTTTGACACAAGAAAATAAGGGGAGTATTCTATTAGCTGTTGGGGCACCGAGTGCACCTTGTCTCAATTTTACCCCTTTTAGAAACAGTGATTTAGACCAGTAGCGGCCACCCCGCGGCCCATTTAATATTTATGAAATTTACGTTGTTAAGACGTATATAAAACGTGTACATGTATAAAAATCAGACGACCACTATAGCCTGTTCATCGTTTTGTTTATCAGTCTGAGCAACTTTCACGGTGTCATTTATACGCAGATTCTGCTGCTATTGCCCGCAGACGAACTGCTGTCTTTTCCTGTATTTCCTCGAGCAAACTCAGTTTCATTTGTGACAACTGAAGTCCTTAAACAGGGCACCCATATCTTTGGAAGAAATTTCATATTAACTAGATTTTATGTGTTTTTGATAGTTCTACAAAGGTGACTGTGAGAATGGTCGTAGAAGTGGTTTTTAAACATTTGAAAATTCGCCAATGGTAAAATTTGAAGGAAATCTCAGGACCCTTTGTATGTATCGTCGGTGTTATTGGCTTACATAGCCCTACTAAATAGATTGGCGGCGATCACTCTTGATTCCATCAACTAAAATCTGACCCACTGGGCAAAAAGGTTTGCCACCCCTGATTTAGACTCCAATGATAAATTCATAACAAGAAATTGATTGATAGCTGGGACCTGTCAGTTCCATTTTGGTGATAAAAATTCTGATTGGCGCGATATGTAGGTTTGAAAAACGACAGAATGTTCAAAGAACAAACAAAGAAGCAACGGCTCTTTTAAGTGCAAAGTTAAAGTTATTCAAATATAAAGCCACAGCAATTAATTCCTTTATGGAACACTCTGTACAGTTGCTTAGTTTTAAGGCGTGAACAATAGTGCTTGTTGACTATCCCCCCCCCCCGACTATTTTAATTCATTCAAATAAAAGTATGTACGAAGGAGAACGTTCTAATCTGATTGTTCGAACTTTGTGTCTCAAGAGATAAAGAGAAAAACGAACATTCTTTTTGCTTCATTCAACAAATTGAATTTGAATGATTTTGTTTGGCAGTATAAAATTTATAAAATTTTTTGAAGCAGTAGTGAATATCATTGAAGTAGCTTGGTGAAGTGAAGATGAATTTGAATTTTGAATTTGAATAGGCAACAAGTACCATGATTTCTGGGGATTTCTTTGTAAAAATTATGCACTCAGGTGATAAAAAGACTAACATCTAGGAATGAGTATTTGACCCTCGCCTTTACCCCCTACCCCCAAGACAACCTTGCAATAATTGATAGTAGATAATCTTATTATATAACAGTCATTTGCACATTTTACGTTCTAGCTGAGTTTAAATCAGTGAGACGTAAGTGCGTTGTGAAAAGACCGTATGTAAGGAGAGAAGCATGTTTTGTGCTGAATTTTTGGTCAGAAATTGTATCACTACTGCCTGAAAAAGGAATTCTAACTTTTTTTGCCAACGGGGCTTTGTAGGATTTTTACACTGTGCAAAAGTATGGAAAATTGTCGCTAAAGTGATACCAAATATAGCTCTCTGTCATTTAGTTTAAGGTGAGACCTATTTTTGAGCTTCAGCAACCGGCCTCGTAAGGTAACAGCACACTGTCGCGTATCATTATGTAGAAAATTTGATAAGCGCTACTAAGCTTAAAAAAACAATAGTTTCTTGGACAGTAACGAACTTTATACATCTGGTGCTGCACTGCCACTTTGTAAAATTTGTGGTTTGGCCCAACAGCAATTTCATCCTTTGCACCCACTTGAAAACCACGCAATTCTATTCATCAGGCGCATGTTCGTTAAGCTTGGGTTAATGCGTTTCTTATTCATTGAAAGTGTCTGTTAGTAAAAATTTTCATTTAAATCCGTTCTTATTCTAAATGTCTATATCCCTAATGAGAATAGAAAAGCAATAGTTTAACACTGAGAGTGTCTGTTTAAAATGAAGTAAAGGAACAGGTCATTGATGCATCGATGGGACAAACAGGAACAATTGTTTGCGACAGATGCCCATGTTCTTTACCACAGATCTTGCAATAATTCTCAAGTACCAAGACAAACTAAATATAAAACACCTAGTTTTAAACAAAATTTATGTGGTAACTATACAATCAGTACAGCATACCTGCCAGACAGGCAGAATTAGAGGTAACGATGGCGATGGCGATAAAGGTTCATAGCCAAACGACTTTCATGATTTTCCGTCTTCAGGACTTTCCGCCCAATTCCACTGCAGTCACAATATTGTCTATGATTGAGCAAAAGAATTGAAAAGCTTGTTATTTTCCGATGTAGGGATCAGCCCCTATTTTTAACAGTGCTTACATAACCAAAGTCATGCTTTTGAGAGCTATAGACGAAAGTCCAAATTTAAACTTCCTAAGCAGAAATCAGCTTCATGCAGTATTTAGACCCTGGTCACCCTCGAAATATGTCCGAGAAAAAGACACAATTAGAAACGGATTGAGCATGAACCAATTCAATGTTTAGAGGTGTAAGCGGTAACAACTGTTTAATTGGGTATATTCAGGAGGGGGTGTATTCAGGAGGGGGGAGGGGGTATATTCATCGTCGAAGGAAGCTGTTATAATAATTGACAGGATTTTTAGGAACATTGATGACGGTGCGTTCCTGGTACGTGCAACTGCAAATCTTATTTAATACTAGTTAATATTAGTTCATCATATCTTGAAACCTGAAAAATGACATGAAATAAGTCAGTTTTGCACAAGAAAAGAAAATTTGAATCGCTAGATCGAATAAGGACTATAGAATGCTCAATCATGAAATATGTTGCTATTATTCAGAATTGTAGGGAAGAATTGTACGTGCAGCTGTAGACCTTACTTAATGCTAGTTCATCATATCATGACCAAGTTTCTATGAGCAGTTCTCTATCTATCTAAACAAGCGAGTAGGTAGATCTGACCTTGTCCCGACTAACCTGGACAATAAAATCAACAAAAATATGCTTAGATAATGAAAAGGTATCAGTTTAGACGACGATCAACTTATGAATATCTGCAAAGTAAGAGGAATTGTAATGACTCGGCATTTCTTTAGATGAATCCATATACAAATGGGGAATGGCGTCACAGGAGAGTCATGGCTACTATTAATGAGTTTAATAGAAGACTAACTTTGGATAGTTTGCAAACAAAACCGCAGGGGGAATTGAAATTGGTTTGCCAACCCGTTGGTCGCTTCTCGGCCTTTTGGCAAGGAATGGATGTAGTATCTGTTCTCATTGATGACAGATGCTTTCCATAATCCGCGTTTGATTCTAGATTCATACTTGATACAGGATATTAAAACGACGAGTATCGACGAGTATGAGTATCTAAAAAGTTAATTTGCAATTTAAAATACCGCATTAGATAATAATAATCACTGATAAATGTAGATAAATGTAATGGTAAAACCCTATCGACAAAATGCTACCCTAAGAAGATGTGTCTTTAGTAGTAATTTAAAATTATCAATAGATTTCGCATGGCGAGTGAAACTTGGTAACGAGTTCCATTGTTTCGATGCTGCTGATGAAAATGCACGACTGCCTAAAGTTTTTCAGTGATCTAAAATTTTCCTTGCCAAAATAAACGTGGATCAAATGCCAAATTTACACAAACTTTTTCACTTATTGGAGCACCGAAGGTAGTTGTAGGTGATACTGCATTACAACAGTAATGAAATGATTATGAAATTATATCTAAGTGACTTACCGACTGACGTTTGAATCGCTACCAATCCCAACCAAGAGAAAGAAGCGACTTTAAAAAATTGTAGTCTTCTCTTACCCCGAGCGATATCACTTTAAATTGTTCTGGCTTCATATCACGTTTTGGTAGAACGCCTTTCAGTGCAGGCCTTTTGACCCATCACAAAGTGACGTCACCTACACTATGTTGGGAGGCGCTGAAAGGGTCTGGTATCGACGATCATAGCCACACGGTGATTATGCTGTGATTGTGTGAAGTGTGATACATTAATTTTTAATGATCTGTTGACATAATAGAAAAACAACAATCCGGACACAAACAAACAAGCAACCGGGTCTGTAAAGAGGACAAATATGTTACAAACAACGGCTAACAAAGGTCACTTACTTTCAGGGGAAAAGTGAAGATATGGTAGCTTATTTTTATAATGCCGAGATAAGGAGACGTTAAATTGATTCACGACGAAACTGCAATGCAATAAATATGTAGGGAACTGATTCCTTATTGTTGATCATCAGAAAAAAAAGTGGTGAAAAAGGTTATATAAGGTGTAAAATATAAAAAGAATCAGACAGGTCCAGACACTTCAGCTCACCTATCATAAGATAAATACCATATATTCCCGAATATAAGCCCTGGGTTTATAAAAGTTCGTAAGCATTTTTAGTGGACTTATATTCCCTGGGGCATATATACAGGGTCTTTTGTGTTCACAGGTGACTTGTCTGTTCCATAAAATTCACCACTCAGAGTCTAATCAGAGAGACTAATAAAATTTAATGCGTAAAATGTCACAGAAGAACAAAAGAAAGTACAGAGGCTCTATATATACTCCATGTTCATTCAGTATCACTGCCTTCTGCACTACCAATTTTGTATCCAACACACAGAATCCCAAATGTAAGCCGTTGGCTTATATTCGGGGGGCTCACATTCAGAAGGAAAGTTTAGTTAGTTTACAGGGGAGCCTATATTGGGGGTTGCTTATATTCTTGAGGGCTTATATTCGGGATTTTAAGGTATTGTATTAATTTGTATACAAAACCAAAATGTTTTTAAATGCACCAAAGCCTTTGAAGGTAAATCTTGGAAAGGGGAAGTATCTAGTTTGATTTAATCCCATCAGGAACAATGCTTTTGCTGGGACGTAGTGCGGCCGTGGAATTAAAGCAGCTGTTTCCAAACCCAAGGCTTATGAGATTTAGAGATACGAGCTCCGGTCGAACTGTAATATCCTTAAGCAAGACTCTGTTCAGCTTTGACGAGTCAGGATGTTAAAGTGGGACGTGGCTCTGATGACAAAAAAGAGTTACCCACCGTGTGAGTCTGCCATGTGTCTATACTTTCCAGAGTAGGGGAGAAGTATCTTTAATAGCAGGCTTGAGTTTCAGGGTAAATGTCAGTTGTAAAACGCCTGTTAAAACGCCTTTGAAGTTGATTAGAATAAAACGTGCGCCGTACAAAGGCAACATACTTTACTGTAGACACTGTAGAAGTTTAATTTATCTACGACGACATCGCAGAAGGATAATGTAATTTCACATATGTATTACAAGTTTAAATAGCTGTTGCCCTGTTAAATGACTGTATTTCTTGACCACTTCTCGAGTTTTAGATGGAGAAACTCTTACTCCATGTTTGTACTCTTTATTCAAGCTTTCTGAGTACTTCTCTTACTGGCATCTCCTTTAAAATTCATTAGAGTTCCTTTCTGCTTTACGAGATTTTATAAATTTGTATAACTCTAAAATGCTACTTACTATAAGCTAAATCGTATCCCTTTGCGGGCATGATACGTCTTTAAAAAGATCAAAATTTGCCATAGGAAGAGGTAATGCCGTCAGATGTGGAGCATTTCCCATCACAATCATCAATTATTAGGGGAAAGTACATAACATGGTTTTTGAAGAAGATAAGAATCACCAAGAGACGCAGATTTAGCTATAAAGGTGTTTTTCAAATGCGCTACAGTAAGGAGGGAACCAATTTTCAAAGCAAAACTCGCATTGATGACACTTGTTAGGATGTGTAACATAAAAAGATAAATCAGAAACTTTGGTTTTAGCTGAATAGAAAAATTGGAGAGAAGATGAAGCTGATGGATACTCTGTAATACAACTTGAAAATTATAGTCCTCAAAAGTAAAACAAAATGATCACATTCTTACATGCATGGGTTCCCCAATATGGAATACTTCGATTATAACCTTTAACAATTATAAAAAATAATACCAATGCTGTCCTAGATTCAGGTCTATAGTACACTTTTCATATTACTGAATCTACACCTCTATGGCCGAAAACCGACTTTCGGCTTCAGGCTTTAATGCTGGGAAGGGCAAGCCTTATTAAGTTCCTTGCAGAAATTCTGATAATCATGAATAAGACGATGCTCTTTCCTCTTCAACGCATTATGATATTTGTTTCAGTATATCATTACGTCATGAGGTTTTAATCCTCCCGCCCAATTCTCTGTGACCAGTGCATGGTCAAAATATATTAGCAGCTTTACATTTAATCTAAAGCAGCTTTTTAGCTTTTAGCTCCCTTGGGTACTTTAAAATCTGCTTCTTGTTTACAAATACGTCTGAAACCTCGTCCTTCGTCTGAAGGGATTGTACATGTTAAATAATAAAATATCTTAAGATGAGTTAAGGATAACAAAGTACAAAACATTTGCTATTAGGATAATTTATTTCACTGCAATGAAAATTATTCAATGGCGATATGAGACAAATGCGCAACCTAGTGATGTCGACCGATCAGCCCGTTCACACCTGAAGACAATAAAAACCAAATCCCCTGAAAATCATGGTGAAATTTACCTGTGGGCTTAGACACCTTTGAAAGCAACGAACTATACACCAGCTTCATCTAGTTACTGAACGGGATCATTACAGAATTCATTGGAAAATAAAACGACCGAGACTCTGATAGGGAAAACTTTTGGAAGGTAGGGCCTTACCTTCCAAGTCCTGCCATAAACAACAATATTTGAAGCAGCATTCTCATGGTATGTTTGTATTCTCGTTTATTTTTTTAAAAATAGCTTATTCTTCTCTTTCAATTCTAATTCTTGTCTTGGAATTTTCCAAGGTGTAGTCATTTATTGACAATTTTTAATGCAAAATGTATATTCAAAAACCACTAAGTTATTGTAACTATCTGCTACTGTTAATATCTGAGATGTAATATTGGTGAGCTAAATGACTGGCATCTCCTGTAAAGGAGGAAGCAGGCCGAGGGAAAATCACTAGGGCAAAAGTTAAGTCAGTATCCACGGAGTCAGGTGTAATTTCCATGCATAGAGATCGAATGAGTCGGATGCAGTGTAAAGGATGTTCCTGCTGAGATGGACGCCCTTGGGAGCTCAGGGATAGAGAAAACTATCTGGTGCCACGGAGGTTCTGTTTTTGACGATGAATTAAGCTCGCACTTGCATGAGTAATTTAGAGGATCCTTTATACTCTCTTTCGTTACAAAACATGATTTGTCTTGTTTGCATATAACAGCCCTTTCAACTGCAAAGTTACAATTATGCACAGAAATTATGAGCACTGATTTCTACTGGATTGACGATGTAACCAAGGCCTTGCAAAAGCTTCAACTGCAAGCTTTTACTATATTCAGCTCCTTCAAGAAAGTCTTATGAGAAAAGTCATATTCACGGAAAAATAACAAATGTAACTCTATCAAGCCAACTATTAAATATGTTAAATTCTTCAAAATTATCCCTGTTTACATTGTTAGTTTTTTGTCTTTATGTCATGCAAATCTTCTGCAATATAATTTTCTTCTTTTATCATATGTGTCTAATGTTTCATTGAATTCGTAGCATAAACCATCATTGTTATTATTATTATCTTTTTTTTGGTTGTCTTGTCGTTGTTGTGTTGCTAAATATAATAATGAATCGTTCGTGTATGTCAAATCCTGCTGTCCCATGTACCATGCCAGGAGAAAACAGCAGGAAATGTTATTATATCATAAAGATTACCAATAAAGGCATTGAGTTAAAAATACATTTTATTATTATCATAATTATTATTGTTTCATCTTAAGAAATGTCGGTCTAATTTGAAGAATTTTATCCCCTCTAAAATGCATAAATTCCAAATGACAACTCGATTATAAATTAAAACTGGCATACAGTCTGCTGACCTGAATAGCTATAATTTCACTAATGGCTGTTTGTTCTGTTATTTCATCAACAGAATTTGAACAACGTCTTTTCCTTTAGTAAATGTTATAAAGTATAAATTTACCCTCTCTTGTTAGCAGAAGCTACCTAGAGAAAGCAGAATTCTATCACCCCTGTTTTGCGCTCTCTGTTCTCACTTATCAAATGCATTC
>JAAAKM020006971.1:29644410-29678567 GCA_010016025.2 Alatinidae sp. Z8VKAUB7J3 | reverse complement strand
CACTTAAGCTCTGTTTTCTGCTCCCTCTCTGTACCAGCACTTATTAGCTCTGTTTTCTGCTCCCTCTCTGTACCAGCGCTTATTAGCTCTGTTTTCTTTTCTAGGAGGATCCTTACCTTGCATTAACTAACGGTCCATCAGACGAATTCATCGATATTCAGGTCACTCCACCAATGAAATCAAAAAGAGAGTCATGGAGGGAATCAAAGAAGGAGTCCAAGAGATCCTCGTTGAAGTAAGAGAATGAACTTATTCCTTACTTCTACTTGCCTGCATAAATTTCATTGCATGACCGTTCTGAGTATGGTGTACGAAAGTCGCCTTCTGCTGCTGCTTCTGCAATAGCTATCTCAAAGCAACTGATGCTGCATATCGTGAAGCAATGTTCATAATTCTAGACCTGCTCATACGTCTTTCGAGAAAATAAGTTACAAAGAGGGAGTTGCATTGCTCATAAGTCTTCGCTGTCATGATGATGCTGAGGATGAAGTTGATGATGATGATTACAATGATGGATGTGTTGTTGTTGTGGACTGTTGTTGCTGTTGTTGTTGAAGATTTTAATGCGATTAATAATGATGTTAATTATAATTATGATGATGTTGTTAGTAATAATAATAATTATAATGATAATATTGGGGATAACTTTGATAAGGATGATTATGATGATGATGACGATGTTGATTATAAGTATGATAAGAAGTATTACGGTGATAGTGATAAAGAACACTGACATTATTTCGTAGAATTTTCTGCACCTGCCTAGTACTTTATTATGTATATTATACTGCACTATTAATCATTTAAAATACATAGTTAAGTACCATTAACGACACATTAAATCGTGAAAAATTGACACTATCAACTTTTATGCACGCTGATCTTAAGAATGTCTTTTAGAGGTTCCTTGAAAGTAAACTAACTTCGAAACCTTCTTTGGCAAAGGATAGCGCACTCTTTTGATGCACAGTATGATAATCACAGATGTTGTCTGCACGTTTTTACTCCATTGCGTGTGATACAAGGTTGCCGCGTGTTTACCCATTACATAGTTAATATTATTTTTTCTATTCAGACAAGCTTCCCTGAAGATCTTACCTGACAATCGTCTTACAAACTCTAAACTCTGCCTTGTTGCTAGTGACTCTGGCGATAATCAAAGTAGCTCGTCAATGGAGAGTGAAGAGCCGGAGTACCTCAAGGCTTCGCCCTCTCTACCTCGTCGATCTGGGGAAATGAATGCTTGAAGAGTTTCTGCATAGATCTGGAATTGCCCCTCGAAAAAGTAAAGAATTGGCTCGAGAAGGAAGGGAAAGCAGAGGAAAAGGGGGGCAGACAAAACATATCCTGAAGTTGAAAGTAAATCCATGTATGTTATCTGTTACGTTCGAGTTGCTTCAGTATCCCCCGTATCAGAGATAGAAACGTGCTTAAGAAGCTTCTTGCCTTCATCTTGTTGTAAAGAGTGAGATGGAGACAGAATCAGTGTTCCAAGTCATTCTTTATGACATAGACGAGGAAAGGAATCTGTTGTTTGCGTGGGAGTGTGATATGGAAACGTCTCTTCACTAGCTTCACTCTCAGTGCAGCTGAATCACCTAGTTCCACCATTTCAAGCTATTCCGCCAACTTCCGTGAAATAGCTTTAAATCAGAATCATCTGGTGATACTATGCACATTCGAATTGAATTCATCCATTCCACTTTGAACAAGACGAGTATTATATATTTGTGAAATGATGTACAGTAAGCTACTGGTGCAAACGCGCCTTGTGGTATATCATTCAATATTGAGCATACTCTTTGTTCATACTCTGGATTTCATTAATCAAAAATCAATTGTGTACAGTTGGATAAGAATGACACTATATGCAGGTTATGCCAAAATCACTTTACCGCTGTTGCAATGGCGGTGTGAGAGGAGAGCCCGAGGGTTTCACTCCCTCCACGTTTTTTCTACGTAATGCATTTCTTTGATAAAGAGAACAAACGATTTTTTTCGTGTTTACGGGGTCACGTGTAAGTTAGCCACGTGCAAGTGTGCCACGAGCGCCATGGATAATCTGCTATTGGTTTTTTAAGATATAGTAGAGTCCAACGGTAATACAGTTTTGGAAAAGATCATTTTGTAATTACGTAGTCGAAAGACGTTATATCTTGGGAATTTGCAGTGCGGGCAGCGATCCTCTCCTTACGACAGGATTTGGACTTGAAAGCCCTTAAGGGATGAGAATCACTTGTCTACATTTTGTTATTGTTTTCCTCCTTCTACATAGTATACGTATAAATACTGATAAGTTGGTTTGTGGTACAAAATTTGAATATTGCGTTGAGTAACGGATTCATTTTGCTAAACGTTTTCGCCATACACTGATCACAGCAACCGTATGGAGTGAAATGAGAAAGATATTACGATGAATTTATAGGAAACGAGACGATCCTAGAGAATAGCGGTCACGCGAGCGACACGTTTTCTGCCACTCGTGTCGGCAACAAATTCTTTTTGTCCACAAAGTACTGGCTTCTTTGTTTTGATAAATGCGGCTTCTAAAGCGGCAAGATGAAAAGGAGATCTGGCTTTGTCTAATAGCTTAAACGAATCCTCTTGATAGTCGTCAGCACATGATGGGTTTTCATTCAAATGCTGTCCTATTCCCTAGTCTGTTTTGGAATCTGACAAACAAAATGAATGCATTACTCAACGCCATATTCAAATACTGATAATTTGATCATTTGATTTCTCAACGTCTTACTCTTAAAAGGAGGAATCAGTGCAGGGAGGGTACTGGATAGCCTTCCATGAAACGATTTACACGGTATCCAAAATGTATCAGAAACGTTTTAGTGCCACTGTTACCAGCTGTGCGTTATCGGTACTAAACGTATACCAGAGAGAATGTTTACCGTGATAAGAAATAATACCGAGCTGATACCGTATTAATGAGATGTAATTTTCATGTAACAACGAACACTGCTTGCATAAAGAGGTGTTTAATGTATAAAACAGAATTCAGCTCATGCGATCTTTATTACGTAATAAACTGTAGTGTCTAGACTAGCAATGAGATCAATGTCCCATGTAATTTTTTGCTGAAATCATTTTTATGGCCGTATTGCCTTGATTAATCTACGGTATTGGTTTTTTTCTAATGTTTTAAGAAAAATGTACGCTACTTAAACAGTAAGCTGTAATTTGGCTCTTCTTGGCACACATGATTCTGATAAAAAGCCACTAACACCCCAAGTGAAGAAGAAGTAGACAGAGATAGTCGACTGTAGAGAGAGACAACGTAAGTACATACCTCCTGTTAGTTATTGCCATTGTGGTAGAGGAAGGCACTACTTCAAGCTCTGGTTAAGTGTCGACCGTTTCTAGCCCTGCTAAAGTGTCCCCCACTTCGATCCGTGATGAAGGACGTGTTGATCACATCTAGCCCTGCTCAAGTGTCCCCCACTTCGATCCGTGATGACGGACGTGTTGACCACCTCTAGCTCTGCTCAAGTGTCCCCCACTTCGATCCGTGATGACGGACGTGTTGCCCACATCTAGCCCTGCTCAAGTGTCCCCCACTTCGATCCTTGATGGCGTACGTGTTGATGACCTTACACCTTGCTCAAGTGTTCTTCCTTATAGCCCTTGTAAAGTGGTGACTATCTTCGCAGCCTTGTTGGTACCATACGTTCGTTATTGTACTGCCATTAGCGTCTCTACCTGTAACGTAACTCTGGGCTATAGAGTACTAAAATGTGACCTCACGATTTAATTGGAAATCAAAAGTTTGATAATATTTTGTACTCGTTGCGCTCTTCCTCTCGATATAGATAAACTGTTCCATTTTTAGAACGATATCTTGAGCAATCATTGAGATACACCCTTCAAAGTTTAAGTCATGCCTTTCAAAACGTTGTTATTTGAACCCAGTTCAAAATTTTGTGCACCGAGCAAAATGAACAGTGTTTCCTTAAAGCTTACAGCAAATTCAAATGGTTATTCTCGCGTTTAATGCGAGATTTCAATGACATATTTTGGATACGGCTATTTGGTGACAGGTTCAGGATCTGAAATTAGGTTTTGTAGAGCAAAAAGGTCCTTGAAAAAAGGTTTTGTGACGTCATCGCTTTAGTACTCCAGTTGCTTGCGGTGTAAGGACAGCCCCCTTAGACCACAATGCGGAGAAGCCAAGGTGTCAAGTTAGGAAATTTTGAAATTCCTGTAGAATTTTGGTCACATTTATGATATTCATGACCGACTGTAACTGAACTATGAGGTATCCGAGAGATTTACAACCGATAACTGAAGTACGATGACCATACATCAGACGAGAAATAATTATTCTCACAATTATTTGAGTAACAAAGTATTCAAATGGTTACTTTATTAGTAAAGATTTGCTAACACAAAGACAAGTGAATAATAATACAATCATATTTTCCCGACGTTTCGATGTCATCTTGACGCCATTCTCAAGGTGAATAATGAATCGCAGTATAACGATTATTTATAACTTTTGTTAATTCTGAAAAGGAAACTAATATGAATCACCTAATACATGTAATATCTGCTGTAACTAGAAGTGTGTCCTATTTTTGTCAAATCGAAATGCACTTCACTGCTCGCAGGATTCACAGGTTTTCAAATTCCTTCCAGGATCAATGTTCAAGTTTGGTATTAAAACAAATATGTATCACCTAATACATGTAATATCTGCTGTAACTAGAGGCGTTTCCTATTTTGGTCAAATCGAAATGCACCTCACGGTTCGAAAGATTCGCAGGTTTTCAAATTCCTTCCAGGATCAATGTTCAAGTTTGCTATTAAGGTCATTTTTCAGGTTGGCCACGTTTCTGTGAAGCCCTAACACTTAAATGGTTTGCTTGGAAGTCCCCGAAATGTTCTGGACGTTTGCACGATGTTAATCCCCTTAATTCACTTTTCAGGTACTTTGAGATATTCGTGAAGTCCTTAATCACCTGCTTCCGGGTTAAAGTTTACCCGACGTCTACAATTTGAAACCAAACTTGCTGTCTGACCATCTTGAAAGTTAGTATGTATAGATTTTACTACCATTAACTATTATCAATAATACTGAAATTAATATGTCTTGAGTTAAATGTTGCTGTTGCGGCTAACCTAACATCAATGCTAGCATCGTAAGTAGGAAATCCTAAAAAATCTGGAAAATCCTGGGCTAAACCTAATGCTTTTTAAATTTTCGGAGAAGTACTGGAATTAATATATCCTGGAGAATCAGAAAAATAGTACTGGAAAGTCTTGGATTTAAATTTATATAACAATTCAATTTTTCTACGTAGACAAATTTGCTAATAGCTCATGTTTTCCGTTAGTATGAAAATATTAGCCCTTGTATCATAGATGTAGACTTTTGTTTGTAAAAAAAATTGTTTTCTCTTTCGAGGGTTCTCGTTGGAATTGCTGATGTATTGGTGAGGATTGAAAAGGATCCGTATCGGAATCAACGAACGTAGATTTAAATTACATTGTTAGAGATTCTAAATCAAGGGCAATGACTTCTTTTGCTTCCTTTTACTTGCTTTCTTTGCAATTGCTAAAGCTAATAAAAACAGTCCATTGCTTGCATTTTGAACTAGACAAAATTTAATTAAAATTCTTGATAGGTTATCTTTAACTTCAAGAATACTGTCAATAGAGATCTTATTTTTTTATCACCAATCGCATTGTTGAATTATCCTTCGCTATCCAATCCTAGTTATTATCAATAAAATAATATAAGTATCTCAATGTAGATGTTATATTTACATTTGTTCTTTTGAAAGACATGCTTACTTTTTGATATCAGGTGTTGATTAATTTCTAGATAACATCAGGAGAAGAGATTCTAAGTTCATACAAACAATATTTGATTAGGCATGGTTCAATTTACTTGATGAGGGAATAATTCAATTGCAGTTAAACATACACAAACGATCTGACATTGTCATGTTTTAGATGCACATCAAGGGGATTTAACCAAGGACGAACGATATCCGATCGACATCTCATCAGAGAGTCACTAACTGTGTATCGGAGTTGGCCAAGGACTTTATGTATTGAGTCTTCATACAGTGTTCGCCAAATTTGTGAACTACAGGAATGCATCTTGAGGTTCTCCGTACATTTATGTACATTTATGTACATCAGATACATTCACATATACTTCCTTGGAAAGGATCTCGAAGCTAATGTTTTCGTCAAAATTAGCTGCTATTGAGACAACTGATCAGCTTTAATTATACAGCAATGTATGAACTTATTTTAAAAGAGGAATCCGATCCCCTGGACCCCTTCCTTATTCATGCATAGTCATCTGAAAGTCTTTTCACCTTAACCCTCTTGTTTATACTAATACACTTATCATTGTTTTCAATCTTTTTGCCTTGTAGTTGATCGCTAAAAAGCGGTGTAAGCCGTTAAACAAGTTATCAAGACTAATTTTCAAGATTGCTGCACTGCGGAAAGAAATATTGTTTTGGATTTGAACAGCGAGATGGTTAAAGATTCATGAATTATGTATAGGTTTGGACCTGCTATCAAGTCAATAGAAATTGCTCATAAATTTAGTAGTTCTGGAAAAAGGATTAGATCTTAAGGTACAATTGAAAGACTCGGTTTTCACCTCTTGGTACTCACTAGCCGGCTTAAGTCAGACGTTATTTACTGCGATAACTTAGAAGTTTATAAAAACATTACTAGTGGGATGTTGTTCATTTCAGGACCATCCTGACTGATGGATCCTGAGAATTGTGAAATATGTGAAGACAATGGAGGTACCCCCAAGGATATTGTACGACAATCACAAGGGGACGCCACTGTAAAGGGTGGACATAATTTATCTGAAAAAGAAATCAATGGAGCTTCTGTAAGTTCTTCGTCCCTTCGTGAAAGGAATTATTCGAGCTCGAAAAGTGACGTCATGGATGTTCAGGTAGATCAAGTGGATGGAGGCAGTCCATTGGACAATAGTAGTTTGGGTAGCATAGACAATCGAAGAAACGAGGACACCGAGAGGAAACAAATGATAGAGATCGTGGCCAGACATATTGTTGCCATGGGTGACGATTTGGACGCTCGATATGGAAACAAATTATGGCTAGCTATCTGGAGATTTTTTAGGATGCTATGATGGGTAGCAAACTACATTAGGTTGTTATATAAAACTTTAGATTCTCCTAAAGTTTGGTTAAATTATTGAATGTACAAATAGAATGATAATGTCGCGATGGTAAGATGTCGCTACATGGGGCAGGACACAAGAGATCTACGAGGGGAGTCGGGAAGGGATAGAAGTAGAAGCAAGTTTTGTATAATATATTGAAGAGCAGTTAAAAAAGCGTTCTAATGTACAACAGTAATACATGCATTGAATATTCGTATGACGCAAGAACGAGTGTTTGAGAATCTGTGCAACAATTCCATCAGCAGTTTACATTTTCCTAAAAATATACACCCTCTAAGCAACTGTAGAGAAAGATTTTGCTAAGAGTTGCTCTCTCAAGACGTCCCAAAGCCCGTTGGCTTGTTATCTAAATATTCCAGGTTTAGGCTGCTGTCGATCAGCATAGTAAAACACACTATAAGTCTGTAGTGTTGAAATGTTTTCCACTCTAGGGCAACAATACAAATATTATAATCAGGGATCCTTAGCCTGTGTCACGTGGGCATGTTTTGCGTGGGCTGCAATCCTCAAGACAAAAAATGAAAACTTTTTATTTCCAGATTATCACCTGAAAAGTGAAGGCAAGTCAACAGTTCTCTCTAATCATCGATACTCTTTCAGCGGCAGAAAGAACTGGAACGTTTTCGAAACAATAAAAATAAAATTTTAAGAGTAGATATCCAATTTGGTCTTGACACCCCACGACTTGACGCCTTCTGGCAGAATTGGATCCTGAGAGACAAAAGAGTTGAGAATCTCTAATTTGGAAATTGACACATTGAAGTGGCAAAATTGTATAACAGGTTTTTGTAAACATTTTAGGGCACTTACTCTCTCATCGGTCACAGCACGTACAATCTTGTAAGTATTGCTAATGGTGGAAGGTTTCCTGTTGCTTAAAAACAAGTTTTGTCAAAGTAAATGATAAATCTATGTTTCCAGACATTCTATTTGAGGCGGGTTGTTTTTGAAAGAGATCAGTTGATGATTTGTTGAAAAGCCTGCAGAAAATGAATTCTGATTTGTGGATCTAAGACCTTACTGTGGAAACTAGGTCAAAGTAGGGTTTAATAAGTTGATCGTCTTCGTTCTTATTTCAGAGCAATTTCCTAAGCGACGCCTTAAGCAGATGATAGGGTCGATTTTGCAAATCTCATTGTGAGCAATACAATGGTTAAGCCAGACTATCGCATAACTTTGGCATGACGTCATCCTAGATAGAGGCAGGTGTTTCGAGCAGAGGTTTTTGAGTTGAACTGAATACTCAACTTTCTCTGGTGCCACTTTTGACAAAGTTGGTAGGCTTGTTTTTGAGAGAAAATGACTTGTGCCTTATGTCAGGAGTGCAGGGGGAGAGAAACTGAATTCTAAAATGCATAGAAGAGTGTCATATTTTGTCAGACGCCGGATTTCTGGCGTATATTCCTGATTGATATCAAGTAAACAAAGTCTCAGCTGGCATCATTATTGCTTTGAATATTATCGTCACATCATTATAAATTCGAAGGTTACAATCCAATATTAATTCATATGATTTCAGTTATATCTTTTAAATGTTGATACTATAAAATTATCAATATAATATATAATAACAATTGTCTACGTGTGTTTCTCGTAGCAGAATTTGGAACTGAATAGACACTTGATGTGCATACTCTTAATCTTGTCTAGTAACAAATAGTAAAGTACCATTACAGAGGGAAACTCTTGATGTTATCACACCCTCTTCGAAGTAAAACCTTTCCGACGGTTTAACACGTTGTTATAAACCAAATTTATTTGCATCCGACAAACCCCTCTCTCCATAAAAATGACTTACGTTTGATTTTTAGAAAGTATACTTATGCTAAATTGACAAAAAATGCAAGAAAGAGGTTGTATATGAGACAAGATGCAATACTTTGTAGAAAGAAACAAAAGCTTCTCTCCTAAACATTGTTGAAATTTGCAGGATGCTTCTGTTGATGGAATTTTTTGCTATTGAATTCAAATATTTAGGTTCAGGTTGGCAAGTGGCTTTCTGATCTAAGTTGTATGAAAAGAGCAGACTTTGTGCCGTAGTCTTTCTTGTGTTAAGTTTATTAAGTTATTGACTGTCATGAGGATTGCCTGTTCTGAAGTGAAAGTTAAAGTTATACGGTACTAGCAAACTTTTGGATATGGATAAGCTAGGTTCATCTAGTATGAAATCAGCTTTTCTTGAGCTGTTTTCTTCGGTATTAGAGAGCTTTTCTTACCAACTAAATTTGTAGTGATACACTTTTTTTTATAAGAAACCAGTTTATAAGAAACCAGGGCTCAATCTCCCCAAGATTTAAGAAACTCAAGGGCTGGATGGGGCTTCTCTAAGAAACCTAAAAAATCTCTGAAAGCGGTTTAGACAGTTTGATAACGGGTTATTTCATGAATAGGCTAACCTGGAACAGAGGGTACCCTAAATATAGTGTGGATTTACTAACATTAGTGTGATTAGCCCCCTCCGCGTATTCCACCCTCTTCTATTTGGTACCAGAAAACAAGAAACTGCTAAGAAACTTTGAGAGCTCAAACGGTTAATATTTAGGAAACTTCAACGGCTGGACGATGAGGTAGTTTCTTATAAGAAAAAAGTAAGTGTATCACTCAATACTGACTGTTACTTAACGTCTTCTTTGCACATCTCCTCTTGAGAATAAGGAAAATAAATGATGACGTTACCATTAAATTTAAGAGCATCTGCTCATTAAAGACCAAGATGTATTGGAGGAGAATGTGTATTAGATAGCCTATACCTGGATCTACTTTGTCCATAACTTTGATATTTGGTGTTCGTTTAGAATATCCAACCAATACTTACAATTCGCTACATTTTATTGGTATCGTTTGTTGATGCCTGCATTCTACTGGAAGAGAAATGTACCCTTAACAATCCAATAAACGGAAAGTGGGATTTTGGGGATTTACAACAATGTATCGTAAACAGAAGATTGAATAAACATGGGCAGGGAAACTACCATGAAAACTTTTAAACAAAGGAAGAGGGCGCGAAAAGATGGAGACATGAAAACAACTTTGTCAGATATATCAAATCCATCATGTGTGTAGATAAAACGCCTAAGAACGAAACCTTATCGACAACGTTTCGTCTTCCTAAAAATTTCTTTAGGCCACCTACAGATTGTTACTGAAAATTGACTAAACTCGTTAACAATCGGTAGGTGACCTGAAGAAGTCTTTAAGAAGACGAGACGTTGTCAATAACGTTTCCTTATTTGGTGTTTTATCCACTATAATTTGTTGCTTTGACTATTCACCATTTTATTCATTATGTATGTACTTCTCTGACGCAATTGGCTTTCAGTGGGCTTCCCAATCCTCTTACTTAAGTTGCCCACATATTCAATGCTGATTTTCTGAATTTATAAAAACTTGATTTTGCCACTACCATAAATAAGATCATCAATCAATTTTTACATCGATGGGGATGTTCGAAACAAAATGTTCTGTCTGGACACTTTTTAGTAAATCAGAATAGGTATATCGGATGTTGTGTTCTATTTACTATTATAAATTATTATCAGTCATATATGTCTTTGTGAAGACATGTTTCCTATTTCTGAAGTACCTTTTCCAAATGCTAATGAATGAATCAGTAGAGGGGGACGTTTATTGGATATTGAAGAGTACGTTTACTTACGGAAGAGTGCGTTATAAAGATTTACGATTTGCACCTTTTATAGAAGTTATCATGCACAATTTGACACGCACATTTTTGAGTCTAGCTAGTTAATTTTAGCAATGTCTTAGTGTCCACACGTAAATAATGCCAGCTTTTGTTAAATGTGTTAGTTGTGTGTGTCAAAAGCCACAGGTCAATTTTCCGCAAGTGTCAGAGGCCAAAGGCTGAAAGCTAGTGGACAAAAGTCAAATGAGCAAAGGTCAAAGAAACTGTGTGAACTTCAATTCCCCAGTCCTGTAGGTGTCTCTTAATCTTTTTGGCTGTACCGAGTCCAAAATAATAGACTTGAACGTTTTATATACATGTGTTTTAAATTTATCCAACTTCATTTTGAGGTACAACGTGTTTGAAAATTTCCATCACATAACGTCGTCGTGACGTCGTTGTTCACGTGATCAAAGCCTCAAAATTTTGCTTTAAAAACGAACGTATCATAGTTCATCAAAGAGCAGAAGAAAAGAGGAGTACAGTAAAGGTGGATTTGACCAAAATAATTAAAAGTTTTTCAATGCTATTATAGTTTAAGTAATTTAGATACACCTTAACCCAGCACGTCTCCACACACTCCCTCGGAGGCACTGAAACGTAATGTTCTACCTGTTGCAATAATAAACGTATGCCCATCAACTTGCCAAAGCCTTGTGTATATCTGATGGTAAAGTAGTAGAAAAAGTAAGGCGGTCCTACAAGCCCCAATACTGATCTTCTCTGGAATCAGCGTGACACGTTGATATATGTGTCACGTTCCCGCTATAAATTATTTTGTACGATGACACAGTTTCCCGAAGCTTTGTTCAATTGAAAATATTTTCCTATTGTTGAAATTCGATGTTATGGATCTATTAGATGCCTTCAGCATCTTTTGTGAATATTGTTGTTACACTTGTGATGTATATTTATCGGTGATCGTTGTAGGATGTAGTTCAATAAAAGGACGTTCTGTTTCTGTGGGTTGCCATATTAAGCTATTTGTAATGGAATGTTAATTTTAATAAGAGTTCGAAAGAGTAAGTAAACTGAGATTATGGATATGATGATGATGTGAAATAATGTGACAAACTTCGTAAAATAAATTGCAATGTGTTTGAAAGAAATGGAATGTTTTATCTCTGATATCTCTCATGATATGTTTCTGCTTCCTGTACAAATCAAAAATAACATCCAAATACGTCTATTAGCAGCTCTTGTTTAGCCAATTACACCAATCTTTTTTACAACTGCCTGATAGGCAATAAATTCAAAGCTCATGCATTTTCTTGTGCCATACTGTCTCAATCGCCCACATCGACATCGTTGTTTTCATAGACGAAACTTCTACAATCAAGAAAACTACACATTCTTTTTATATAAGCAACCCAGTTACTAAGGCTTCAGACCTTAGATTAGCCCCAAAATTAAGCAAATTGCTTAGCAACCCTCAACCCTGACAGTTAGTTAGCAACTTTTTCACAGAACAAAATTTAAAATTTTCTTAAAAGTAAAGACAGAAGAATTGTTACCCTGTAAATAGTAGTTGGTTTCAAACCCAGACTTACAAGAATTCGAAAAGGCAGTGACTTGTTCGGTATACCATTGTATATGCTATAGTAAGATGCATCATAAACAACTGTCAAAGTAAACAATTAGTACAATTTTCCAACAACAGTTAATTAATTGATAAAGTACATCCTTCGGTGACGTAATAAAAAAAACAATCGAAGGTGGTTGTAGGAAACATTAAAATTCTGGGAGAATGTTAGCAAACAAAACTGAGCAATACTTTGATGCTGTCCGACTATTTTTGATTCCCATATTGCAATTTTCGTTGAATTTTGACATGTTTATTTTAGTCTATTTATAGAAAAATTGCATCCGCTTTAATATAACGGTCACTAAAAGGTTACAAAGAGCAATGATCGTTCTTTTGTCCCAATTCAAAAAGCTCAAATGTTTACGAATGTGTAGTCATTTCTGCTGTTTTGGATGATTAGAAGAAGCAATTGGTATGAAAACAATTAATATTATCAGCATAGTTAAATGTTCACCCTTGCACAGGTAGAGTTGGCTTCTAAAAGTGGCTTACCTTTTCTGCAGCTGAAGAAATAACAGAAATACGTCGACTGTTATGTTGAATTTCCACAATCTGGCCTGTTGAGAGTGTTATCAATGATTTGCTTGTCCGATCAGATACAGTAGTATTTGCTCGGACGTTTTTGACAAGAAGGACCTTGCAATCAAATTATTAAATCTATTTACAATACCGGATAGAATATACAAATACATACTATAAGCAATACATTGACGTTTAAGCAAGTGCTCTTACTTTCGTAAGGGCTAAGAGCGACTGTGCTATTTCCTTACAGACTGTCTAAGTATGTAAACCTTAATGTCCTGACGATGTTATATGCTACTTAACCAAACACGCTCGTTACCACATAACGACCTTGGTCACGTGGTGGCAACGACATACTTAATACAGTGTTTCCTAAATGTCCCCCCAAAAATGTCTACACTATTAGGCGTATCACGTAAAATGTGTTAAAGATTTTTGATTGGTTAAATTAGCAAGTATATTCAGTTTAATGAATCCCTTTACAGTGATAACTACAAACCTACAGAAACATCATCAGCTACTACTACTACTACTACTACTACTACTACTACTACTAATAATAATAATAATAATAATAATAATAATAATAATGATCGTCGGCGTCGCGGCCCACGCTCTGTGGCCGGTGCTGTCGGCGCCTGCCTGGGGCACCCTGCACGCCGCGGTCGGCGCCCTGCTGGTGACCGCCGGCGGCTACGCGACGTTCGAGCGGTTGATGAAGGGGATCATCGCACTCATGTTCGTGACCATCCTCGGGGCGGCGCTGTGGCTCGGCCCTCCGGCCGGCGAGCTCGCCCTCGGCCTGCTGCCGCGCATCCCCTCGGGAGGCCACTGGATGGTGCTGTCGGTGATGGGCGGCGTCGGCGGCAGCGTCACCCTGCTCGCCTACGGCCACTGGATCGAGGAGAAGGGCTGGCGCGGCCCGTCGTACCTGCCGCTGGTCCGACTCGACGTCGCGGTCGCCTACGTCCTCACCGGCGTGTTCGGGGTGGCGATGATCGCGGTCGCGACCGCCCTACCGGAGGACGGAGAGCTCGGCTCGGGCGTCCAGCTCCTGGTCGGTCTGGGCGATGCGGTGGGTGCGCTGGTCGGTCCGGCCGGTCGCAGCCTGCTGCTGGTCGGCGTGTGGGGCGCCGTGTTCACCTCGATGCTCGGCGTGTGGCACGGCGTGCCGGCGCTGCTGGCCGACTTCGGCAGCGCCTACCGACGGCGCTGGCGGGGCGGTGGCGAGGCGGTCGCCCCGACCGCGGCGACGCGGCGCGTGCTGGTGGTGGGGATCGCGGTGGCGGCGACCGTGCTGGTCCACACCGGCCGACCGCTCTGGCTGATCTTCACCTACACCGTGATCGGCTCGCTGTTCATGCCGTGGCTCGCGTTGTGCCTGCTGCGGCTGAACGCCCGCTCCGAGCTGGGATCGGCCGGCAACGGCCGCTGGGCGGTCGGAGCGCTGGTCACGGCTCTGGTGCTGTACGCCGTGATCGGCGGACACCAGCTCTGGCAGAAGCTGATCTGAGGCGGGGGGCGGAGCTGTCGTCCGAGCCGACAGCTCCGCGCGGGAGGACGGGCGCGCCCTCCCGCGAGGCGTCGCTCAACGACGGACGAACAGCTCGTCGACCGGGATGATCGTCACCGCGTCCTCGTCGATCGACAGCGGGTAGACCTCGATCTCCTCGTCCTCGTCGAGGATCTCCTGCGGCTTCGGGATGTCACCGTAGTCGATCGGGCTGGCCTCGTCGGACACCAGCGCCGCCTTCATCGCGGCGCCGTCGGCCGTGACCATGGCGAGCACGAGGTCGTCGGTGCCCATGTACTTCTCGATCGCCGCGTTGACCTCGTCGAGCGTCAGCTCGTCCATCACCTCACGGAACCGCTTCAGGTGGCCGTCGACGCCGTAGAAGCGGTCGTCGACCGCGTAGCCGAGCCGCTCCGACATGGTCTCGGCGAAGTGCAGCGAGTACTTCTTGAGGAACTCCTTCTGGGTGTCGAACTGCTCCTGGGTCAGGCCGTCGGCGACCAGCCGGTCGACCTCGCGCAGTGCCGCGCGCAGGGCGAACAGCGCACGCTCGTGCGGCACCGGACGGATCCAGATCTCGAACAGCTGCTGACGTCGACCGACACCGGTCGGCGGCATGCTGCGGGCGCCGCCGTTCGGGAACGCCTCGATGTAGGAGTAATCGCCGTAGTTCATGCCGCGCGCCTCGCGGATCACCTGGAACAGGTGGCTGACGCTGTTGCGGTGCTCACCGAGCCAGGAGTTCGCGAGCCACAGGGCGTAGAACTCGCGCGAGCCGCGGTGCAGATCGATCGGGTAGCCGAAGCTGATGGCGGTGGAATCGCCGGGCTTCTCGACCAACACCACCTGACGACCCGAGATCGGCTTCGCCTCGGGCGCGCCGACGACCTCCGGAGCCCCCTCCGGTAGCCGATTGAGATCGGAGACCAGACGTGCCGGCAGCGCCTTCGAGTAGGCCCCGCCGAAGCCGATGACGACGTTGTCGCGCGTGTAGTGCTCGGCGTGGAACGCCCGCACGTCGTCGAGCGTGATCGACTTCAGTCCCTCGACCGTCCCCTCGATTAGGTGCTCGTAAGGCGTACCGTCGAACACCTTGCCGTAGAGCGCGGCCTTGCCGAGCTCTTCGTCCGAGGAGTAACGGAGCTGCTTTTCGATGTAGTTGACCGTGCTGGTGCGGATGCGCTCGAAGTCCTCCTCACGGAAGCCGGGGTTGAGCACCGCGTCGACGAACAGCTCGTAGAACGGCCCCACCACGTCGCGGTGGCTGAAGCCGGTGATCACGGTCATCTCCTTGTCCACCGAGGCGCCGTAGTAGGCGGCGAGCGGCGACAGCATCTCCAGGATCTCCTCGTAGCTGCGCTTGACCGTACCGCCGTCGCTGACGAGTGACGCCGTGATCGCCGCCAGCCCTTCCTTGCCGACCGGGTCGTTCTGGCTCCCGACCTTGAACCACAGCTTCATCGCGACGTTCGGGTCCTCGGCGATCGGCATCAGCACCGGAGCCTCGGCGGCCTCCGGCTCGGGAATCTCCTGTCCCTCGGTGTGCAGGTAGGCGACGGTGGCACGCTGCGGCTGCAGGTAGTGGCGCGCCGCCTCCATGACGTCCTCGGGCGTCACCTGCTCCATCGTCTCCCACAGCTCGTCGACCACCTGGAGGTCGCCGGTGAGGGCGATCAGTCGGGCCAGAGACCCGGCGACGTCGCTCGGCGTCGAGAGATCGGAGAGGAAGCCGTACTTGAGTCGCGAGCGGACCGCGTCGAGCCGCTCTCGGGTGACCGGCTCGCGCTTCATCTGGTCGACCGTCGCCCAGATCTCGCTCTCGATGGCGCTGACGTCGCTCGCGTCCCTCACCATCGTGAACACGCCCCACAGGTTCGGGTCGCGGTTGTATCCGAAGTCGCCGCCGAGGAACTCGACGCGCTGCTCGTCGAGCACGAGCTTCTTGTACAGGGGGGACGTCTCACCGAAGGCGAGCTGCTCGATGAGGGTGGCGGCGACCATCAGACGGTCGTCGGCCTTCAGCCGGTCGCCCTTGAAGGCGACCGTGACGATCGGCAACGTCTGCCCTTCGAACGGGATGACGATGCGGCGCTGCTCGGTCTGCTCCGGCTCGGTCGGGATCTCGGGCGCCACGTAGCCCGGCTCCCAGGCGCCGTACTTCTCCTCGATCAGCTCCATCGTCGCGTCGGTGTCGAAGTCGCCGACCACCAGGATGACGATGTTCTCGGGGCGATAGAAGCGCTTGAAGAAGCTCTTCGAGTAGTCGAACTTCTCCGGCATCGCCTTGATGTCGGCCTCGAACCCGATGGTGGTGTGCTTGTAGGTGTGGGCGTCGAAGGCCGCGTTGAGCAGCTCCTCGAACAGCACCCCGAACGGGTTGGTCCGGTTCTTCCGGTACTCGCCGTAGACCGCGCCGGCCTCGGTCTTGAACTCCTCCTCGGAGTACTTCAGGTTCTGGAACCGGTCCGACTCGATCTCGATGACGGTGGGCAGGTCCGGCGTGGTGATGCTGAGGTGGTAGGCGGTGAGGTCGTCGGTGGTGTAGGCGTTGGCGTCGGCCCCCATCGAAGTGACGATGCCGTCGTAGACCGCCCCCGGGTACTTCTCGCTGCCGCGGAACATCATGTGCTCGAAGAAGTGGGCGAACCCCGTGACGCCCTGCTCCACCTCGTCGCGGCTACCGGTGCGCACGATCGACCAGTACGACACCAGCCCCTCGGACGGCATCGGCACCAGCAGGACGTTCAGGCCGTTGTCGAGGCGGTTCCGCTGGACCTTGTAGGGAAAGACGCCGCCGGCCGAGGCCGACGACGCCGCCATGCTGAACGCCAACGCTCCGAGCAGAGTCAACGGGATAGCCCTCTTCACTTCTCGTGCTCCTTGGTGGTTCCGCAGCCGCCCGGACGGTCGTCCGGCGGCGGCGGTCGGGGAGGGTCGGCGGGCCGGGCGGCCCGCGAGGATTCCGGACGCATGATAAGGGATCGGCCGCGGGCTGTCGAACGCCCGCGCGGCCGTCACCTCACCCTTATACGTCCCTCGGCGGTCCCGGTTGCATCGTCGTCGTCGGTCACGGTCAGGACCACCGTGTAGCGCCCCCGGCTGACGTAGACGTGCTCGACCTGCTCGCCGCTGGCGGTCGCTCCGTCGCCGAAATCCCAGTCGTAGGCGACGATCGTGCCGTCCGGGTCGAACGAGCCGGAGGCGTCGAAGGTCACGGTCAGGGGCGCCTGGCCGGTGAACGGACTCGCCGTGGGCACCGCCACCGGCGGCTCGTTCTCCGGCGGATCGGGCGGATCCCCGCCGCCGCCGACCTCGCCGTCCACCTCGACCGGGAACGAGATCAGGGTGGTGTTCCCGGCGACGTCGCTGACCGCGAGCCGGACGTCGTAGGTGCCCGGCACCTCGAACACCTTGGTGGGCGAGGCCGAATCGTCGAACCAGGGACTCCCCTCGGAGTTGCCCGACGGATTGTACGAGAAGGTACCGTCGTCGTAGGTCCACGTATACGTGTCGACGGCCCCCGTCGCGACCGCGTTCAGCGCCACCGTGAACGGCGCCTCTCCGGACAGCGTCTGGCCGGACGATACGTCCGTGCCGTTGGCGGTGAGCTCGACGACCGCCGGCCCACCGGACACCTGTCCGAGGAACCACGGCGTGGTGGTGACGTCGGTGGAGAAGAAGGCCATGAGCTGGTCGCCGATCTTGAACTCCCCGGTCGGCTCGCCGGCGTCGGGTGTGGGCGGCGACGGGTGCACGCCGTCCTCCTGGACGTCCGCGCAGGTCCAGACGAAGCCGTCCGAGCGGGCCTCGAAGGGAGCCGGCGGGTCGGTGGACGGAGCCCCCAGACCGTCGGTCCACAGGTAGGGCCCCCACGACAGCCACGGGGCCGGCGGATCGACCCCGTCGTAGCGCAGGTCGGCGTCCCCGGCGAGCTGGCGCTCGATCATCCACTGCACCGCGAAGCCGCCCTCGTAGGAGTGCGGCTCCGGGCTCTGGGCCATCTGGTTCGAGTTGTAGGCGCGGGTGCGGCTCGACAGGTAGGTGAGGCGGACGTTCGGGTAGCGGATCTTGAGGCTCTTGACCACGTCCTCCAGCAGCCCCTGGAGGATCTCCGGGTGCTCGGGGAAATCGAGCGGCTCGAACATCGGCGATCGAACCGCGTGTTTGATCCAGGCGACCTGGACCTGATCGGGGGTCAGCCCGGCATCGGACAGGCGATCGTCGACGGTGTCCCAGACCTCGTCGTCGGGAGAGGTCCAGGCGTCGGCCGGCCGGCTGCCCTGGGCGGCGTTGACGATCACCAGGTCGGGGTGAGTCGCCGCCGAGGACTCGGCGCGCGATTCGAACCGACCGAACTCCTGGAAGGTGTTCGACATGCCGATCGAGATCATCACCAGTCGGCCGCCGATCGGCTGGATCTCCGCCGCGATCGCCAGGCCGGCCGCCTCGTGGTCGGTCGGACGGGTGCTGGAGCCGCCGGGGTACATGCCGACGAGACGCCAGTCGGCGCCGACCGCCTCGCTGGCGTACTCGGGCGTGAGGCCGACCCGGCGGTAGAACAACCCGCCGGCGTCCGGTAGCGGGATCTTCCCGGTGGTGGTCAGGTCACACTCCCGCATGTCGACCGCGCGCAGGTCCGGGGCGCTCACGAGCACGGCGACGGCGAGCCCGAGGGTCACGAACTCTCTCGACTGACTGAGCCTCATCTCGATGTCCTCCCGCCGAGATTCTACGCGGGGTCGGGGTGGACCCCAAGGCAGGACGCCGCGGATACGGGGCGGGTGAGCGCCCCGGGCGCGTGCGGGGTCGCTCGCCCCGTCGGCGTTGCCGGCCGTCATCGGGCGGGAAGGACCAGGGAGTCGCGAGCCGTGTCCGGCTCAGTCCTCCTTGACGAACAGCGACTCGAGCAGGCGGCTGGCGATCGAGTAGGCCAGCGAGCCGAGGAGCGCGGCCACGAAGCCCTCCACGGCGAAGCCGTCGAGCAGAGCGCCGGCGAGCCAGAACAGCCCCGCATTGATGACGAGCGAGAACAGCCCGAGCGTGAGCAGCGTGATCGGCAGCGCGAACAGCTTGAGGACCGGCCGCACGAAGGTGTTCAGCAGGCCGATCACGAGCGCCGCGATCAGCGCCCACACGAAGCCGTTCACGTGAATCGCGGGAATCAGGTAGGCGACCCCGATCAGGGCGGCCGCGTGGACCAGCCACGTCATCACGATACTCATGGCAGACCTCCTCCGGCGCGGCGGAGCCACGCTCGTCGGCGTAATGTATCGACCCCCCTGCGGCCGTGCAAGACGACCGGGAGCACCGCGCTCGCGGGGGGCGTGTAGACTGGGGACATCGTGGAGGCCGTCCCCTTGACCACCCCTGCCATCGAACGCGCGCTGCTGCTGTGCGCGGGCCTCGGAACCCGGATCGCACCGCTCAGCCAGGTGCGGGCGAAGCCGGCGGTGCCGCTGCTGAACCGGCCGCTGGTGGCCCATCAGCTCGAGCGGCTGGCCGCGGCCGGCGTGCGCCGGGCTCTGGTCAACCTGCACCACCTGCCGGAGACGGTGCTCGACGCCCTCGCCGGCGAGCGCCTGGGGTTGGAGATCGAGCACCAGGTCGAGCCGGTGCTGCGCGGCACCGGCGGGGCGCTGCGGGCGGTCGCCGAGCGTTGGCCCGGACGACCCTTCTTCGTGCTCAACGGCGACACGCTCGCCCTCGCCGAGCTGTCGGACCTGGTCCGCGAGCACCGGCGCAGCGGAGCCGACGCCACCCTGCTGGTCGGACGCCCCGAGCACTACCCCGGCTACGGCGGGGTCCGGGTCGACGGCGACGGACGGCTGCTCGCGATCGCCGATCGGCCGCAGCCCGCCCCGCACGGGCGCGAGCGGGCGTTCCTCGGGGTCCATGCGATCGAGCCGGCGGTGCTCGAGCACCTTCCGGATCGGGTGCCGTCCGACCTCCACCGCGACGTCTACGCGAACGCCCTAGGGGCCGGCCGCAACCTCCGGGTCTGGTGCGCTCGACCCGACTGGTACGAGCTCGGCGACCCCGACGGCTACCGGACCGCGAACCTGGAGCTCCTGGCCCGCGACCTCCGCCTTCCCGACGACGCCCGTCGGGAGGAGGGACTGGCGATCCAGCCGCGCGCCGAGCTGTCGGCCTCGGCCCGCGCGATCGCCCCGTGCCTGGTCGGGAGCGACGTCCGGATCGGCGCCGGCGCCCGCGTCGAGCGCTCGGTCATCGGGCCGCGCTGCTCGATCGAGCCCGACGCCGAGGTGGTCGACAGCGTGCTGTGGACGGACGTGACCGTGGGGCGTCGGGCGGCGGTGCGGCGCGCCGTGCTGACCGATGGCGTGCGACTCGCGGCCGGTGCCTCGGTGGTCGACACCTGCCGGACGGCGCTCGACGGGGTCGCCTCGTGAGCCCGGCCGACGACACCGGACGGCGGCTCGCCGCGTGCCGCCGTTCGTGGCCGGCGGGGACGACCTGCACTCCGATGGCGGGAGACGCGAGCACGCGGCGCTTCTTCCGCGTAAGTTTCCCGGCGGAGGAGCGCCGCATCCTGATGATGTACCCGCCGGACGACGTACGAGGAGTGGAGCTGTTCCGGGAGCAGCGCGCGCTTCTGGCCGGGATCGGCTGGCCGGTACCGACGGTCGGACCGGACGGTCCCGCGCCCGGCACGCTCTGGGTCGAGGACCTCGGAGACGGTTTGTTGTACGAGCACGTCATCGGGATAGACTCCCCCGACCGGGAGGCGCTCTACGCCGCGGCCGTCGATCTCCTCGGCCCGCTCCAGCGCGACGGCACCGCTCGCCTGCGTCCGGGCGATGCCGCGTTCGACCTCCGACTCGATCGCGAGCTGTTCGAACGCGAGCTCGAGATGACCCGCCGCTACTACCTCGCGGGCTGGCTCGGCGCCCGCCGCTCGTCGGCGCTCGACGCTGGATTGCGCGAGCTCGCCCGGCTCGCCGCCGCTTCTCCGGTGGTGCTCTGCCACCGCGACTACCACAGCCGGAACCTCTTGGTACGGAACGGAGCGCTCGCGGTGGTCGACTTCCAGGACGCCCGTCTCGGCCCGCGTACCTACGACCTGGCGTCGCTCGTATTCGACAGCTACGTGCGACCCGGCCGTCCTCTGCGCGATCGGCTGATCGAGAGATTCCGCACCCAGGTGTGGCCCGACGTCCCGGCGGAGACGTTCGAACGCGAGCTGCGTGTCGTCGCCCTGCAGCGCAATCTGAAGGCGCTCGGTACCTTCGCCTACCAGAAGCTGGAGCTCGGCCGCGACCGCTACCTGGAGTCGATCCCGCCGACGGTCGACGCGGTCCACGAGCACCTCGGGGCGCTATCCGGGCACGGCGCGCTCACCGAGGGTCTGCGCGGGGTGCTGCCGGCGAGAGGCAGCGGTGGGTAGGAGTCGCACGCAGACGGCCCTCGTCGGCCTGTGGGTCGGCCTGGTGGTCGCGGCCGTCGGCCCGCTGTGGGTGCTCTCGACGTCGGACGGACCAGCATCGGAGGAGGGCCTCGGCGCCGTCCTCGGAGGTCGCACCGGCCTTCTGTTGACGTACGTCGCGATCGTGGTGCCGCTCGCCCTGACCGCGTTCGGCGCGTGGGCCGGGCACCGCCTCGACGTCGCCCAGCACCACGGCGGCGAGCTGCGACGGACGAACCGACGTCTCGAGGAGCTGTCGGTGACCGACCCGTTGACCGGGCTGTACAACCAGCGCTATCTCGGCGAGAGACTGCAGGAGGAGATGGCGCGAGTCCGGCGCTACTCGGGCTCGCTGTCGTGCATCATCGTCGACGTCGACCGGCTCAAGGAGGTCAACGACCGCTGGGGGCACCTGGCCGGCGACGCGCTGCTGCGCCACGTCGGGCGCTGTCTGGTCGCGAGCCTACGCGAGAGCGACGTCATCACCCGCTACGGCGGCGACGAGTTCGTCGTCCTCTGCCCCGGCGCCGAGCGCGACGACGCGCTCGGCCTCGCCGCGCGGCTCTGTCAGTCGGTGCAGGAATCGCGCCTCACCTGGGACGGCACGAACGTCGGGCCGAGTACGAGCGCCGGCGTGGCCCAGTTCGAGCTCCGCGCCCACGTCGAGCCGGAGCAGCTCCTGGCCGCCGCCGACGCGGCGCTCTACCGGGCCAAGCGCTCCGGTCGCATAAGGATCGTAAACATGCACTTGATCAATTTTAGTTACTTCATTGATTGCAACAGGCAATTCTCACATTTTTGCATTCGCCCCCAGTTCTTGCCCACAGCTGCATGTTGAATAGGCCTGTAGTAAAGAACGCCATGCATTGAAAGTAACTGTTTAAAAAGAGCATCTGATTTTGCAATTTTGAATGTTGGCATTTGTCAATTCTTAGAGTTATTCTACTCCAAAAACACCGTGCACTAAACGCATTGAGTTTACTTAGAGCAAGTAATAATAATATTATTTTTTAAACTTCAATGTCATTTATTTACTATCATAATTTTAATAACGATAATGATACTTATCTTGGTAGAAAGACTTTGTATTGTGTTTGTCGAAGTGTATAAACCTACGGTTATTGTATTCTTTTATCCCTACAATCAGTTTACTTAGAGCAAGTAATAATAATAATATTTTTTAAACTTCAATGTCATTTATTTACTATCATAATTTTAATAATGATAATAATATTTATCTTGGTAGAAAGACTTTGTATTGTGTTTGCCGAAGTGTATAAACCTACTGTTATTGTATTCTTTTATCCCTACAATCAGTTTACTTAGAGCAAGTAATAATAGTAATATTTTTTAAACTTCAATGTCATTTATTTACTATCATAATTTTAAAAATGATAATAATATTTATCGCGTAGAAAGACTTTGTATTGTGTTTGTCTAAGTGTATGAACCTACTGTTATTGTATCCTTTTATCCCGATAATCAATTAGTTAAAGCGCGTAAAAGTAATTGGAAATGTATGCTTTACTGGTATATGAAAGTGTATGTTCTACCAATACGTGAAAGTGTGTAGGCCCTATTCTAAGGAAACACTTGAAATTAATATTGTAAAGGATGCAAAAGAATTTGTATTTTTGCAAATTACTTGAAAATTTATGACTTAAAGAAACATGAATTTTTTTGCACGGATACATTGTTTCAGTTACATATAAAATGCATATTCTTGCAAATACAGAAAGGGTTTAAGAAACATCGGAAAGAACGCACTTATACGACAACTTGTCTGCTCTTTCACTTCTTAAAGAAATTCTAGTCTGTCTTTAATCCAAAGGGCAACCACTTCGCGACTACACTTTATTTAAGCTTTTGCTGAGAAGACTCAAAGAAAATCTCCTACACTCCTGCATATTATAAAGTTTAACGTTTGGCTGCATTTGTACTAAGCCAACTAGAATCATTGGCGTGGGTCTTCCGAATTGCTGTTAAAGCAAGAAATAAAGCTTTGGGCTTGGCTACAACCTGCTTGTTTCGTTGTGTCTTGGAGGCAGAGCAGAAGATGAACAATGGATTGGTGTATTTACTTCGCTTTTGTTGATTTGAAAATGGGTTGAATGAGGTTTCTCTGTTTTCCACATCGATCAATAACACTTGCAGGCACAGTGTTTTAGGTCTAGAATTCTGTGATTGCACGTCACTGCATAAAAAGTCAAGGAAGAAATGGTTTGGAAGTATACTTAATCAAGGATTACGAGCCATCGTCAAAGCCCCCCATCCCAGTTTACACAGAAGTAATTTGTTATGACGGACTTTTCATCCTTGTCAAGCGTAACCAAGGGTCGTCGAAGCAGCGTGCTCAATTTTGATTGCTGTATTGAGGGTCCATATATATAAATAATTTATTTCAAATATGTTTTTTACTTTAAGTAGTAGTAGGGTTCCAAGCCCACTCACCACCTTTGCAGTATTGTTTAAGCATAAATTCACTTCTTTCTGAGATTTCAGGCCTTTTAACTCACTTGTATCGATCAGTGCCGTAGCCAGACAATCTCTGTAGGGCGCGCTTATTACCTGTAAGCATATTTTAGGGCATGCTTCATAAATTTAAGGCGTACGGGTCAGCCTTTTCACTTATTAACCTACTTTTAGTGTAATCCCTTCTGGAAAATCGGTGAGCCCTTTTAAAAAGAGGGGCAGGGGTGGCGGAGCAAAAAAATTGGCAGGGGGCTCAACCCATATTTTAGCCACTAAACTGTCGTATTCTAAATGCTGTAACATGAGCCCCTCAGTTTTCTATGAACTATGTATAAATATCCTGTAAATTTGTTTTTGTGTAGAATCATTGTGGAATGTGGTTAGATAAATATTTTTGTGATTCCAATATCTTCCTTGGTCCTAACTTGTGTGCTTCTCGCCGCACGACATAAACATTAAAAAATTGGCATCATCTTGATAAAAATTCCAACATTTTCAAAATATTATGGAGGGGCTAAAGCCTCCTAGCCGCCTGCTCCTCCACCGCCACTGCGGGGTGATCCCGAGAAGCCTTCTCCCCTCCTCAGTTTTTTAATAAAACCATTCTCAGCAATTTTAATTCAAGATTTTATTGCTTTTAGCTTTAATCGATCAAAAAATGGACTTCGAGTTAGTACATTTCTACTTCTACAATTAAGATTTCTCGACCTAAAGAAACATTCACAACCTAAAGAGCAATAAAACCGCGTACTGAGTAATAACAAAAGGATTTAAGAAGTAACGTAGTAGATGATCAACGCAGAAGAAAGTATAAAATAGAATGTTTCATCAGCTTGGCCGTTGTCTCAAGACAATGAAACGTAGTTCAGAAAAGATATGTCCAGAAAAGGTACGCCAGAAATTCAGCTGTCAAGGCTTATTGCTCCATTCACGATTTCTTTCCGAAAGTACAGATGGGTCAAGCTGAACTAGGGAATGCTAGTTTACCTTGATGTCCACTTCTAGAGGATGCTAAGCATACCACGCACCCCCCTGGCTGCGGTACTGGTATCGATCAGATATAAAAAAAAACTGTCAGGATTTCAAAGTCAATACAAAAATATCAACTTCATTTAATAGTCCATAGAAAACATTTGCCAAACGTTTTAGCCTCTTTAAATAAAATGTAAGCATTTTGTAGAGAGAGAGAATTGATGGAAAATTACAAATTGCAAAAGTACATTCAGACAAAGTATTTAGTTCATAATTTCAGACAAAGTGCTGCTCCATTATATTTATTAATTTATTCAGTGATTCACATCCATAATGTAGTAGACTGCCTGCATGTGGCAATGATTTCTTGCATAAGCAACAGGGCAGAAATGCACCTTTTAGAATTTATAATAAATCTCAATGCTCACTGCTCCATTGCCAATGTTTTAGATGTATGTTATTTCAAGTTACGGTCACTTGTTAATTGTCACTTTTAACCCTGATATTCAAAACAGGTCTTCTTGTTTCTTGTAGGTGAATTTTTTAGGTAGTGGCACGGTGGAAAAAGAATATTGGCCATGAATAATAGTAACATGACCAACAATGGCACACGTCTTAATGTTGGTAATGCGAATTCCTTCAATGGAACAGTTTCTTTAGATATTTCGACCTTTCAAATAATACAGCTGGTTTTCTGGATTGTCGTTTCTGTACCAACTGTGCTTGGAAACGCGATTACCATTTGGGCTGTCTTAAAGAAATCGCCTTTAAGGAAAGACTATAACATCGGCATGTGCTCTGTATTTGCGTCCAATTGTTTAATTGGAGCACTTTCAATGCCTTGGTTTGGTGTACATTTGATTTTTAATGGAAGCAATCAAGCAAAGACCTGCTTTAACTTTATCATAAGAGTCGGTCTTATGGCTTCTTCTAATTCACTTGTTGTTATTTCTTTTGATAAGTACATCAGTGTTCGAAATGCACAGCTTACTCAGGCAGCAGTTGAGACATGGAAGGTTTTGGTAAGAGTAGCCGTAGCATGGCTTATTTCCATTGCATTATCAGCAGTCCAAGTTAGCCTAGTTTCATTCAGTCTTTTTTCTTATGTTTTCATCGTTGACATTGTTGTCATTTTATGTTTATGTCATCTAACACTTCGATGCTTTAAATTAAAGATAAGATCAATGTTGTCAGCTATGGATTCGCTTCATCAGAAGGAAAAGATAAGACGATCTCTTAAAATAATTAAAATAATTACATTCTGTCAAGTTTTTTTCTGGCTCTTCGGTTTTCTTCGTGTTATCCCATTAGAACTACAGAAGATGATAGGTGAGGAGCTTGTAGAATTTGGCAGCAAGTTTGTTGTTATGAATAGCATATTTGATCCAGTTACGTTCATGTGGTATTCTAGAGTACCCAGGAGATACGTCATTGATATCATTTGTTGCAGGCGTTTTGTTTGATATGAAATAGGAATTGTTGTACAAATTAAAGATTAATCACGTTTGCTTACCAAACGGATATACAGGATTTACTCTCAAGGGTTTGGCTGGCGATTTAGCCCAGCTTTAGAGAGCCTGACTAGCAAGCTAAAGTTTAATGGCTCAAGTGTTAGCTCTGCCAAACTAGCTTCACCTTTCACTTAAGAGTTTGAATTATGTTCCAATGAACAACCTGTTTACAAGTAATCGGTTTATCACGTATTTTGCATGTTGACCATGCTAAATGCTCTTGACATTCCTTTTTCAACACGTGGTATAGCACTCTGGTAGGGTACACGAGAAGGTTGTATAATTTCTTGTATACCTTAATCATGTAATTACGAGCACCCCGCTCCTACTCTAAATTAAAGACTTTTCCAGCCACAGAAAATTTAGAGTCGTTTATAAATAGACACATTACTGACGCAGGGACATCGTCAATAGTGACATTCTGTTTAAAAGAGATAAATTGCCATGAAAATTGGAGGGAATTTTGTTAAAAAGCAACCATGCTTTATAAAACATAAGAAAAGTATCGTTTCTAAAGTCTAATACTATAAAATTGAATATTACTTATAATAGCTTGATTGCAATATGTCCAGATAGAGGTCAATACCCTATACGACGAAACAGATATTTGCAAAAACGATTTTAGTTGTCGTCTCATTCTATTTCAAAGAACAACTATTATTGTATGCTACCCTATGGATCTACTGAACATTTTTTGAACAAACGTTTCAATCATTGTAAATGAAACAAACTTTTGTAGTCGCTAGGGTTTGTATAATCGTGTTCTGTTGTAGCAAGTTAATCAACTCTTTTACGTTTGTTACGGTATGTTTCGTCGCAGTTTGTTGTAATTAATGGAGCATGTTTTCATTGGAATGTAAAAATATGTTTTGGATTCTTCCGGCAACAACAAACTTGGCACTCCGTTACACTAGTGTGTTTGCGGAACCCAACTATATTTTGTTTAAATATGACGTACCATATTGCTTCGAGAACACTCCTCAATCGTTTGTTTAACCCTCAGGGTACTGAAATATTTCCGCACCCTCTAACTACTGAGAGGGGGGTCAATTTGACCCCATAGGATTTTCCCAATTATTCGCAAGGTATTAATGTAAACTAAAGTATTGATGATACTCTGTTTAATAGGATGTATATGTGATGTAAAAATTGCTTAGTTACTTTTTGATCACTTTTTGTGCGATCTTAGCACGCGACTTTTTAAAATTGGTTGAAACTCAGAATCTGACCAATTTCTGAGCATAAGCTTTTGGTACCATATTTTGACAAATTTTCACACTTTTAAGTATTCACCGATAATAAGTTTGAAAATTACATAGATTAAAGAGTTTCTAACAAAAGATTTGTTTTGTCTCGATAATTTTTTTATTAGAATTCGTGTCTGGACTTTCATGCTAATTTCTGATAAATTTTACAAAACACTAAAACACCAATTAACACCAAATTAGAAGGCAATTATCTTTTTAATTACCTTGCTGAAAGTCATCATGCTAAGAAACATGATTACTCAAAGAAAGTTTTGGATACACATTAGAGAGTCATCCACAAGGGCAATGCCTGGTCTAGCAGATATAAAGTGCATTCTAAAGCTAATTGCTTACCAGAGACCCCTACTATGAGGCAACCCATACACATGTGTAAGAAATGTGCAGGTCTGTGATAGTAGAACATATCTGGTATTCATGATGGTCCACACAGTGAAAGGATTCAAGATGAATAAAAATCTGATGTCAAAAAGTTTGCACCTTCTAACTACTGAGGGAGGGTCAAATTGACCCCAGTGGCTATTTACCTATGATGGCTGAAAAGAAATAAATTCTTATGTAGTACCTCTAAAGCACTATTAAAAATATGAATTTACATGGGAATTTCACGCCAATTGTATTACTCGTTAAAACGTTGTGCAAAAAAGCACACCTCTGGGGTCAGTATTCTGAGGGTTAAACATGACATAGAAGAGGGGACGTTCATTCCGAGGGGATTAAAGAGGAAGGGCTTTATCAAATTATTTTAATTTAAGATTTTGCGGCTAATAATTTTTCAGACAAGGTGTCTTAAAATTGGCCTAAAAATTATCTAGGATTTCAAGTTTCATTGCTAATTTTTATCAAACTTCAACAACAAGCGGTAACCAATAAATTTTGTAAAGGGCAGACACTGTAATGTATTGCAGAATAAAAATTCACATCCGTAAATGTCCGTTAAAGCACTTGCCGGTGCTTCCCTTTACTGAGTCAACACAAACAAACACAAACACAAACACAAACACTAAACACAGAGTATGAAGATCGCCTTTGATGGAATGTAAAAACATCTAAGTCCTTTACACCAAGATAGAGTTTGGCACTTATTTCGGAGCATCGTAGCTGATGATTTGGTAGTAGTACAATTTGGGTCAGTGTGTTAGAGTTACGTTATAAATGTTAGATAGATTATCTAACTGAGTGGTTCTAAGTTCCAATGCTACTTTTGCATAATAGTGTTTGTAGAAATGGAACTTAAAGCCTCCGATCCACTACGAGGGCAAGACCGGTAACCTTTCGTGGCTGTTGTGGTTAACCATCTTTGTTGCAAAGTCCAGCGGTCAAATGTACTAAGCAAATTCGGAAGGACGAAAGAAATACGTCCCCTCTTTTATTTCACGTAATTTTACCTGAAAAAATTGGCCCATAATTAGCTTTGTCATTTGACTCACAAATGAAAGGACTACCAAGCTTTTCTCCCAGTTTTAAATTATCGACTTTAAGGAGATGTGCAATCGCTTCAAGCAATATAAGGTCTCCTAAACTCGATGTAAGGGCGGTGACTGTAGGGCGCGACAGAAGTAACAATGACACGATGGAAACAACAAGTCGACGTGAGTTGTCTGTATCTCTAGATATAATATTTCATAAATTCGAAATAATAAATATTAATGACAAAAAGGGTCACAGTATACAAATAGCAACGACTAGACCACGGCGAACGAAATCCTAACGAAGCGGATTTACCAAACCAATGCCTTGACTGACGGATCCAGCAAGCGATGCTTGTCTCTGACTGACGTGTTCACCAAAGTCAAAACGCAACTAATTGAATACGTCCTAAATCATGCTCTTTATATATACAAGAACAAGAAGAATTGCATAATAAGGTAATCATATAGTAAGAGTAATTCTTAATTTATCCATAATCTCCTATTGTTTATATTTCAACCGTTGCCACATATCGCAGCTCGTATTACAATACAACTAACCGTTGATTTGCTAATTGGATTAGCATGCAGAGTTCTTGATCCAAATGGATCTTATTCCCTTTCTAGGGTGTTTATACAGGATCGATTTGGATCCGTACCAGTTTGGATCCGTGCCCGTGTAAACAGGGTCTTAGAGCCAAAGTTACGAGGAAAGTATCAAGATTACAATGATGTATTGCAAGTGGTAGTAATATTTATGCTTGCGAGTCACAACCTATTTTTTGGCTTACCGCCATGGGCACAAACAAAATAAATACTACGTTGCTTGAAGTAATAGCTAAGATGACTAATAGTTGTAACAGTAATCTACACATTGTAAAGAAATGTAATCAAGTATATAACTCCTCGTAAGAACAATTAGGGATTTTCAACAGACGATATCCTCCGTCCAAGGGCATAGTGAGAAGCTTCGAGAAAACTTTCTATTTACGTAAGGCAAAGTGTTACCCGGCCATCTCACACAAGTTTATCGCTGCACCAGCATAGCCCTCTATATGCCTCAATTTTCTAAGGCCCTCGGGCAGTCTCTCAATCAAAGACCCCTGATGAGCAGTGGGCCCGACATTGAAACTACTCTAAATAAACAAGAAATCACCAAACAGGCTAACTAATATATAAAGGGCAGCTGGGGCGTAAAAGGGCAACGCCCCTCAATTTAGTCTACCGGGCAGAGAAGCAAGTCATGAAGCAGGCTCAACCACCCAGTAGGACCGACTCTGACGGACCTTGGAAAGAACTTGCCATCAATGTGTCATCAATGAGAACAGATGCAACACATGACCCTAGCCAAATGACCGAGAAGCGACCTAAGGCCCTCTGGCTAAGGATTCATTAGTATTTATAAAAGATGGATCCCTAGATAATAGCATCTATTATTGCCATGATGTAGAAATCCATGATATGAGTATAGCATTGTACATTATCATTATTGTAATGTAACTGTTAAATTCCCAAATGAAGTAATCAATAAGCTGCTCATTTGATGTGATGGCGTGAAAGACTCAATAAACTTCCTGTAAAATACTATTGACGTGCGTTGACGATGATAAACGATGACAACCTCAATGCTGATAACGTATAACCACGAGTAATCAAACCCCGTCCTTCGTTATTGCAACATGATGTGTTAACCATTACACGATGGTCGTGTACCATTGAGACTGAGAAATTTCGTTTATTTCGGTTGACGTCACTACACTATTTTGTTGGTTCAGGCAGTTTTAAGAGATGTAGATATACAAATTCGACATCGCTATAAGAGGCAATGGATACCAACTAGGAGCCTTATAGGGCTGAAATACACTAGCTGCTGTACTCGTATCTATATTATAAGATCCATTTGTTAGTACCAGAATGTAAGTATCATTTAAAAGGTAGCACATTGTGACCCGGTCACTGTGCACATGAAACGATACCCCCATTACCCTCGTTACCCCGCTTGACCTAGCTTAACTTAGTCTGTAATTTCGCTTATTGTATATCTTTCTTATTCACGTCACACTATCGTTTGTGATTGCCGTCCAGTTTCTTCGGTATATCAAGTTTGCCATCATTCTGCGTCTACACATTCACTGCACATTCGATTTCATTGTTGTAGATTGCATGGGGCCCACTGCTCATCAGGGGTCTTTGATTGAGAGATTGCAATGCTAAAATGGAGTATTATTAACAGATGGAAAACTGAATTGTAATAAGAAAGGGAATGGAACGTGAGGTAAACAAGGTCTAATCAGGGGAAATCTGCTTCAATATTGTTTAATCAATGCTAATAACGTTCCAAATGAAAGAAGACAAGCAAAACAACTTTAAAAGACTACTTTAAACAAAGATGGCTACAAATGGAACAAATGCTATCCATTTGTTAATGCCAGTCATTAAAACAGGCTTGCAATCAACAAAGAACGAGAAGACACACAACCCATATTAGCAGGTCAGCACGAGGTGTCTTGCAATGGAATCATTCTGAGCTACAACTGTAAAAGTAAGAATTCCATATAACGAATTGCCATAAATAATACTTACATGCTCTGACAAATTTGGTAGACACGTCATGTGAACCAAGTTTGCCTGTTCTAATGGCATCGGAAAGGGGAGCCAGATGCTTCCAGGCTGTGTAGAAACGTAAGTAGAAGTCAGCAATGACACCCTTGGGTCTTGCAAGTGGTGTTCGATGGGTTAAAATGCTGGAGAAAGGATAACAGGAGTAATTATAGAGCACAGTGGAGAAAGTCGAAGAAAGTAGTGGCATCTAACCAGTTACCAGGACTCATAAGTGGGACTGAAGGAGTTTATGATTACGATGTTTGTGGTACAAAATCGGAATATTATTACTAATTTAAGCCGTTTTTTCAATGTTTATTGGACAGCAAGCATATCAGGAGGGAAGACGAACTTAAAATATTGCATTGGTGGCATCCAGTTTGCCAGAGGAACCCTAATTCATACGTAGTGGTATCTTTTGACCCTAATTCATACGTAGTGGTATCTTTTGACCCTAATTCATACGTAGTGGTATCTTTTGAACCCTAATTCATACGTAGTGGTATCTTTTGAACCCTAATTCATACGTAGTGGTATCTTTTGACCCAAGTACTCTATGGAGAATCATGAGATTGTGTTGTCATTAAGAGGTGATGTTGTCACTGTTTGAAATATTGGATGTGCCAAACATTGGATGCCGCAGAGGTTACATGACAGAATCGCACATGTGCTGGCCTTCATTAGTAGGCGCAGTAAATTTCCCAAAATTTTACCTAGGCAAAAACCCTCTACCCAGATCCTTAAAATCCCATCGAAAATTACTAATTTAAGCCGTTTTTAGTGTCACTCGTAAAAATAAAACACAATCGCATAATCAATTTACGGAGGAGACTTCTTCAACTCGATGCTGAATTCTACTTTCAAGACGAACAGATTTTAATTTAGTGGAAGTCTTCTGAGTGGCCAAAGATGTTTGCATTTTATAAGAAATGGCAAGTTCATCTGTCATTCTGGTATTGTTGCCTACCTATCCACAAACTTCATTGTAACAAAATAGAAATTGTTAGTTACCTTTCTCTCTTTGCATTCATTGAAATGTCAGGACTGCCAAGGAAGAAAACAGATCAGTGGATTATAAAACACGGTACGTATATAGCAAAAGGAGTGTATTTCATGCCTAGACAAGAGCATCAAGTAATGAATAAAGTAATGTTTGTATAAGTCAAGAAAACTGGGATACAAAGGAAGAAAGGACGACATTTGATTTAGTTCAATAAAGTTAACTAAGTAACAGGAATTTCAGTGGTCTTCGGAGGAAACTTTTGCTATAACTGTATACCTTAATACTTCAAATTAAGCCGCGTACTTAAATAGGCCGTACCCTCAAAAATGCGGTCAATTAAAAGTAGATTAAAGTGGCGTTGAGGAGAAATAAGGAGTATTTTTAAAAAGCATTATATCTCAAACTGTCCGTTGACTCCTGCGGCCTAATTAAACCCCCTAAAATGATAATTTTTGTCAAGTGCGGCTCAATGAAAGCGCAGCTTAATTTAATGCGGCTTGATTACATACGCGGCTTAATACGACGTAATAAGGTAGCTAAAACAGAGCAGGTTTTGCCCAGTAGAGATATTTACTGATGTCATTAATGTTTGGGGTGTATAGTCAGGAAGCGCTATTGAGAAGCATTACAGACTCTCAATACCTCCAGAGAAAGAGCACAAACCGGTTTTACTGGTTACCGGTTTGGCATCAATAACTACTAAATCTTTGATGGTAAGGAAATTTCTACAAATTTCACTAATGTGGTAAATATCATAACTTCTATGTGGTAAAAATATGATAACAAGAATTTACGGGAGAGAATCAAAACACAATGGTCAAAATATCTTAGTTAAAGAAACACAAATAATATGGCTAACATGACTGGATTCCGTCTAACATTGCAGCCTACGTACTAAATAACACCTGTATTGACAACTGACTATTTGTTGAATGGATGCAACAAGCAAAACAATGTTTGGCTATACAAAATATCTTATGGATAGTTAAAGTTTTCTGGTGCGC
>JAAAKM020006971.1:29604060-29620810 GCA_010016025.2 Alatinidae sp. Z8VKAUB7J3 | reverse complement strand
GGGTTTTTTTGTTTACGCAGGAGAATGCCGTTGACAGTATTCTAATGCTTGTTATATGGACCATAAAATCACCACGCCCAAAAATCGGATGTTAACTACATACCTGAAGTTACCGGCACCCATTGAAAGAGTTTTCCTTTGTATAGTTTGTTGTTATGTCGCGCACACTGTTGTGCCCGGAAGTCCTTAGCACCATGTGGACAGTCCTTAAAAGGAATACAACAAAATTGTTAAGTTAGGTGTTGGCAAGAGTTGGAAAATTGATCTAAATTGATAAGTCCAGTCATTACTTTCTTTCTAGTTGGTCATTTGGCATGGCGTCCTTTCTGGTTCTGTTAAAAAGATAACAAATGTTAATACCAGTGTTAGTCATCGAGCTCTGTCGAATCACGCATTAGATGAACGTCGGGAAAACGTGCGAGTCTCTACGGCAAAGAATTTCATATCGTACTTTTGTATTATCATTTCACAGAACTAGTGAACGCAAACATATAAAATCTTACTGATGATTATACTTAAACCTCTTTTGAAAACTATTGATATTTCTCGATGTCTTTTGCATAGGAATCTTACACAGATGATTAGCGCACCATAGCTCCCAGATCCACTGCTGGATCAAAACTCGAACCATCACCAGGACGACACCACTTCGCAGTTTCTGCTCCTAATCCTTTACTGCTTTTATGCAGTGGCAAGGCCCCTCCGAATTTGTTGGAGGTAGTGATAAATGAACTCTGCGGGAACAATAAGGTAGAATTTAGTAACCCTCTATGACTATGACTATCGTTGGTTTCTTTCTGCTACACGCACTCTACTACAAACACTTTGACTACTTCTGTCGTAAGATGTTCTAGGGTTTTGTTTCCATTACTGGCTCCTTGGCTCCGGCTGCTGCACGTCTCTCCCTCTCTCTTTCCAACTGTTGCATGTTGTTTTCTGGGCATTTCAAGTTTCCATTTCGGGATTTCTTTCCTACTAGTTCCCTTGCTGCTGCAAGCTTCTCTCTAATTGCCAGCACGACTAATCCTCCTTTCACCCACACCCAAAACCATGCCTTTTCAGCTGTTCCTTGCAGTTCACTGATTAGCTTCCTGTTCTCCCTCGTTGTGAAGCAGAGTAAAAAGGCTATCAAGCTTCCTTTCAACAAACCCTCTCACTCCAACTGCCGCGCGCAGTGCCGTCCTCGGTCGGCTGGTGCAGCGGCTCGACGGTTCGGCCGCGGCGATCCTGAGGGCCAACGCCGAGGACCTGGAGCGCTCGCGCGCCGAGGGGCTGGCGGCGGCGCTGCTGTCGAGACTGGAGCTCACCCGGGAGAAGCTCGCGACGCTGCGCGAGGGAGTCGAGCAGCTCGCCGCCACCCCCGACCCGGTCGGGCAGTCGATCCGCCGCACCGAGCTGGACGACGGTCTGGTGCTCAGCCAGGTCCGGAGCCCCCTCGGCGTGCTGCTGATCATCTTCGAGAGCCGTCCCGACGCCGTGGTCCAGATCGGCTCGCTGGCACTGCGCTCCGGCAACGGCGTGATCCTGAAGGGCGGCTCGGAGGCGCGCTGCTCGAATCGGGTGCTGATCGGCTGCCTGCGCGACGCGCTGGCGGACGAGGGGCTCGACCCGGACGCGGTGGTCGGCGTCGATACCCGGGAGGCGGTGGGCGAGCTGCTGCGGATGGACGACCGGATCGACCTCGTGATCCCGCGCGGATCCGGGGAGCTGGTCCGGCGCATCCAGAGCTCCACCCGCATCCCGGTGCTGGGCCACGCCGAGGGGATCTGCCACCTGTACGTCGACGCGACCGCCGACCCCGACATGGCCGCGCACCTGGCGGTCGACGGCGTGTGTGACTACCCGTCGGCCTGCAACGCCACCGAGACGTTGTTGGTGCACCGCGAGTTCCTGCCCCGGCTCGGGACGCTGGCGGCGGCGCTGGTCGAACGCGGGGTCGAGATCCGGGCCGACGAGCGAGCCCGGCCGTTCCTGCCGGCGGGCACTCCGGTGGCGACCGAGCAGGACTGGCGCACGGAGTACGGCGACCGGATCGTGGCGCTCGCCACCGTCGACGACCTGGACGGGGCGATCGACCACGTCCACCGCTACGGCAGCGGCCACACCGAGGCGATCGTCACCTCCGACGAGGCCGCGGCCGAGCGCTTCCTGAACGAGGTCGACGCCGCCTCCGTGTTCGCCAACGCGAGCACCCGCTTCGCGGACGGCTTCCGGTACGGTCTCGGCGCCGAGGTGGGGGTGTCGACGTCGCGCATCCACGCGCGTGGGCCGGTCGGAGTGGAGGGGCTGCTGACCACGCGCTGGCTGCTGCGCGGCCGCGGGCAGGGGGCCTCGGACTACGGCCCGGGCCGTCGGAGCTTCACTCACCGCCCGTTGGGGTAGGCGGCGGCTCCGGGCGCCCCCGGATGAGGAGGCCGCCCGGAGCGTCGGCGCATCAGTGCGCGTGACCGTGCTCGCCGAGGTAGGACGTCTTGAACTTGGCGATCAGGTCGCGGAGCTGGGCGACGTGCTCCAGGTCGGTGGTCTGCTTGGCCTTCATGGCGTGTACCAGCATGCCGTGCAGCAGCCGGAGCTCCTTGACGTACTTCTTGTGAGCCTCGGCATCGTCCGGTCCGATCGGCTTGATGCGCTGGGTCATGAAGTAGTAGGTGACGATCTCGCTCAGCTCGTCGGCATGGGTCTCCTTGCTGTTCACCCAACGGACGATCTGGTTGTAGTTGCGGCTCGACTCGGCGCCGAGGGCGGCGATCTGCTTCATCGACTTCTCGATGGTCGTCACGTGCTCTTCGAGCTGGACGAAGCGGGTCTCGTCACCGTAGATGCCGCAGGGGATCTGGCAGTGAGCCCACGCGGACGGGGCGCCGACGACCAGGGCGGCGACCACGGCCGCACCGATCCAGAGCTTGCTCCTCATCGAGTCTGTCTCCTCTTGAGCTTTTCCGGGATTCCCGACGAACGGCGTGCCGGCTGCACGCCGGCGACCATTCTAGCCACGCGCGACCCCCGGTGCGGGTCGCGAAACGGCCCGAACGAGCGCTTGCCGGGCCGCGACCACCTAAGTTATAGTCGGGACCAGTCGGGGGAAAGTGGCATCCAGCGAGAGCCTCGTCGTCCGGGTCCGAGCGGCCCGGACACGGCGGCGGAGCCGTGGCCATCGGGGCTGCCTCCGTCGGCCCCGCCCCGATGCACCCACAGCGAGAGGAGGACTCCCCAATGGTCCGGCGCGCGTCTTCTCTGGTGGCTCTGGCCGCCGCAATCGTCTGCTTCCCGTCCGGGTCCGCCCAGGCTCAGACCTGGCAGCCGATCCTGATCGGCTCGACCGGCGGTCTGTTCGCCGACGGCGTCATCAACAGCCCGTTCCGGATCGCCACCCATCCGACCGAAGCCGGCACCATCTACCTCGGGACGGGCGTGCTGCCGACCCCCGGTGAGGCGCCGCCGCCGGCCGACGGCTTCTGGAAGACCACCGACGCCGGCGCGAACTGGGCGATGATGAACGAGGCGAGTACCGGCGACCCGGCGCTCGATTTCTTCGAGTTCACCGCCGACACCACCGTGCTCGACGTCGCGATCTGTCCGGCCGACTCGAACGTGCTCGCCGTCGCGACCAATCCGAAGGGCTTCTTCAAGAGCGACGACGGCGGCGCGAGCTGGTCGTGGATCAGCGCTGGCATCATCGACACGGACCAGGACCCGGGTGCCTGCGAGTCCCACCCCGACCTCACCTTCGACACGGTCGACGGCCGCTGGACGGCCACCACGGTGGCGTTCGACCCGAACGACTGCGATACCATCTACGGCGGCATCGCCGACATCAACCAGATCGACATCGCGGTGGGCACCGGCGATCACCCGGGCGTGTTCAAGACCACCGACGGCGGCGTCGTCTGGGACGAGCTGAACGAGAACCTCGACCCGCGGATCGACTCGATCATCTGCCATCCGCTCGATCTGACCAGCAAGACCATCGCCCCGATCAGCCTCGAGGTGGCGCCCGACGGCACCGTCCTCCTCGGCACCACCGAGCAGGACGTCGACGCCCGGCTGCTCGCCTTCAGCAAGTCCGCCACCTCTCAGGCGCGGGTGTGGTCCAACGCCGGCACCGGGCCGTGGACCGAGGTGAGCAACGGACTCGCCGGCTCGACCGTCTCCGAGACGGGTGGACTCGCGGAGATCGCGGTCATCAGCGTGTCGCTGCCGTTCCTCACCGTCTCGCCACAGAACAACTTCTACACGCTGGCGCACATCGGCATCTCCTCGCAGTTGACCCTGACCGACGACACCACGTTCAACCGCAGCTCCGGCATCTGGCGCTCTCAGGATCTGTCGCAGTGGGTTCCCGGCGACAACGGTATCCCGGTGGTGAACGACGGCTTCAGCGCCAACGCCCAGACCCTGGGGCCGGTGTCGGTCCGTCCCGGTGCGAGCAACATCTGGGTCGCCGGAGTCAACCTGGCCGACTCCGTCGGAGCTGGCAACAGCGGTGCCTGGGTGTCGACCAACTTCGGCGGCACCTGGTTCAACAGCACTGTCCGGTTCGACGGGCTCGAGGTGTCGCCGAGCGGGCTCAACACGGAGTCCAACGTGCTGTTCGTGGAGTGGGACGCCAACGGCGCCTGCCTGATCGCGAGCGTCCTGTGGGGCGACCCGATCAACGGCGGCGGCGAGACCGCCGACGACGGCGTCTACCGCGTCTGCCTGTAACCTCCAGCGCGACGACGCGCCCCCTGGCCGCGGGGCGGCGCGTCGTCTCTCCTCCCCTCCCGCCGCTCGATCTCGCCCCTCCGGCCCGGTCCGCCGCTCCCTCCAGGCCCTCGATCCGACCGAACGAACGGTACATTGCGCGATCCGCATCGAAATTGCTGGACTCGCACCGGCGGGTGTGTATATTCACACCATCCGGGAAAACCCTTCCTCCAGGGAAGGTAGTTTCGGATCTCTACTCCCTGAAATCGATATGAATACCTAGGTGGAGACCGGACGTCGGGCGGCTGGTAGGTCGTCCAGGTTTACCGTTTGGTAAATCGTCCGATCCCGCACAGGAGGAGATAGATCCCTTGTTCAATCCGAGGAATCGTCCCGAAGATTGGGGGGCGATCGTACCGAGTCGTTCGGTCCGGTCGTGGGCGCGCCGTTTCACGGTGCTCGCCGGCCTCGCCATCACCCTGCCGTCGGCCTCGCTCGCCGAGTCTCCCGACGCCGTCTGCATCGCGAGCGGATCGCTGCTGATCGTGCCGACCCCCCTCGGGGGCCCGGGCCAGAGCTGTGCCGGTGGGCTGCAGCCCGGCGACACCCTCACCTACGAGGTGTTCGTCGTCAACAACAGCCGCACCATCGGCGGCACGCCCGTCGCCACCCGCCTGGCGGGGGAGACGGACGTCTTCGAGGCCTGCTCCGACCCGTTCTGCTCACCGGAGCTCCGCTTCCCGGACGCGCTCGAGTTCGTCCGCTGCCCGGCGGTCGCGGACCCGTCCATCGGCTGCGCCCCGTCGCCCGACGACCCCGACAACATCGTCGTGCTGGACCTCTCCGGCGTCCCCGACGGCGGGCTCCCGATCGGACCGGACGGCACCGCGATGCTGGCGGTGCTCGAGTTCACCGCCGGCGCACCGGTCGGCGGCGACGACTGCGGCCTGTTCATCACCGACGGACGCACGGGGCCGGTCGACCTGACCACGGACGACGCCCGTTGCGACGTTCCGGTCAGCGCCGGGGCCCAGGGCAGCACCAGCCTGTTCTACCCCACCTGCGCCAGCGATCTCGACTGCGACGACGGCGTCTCCTGCACGGTCGACGTCTGCGACCCGGGGACCGGGCAGTGTTCCAGCACGGCCGAGGACGCCCTGTGTGACGACGGCGCGTTCTGCAACGGCGCCGAGACCTGCGACGCCATCGCGGACTGCCAGGCCGGGACGGCGGTGGACCCGGACGACGGCGTGGAGTGCACGGAGGATGTGTGCGACGAGACGCTGGACGTCGTGGTGAACACGCCGATGGACGCGTTGTGCGACGACGGCGAGTTCTGCAACGGCTCGGAGGTGTGCGACGCGGCGTCGGGGTGTGCGCCGGGAACGGCGGTGGACCCGGACGACGGCGTGGAGTGCACGGAGGATGCGTGCGACGAGACGCTGGACGTCGTGGTGAACACGCCGATGGACGCGCTGTGCGACGACGGCGAGTTCTGCAACGGCTCGGAGGTGTGCGACGCGGCGTCGGGGTGTGCGCCGGGAACGGCGGTGGACCCGGACGACGGCGTGGTGTGCACGGAGGATGTGTGCGACGAGACGCTGGACGTCGTGGTGAACATGCCGATGGACGCGTTGTGCGACGACGGCGAGTTCTGCAACGGCTCGGAGGTGTGCGACGCGGCGTCGGGGTGTGCGCCGGGAACGGCGGTGGACCCGGACGACGGCGTGGTGTGCACGGAGGATGTGTGCGACGAGACGCTGGACGTCGTGGTGAACACGCCGATGGACGCGCTGTGCGACGACGGCGAGTTCTGCAACGGCTCGGAGGTGTGCGACGCGGCGTCGGGGTGTGCGCCGGGAACGGCGGTGGACCCGGACGACGGCGTGGAGTGCACGGAGGATGCGTGCGACGAGACGCTGGACGTCGTGGTGAACACGCCGATGGACGCGCTGTGCGACGACGGTGAGTTCTGCAACGGCAGCGAGACCTGCGATGCGACCGAGGGCTGTCAGCCGGGTACCGCTCCCGAGGTCGACGACGGGGACGTCTGTACCGACGACATGTGCGACGAGGAGCTGGACGAGATCGTCCACACCTGCGATCCCGACAACGACCCCGAGGCGTGCTCGGTGCGGATCGGCGACACCATCTGGATCGACGGGGCCGACGGCGCGATGGACTGCGTCCAGGGGGACCGCAACCCCGGCGTCAACGGGGTGCTGGTCGAGCTGCTCGACTGCGACGGTGAGCCGGCAGTCGACTACGCCGGCAATCCGATCGATCCCGTCCTCACGGACGGCAGCGGACGCTATCTGTTCGAGGTGCCGACCTGCGAGCCGGTGAGCGAGCTGGTGGTCGCCGTGGCCGACTCCAACTTCGAGTCGGGGGGGCGCCTGGAGTTCGTGTCGCCCTGTCCTCCCTATCAGGACACCGGCGTGCCGGGCAGCTCGATCGACAGCGACTGCGACGTCGACACCCAGGCTTCGGCCTGCACCCCGGTCGAGCGCGGCACCACCGACGACACCATCGACTGTGGCTACTCGGCCGAGCCGAGCATCGTCACCGCGGGCGGCGTGGTTTCCTGCCACGACGTCGACCTGGTGGTCGGCGGCTTCATTCCGCCGGGACGCCAGGGGACCGTCGAGTTCACCGTCACCTTGACGCCGCTCGACGGCGGCGACCCGCTGACCCTCACCAGCTCCGTGGTGGTCGAGGGCGACGAGACCGGCCGGTTCCGCGACGTCATCTGGCGGATGCCGCCGGCTCCGGTATGCGGTCGCTTCGAGGTGGACGGCACCGCCACCCTGCGCAACTTCAACACCCTCGACATCGAGTTCGACCTGCCGGGCGGTGTGCTGGAGTGCTGCTGTGGCGAGATCGGGGACTATGTCTGGGAGGACCTCGACGGTGACGGCGTTCAGGACGAGGACGAGCCCGGGCTCGCCGGCGTTCGCGTGACGCTGCTCGACGCCGACGGCGAGCTGCTCGACGAGACGGTGACCGACGACGCCGGTGGCTACCGGTTCACCGCGTTGTGCGACGGCGACTACGTCGTCGACGTCGACGAGTCGACCCTGCCGGACGGGCTCCGACCGACCCTGCCCGACGCAGGCGACGACGACGCTGTCGACAGCGACGGGCCGGAGGACGGCGGTGGCGTGGCGGTGACCCTCGATGCGGTCGACGCCGTCGACCTCACGATCGACTTCGGCTACGGCTCGGCGTGCGACGGCCGGGTCGGAGACTACGTCTGGGAGGACCGGGACGGCGACGGCGTGCAGGGAACGGACGAGCCGGGCATCGCCGACGTGCCGCTCCTGCTGCTCGATGTCGACGGCGAGGTGATCGCCGAGACGACCACCGACGGCGACGGTGCCTACACGTTCGACGGGCTGTGCGCCGGCACCTACTTCGTGGTGGTCGACGACGGGGCGCTCGCCGATGCCGGCCTCGCACCGACGTTGAGCGACGTCGGCGACGACGGCCTCGACAGCGATCCGAACGGCGTGGCGGTGACGCTCGACTCCGACGACGCGGTCGACGAGACGATCGACTTCGGCTTCGGCGCGTGCGCTCGCTGCAGCGGCGGGTTGACCGGGGTGACGCTCTCCTACGACGGGGAGGTCGAGGCGTTCGTCGAGGCGGCCGCCGGGGACCTGTTGTTCTCCGAGCTGATCGCTCCGGGTTCGCCGATCACTCTACTCGCCGGTCCGGACGGCTTCGGCGCGATGCTCGAGCTGAGCGTCGACGGTGAGCCCGACGCGGTGATCCCGGTCGATTGCACCCGGCCGGTGGCCCCGGGCGTGGCCTACGGCTCGTTCGCCGTGCGGGCCTCGACCAGCCGGGACGGTGGCGTGGTCTGTCCGTGGAACCCGTGCGCGGGGATGGAGGTGATCGACCTCGACGGCTTCGCCGCGGGGACCATCCTCTCGGAGGTCTACGGCAGCGGCGACAGCGGCCCGATCTTCGTATCGGGGAGCAACCCGCGGCTCGGCGCCGAGCTCCAGGCGGCGGTGATCTTCGACTCGGCGCAGCCGACGGGTGAGGACCCGGACCTCGGGACTCCGAACGTCGAGTTCGGTGGGCCCGGGGTCGGCGACGGCGGCGGCAGCGGCTCCGAGTTCCCGAACGACCGGGCGCTCGGCAACCTGCTGATCGTGGCCGAGGATCTCGAGGACCTGGACGGAGACGGCCGGGTCGACGACCCGGACGACGTCGACGTGGTGGGCGCTACGGTCGCGTTCGACTTCTCGGCGATCGGTCCGGTCACCCTTTCCGCCGTGACGTTGGTCGACGTCGAGGTGGAGGAGGAGCCGTCGACGTTGACCCTGCTCGGCGCCGACGGTGAGCTGTTGGTCGAGATCGTGCTGCCGCAGGTCGGGAACAACGGCGTGGCGGTGCTCGAGATCGAGCCGGTCGACGGAGTGGTGACGGCCGTGTTCACGCTCAACGGGTCGTCGGCGATCGACGAGCTCGGGCTCGACTGCAGCGCTCCCTGACCACTCGCCTCACTCTCGCGGCGCGACTCGGCCCATCGGGTCGGGTCGCGCCCCGTCGGCCGCTCGACCCCTCCGGTCAGCGGCCGACGACGCGGATGTCGCGCACCTCGAGGGTGCCCGCACCGGCTCCGAGGTGGAACGGCAGACCGAAGCCGAACTCGAGCTGGATGGTGGCCAGCAGATCGAACTCGGCGCGCCCGCTGCCGAGCTCCGAGTTGCCCGCGAACGGGTACTTGTTCCAGTGGATCGGGTCGGCGTCCAGCGGGATGCTGAATCGGCTCCAGCTCCCGTCGGCGGCCGGACACATCTGGCGGTAGCGGAGCTTCGCATCGGCGTGAGCCCAGACCTCGCCGTCGCGCTCCATGATCCTCAGGCCGACGCACACCGAACGATCGGCGCGTATCTCCAGCAGCAGCACGTCACCGGGCCGAATCGGCATCGGTACCCGTCGGTAGGGGAGGATCTCGACGTGCGCGCCGTAGCCCTGGCGGTCGTATCGGATCGACAACGCCGGTCGCCCGCCGGACCGATCGACGTGAGCGCGCACCCAGGCCGGACCGCCGGAGTGCGACTCGGCGTCCGGGTCCGCCCACAGCATGCCGACGGTGTCCTCGTCGAAGCTGAAGTCCTGGAAGCTGGTCCGTCCGGCAGGAGACTCGGCGACGTCGCGGAGCGAGAAGAACCGGTAGACGTCGGGTGGCGCGCTCGCCGTCGTCGTCGTCGCGACGGCGGCGAGCAGCAACGGCGGGAAGCTGCGCAGACCTCGAACGCACGTGCTCACGGGCATCCTCCTGTCCGGGGCCCACGGTGTCCCCGACAGGGACGGGATCGGCGCCCTGCGCTCGGATCTTGAACACTCGCGGTGATCGCGGGCTCAGGACGGCTCACCCAGGACGCGGTCGAGGATCCTGTCCGGGTCGGTCCAGCCGGTGTCGTCCTGGACGTCGCGGCAGGCGGCGAGCAGCTCCCCGAGCCGCGGCCCGGGGGCGTGGCCGCGCGCGATCAGGTGGCGGCCGAGGACGACGTCGGGCGGGGCCGATCTCTCCACCGTGGGGGCGACTACTTTTTCCATAATAGAAAAAACCTGTACCTGAAAAAAGGTTCAGAATTCCTAAATGTCGATATGGGTTTTCAAAGGCCTGCTAAATAGTTTTGGGACTTACTTTTTACTACATCTATCCTTTTCTTTTGAAAAGAAAACTAGAGAAATAGAAATATGTCATCACCGGGGATCGAACCCGTTACCAACGCTTTCGCGGCGTGCGCTCTACCAACTGAGCTAGGTGACCTGCGATGTTAACAAACTCTATTTGTCTAGTCGTCGCGGTAGTTCCCAGTCATCCACCGGTGGACATCGACATCCAGCTCAACGCAATTGGAGACCAATCTCCCGGCACCATGTGACGTGACCAAGGAAGAACTTGTGACATATTTTCTATTTTTCTAGTGTTCTTTTCAAAACTAACACTTCCAATCCGCTCTTCTCGATGACACTATCCTTTTCTACAAGTGTTCAATTTGAAAATGGCGCTAGATCTTCAGAAGTGATTTAGCCTTGGAGAACACCTCATGAAGATCTTTAATGCCTTGTAAAGAAATATTTAATAAGACTTTCTCTGCCAAATGTTCTGTTGCATCGGAATCTGTTTTTGTTGCCAGGAATCTCCCTCTGTTTTGTTTCCGTAGATCCTCTACGGCCGACTGCGTAGAGAAATTTCCCTGTAATACTAGAGGCGAATGTATCAATGGAGAACATTATTTTTAGCACAGTCATGACCTGATCGCTCTTGAAGGCCGCAACATAGCATCATCTGACCTATACTTTCAAGAAAGCTCGGAAACATATGGAAGCCTATGGAAGTTTCACTGCTGACTGCATTGAGAAGTAACAACAAACTGTGGGGCATGCAGTCTTTCCCTCTATAGTATGTCATCTTTTGTCACGTATAAGGTGTAAATTGATGTTACTTTATTTCAACTTTTATTATTTCAATAGACTTTCTTTTGCTTTGTCAACTTTCTGGTTTGAGTATTACTGATCGTTGGTGGTTTTTTTCTATATATCTTGAAGCGTACTACATTCCCACGTCTCTCAGTCTCTGTAAGGAATATAGGATCGCTACAGTGTATGTAATCCACATATAAAGATATTTGGTGATAACGAGACTTTGCTTTTAACGACCGAATATAAGCAATGTGGTCTCTTGAGAATAAAATCATTTAAATTAAAGTGTTTTCGTTTATAATGAGTTTTCTTTTATGAAAAATTTCCGTTATAACGAGCTGAGCATCAAATCCCAAGCGCAATTTCATAGAGCAGAAATAGATGCTTAGAGAGACCTAATTTTATATCTTGATCACTCTCAAATGTCCGTGTACCCAGAATCATAGAATGACTTTAGCCAATTTTCCCGATTTTCTTGTCATGTAGCTGCCTGCAAATACTCAGGCTAATGGTTGAAAGGACAAGGCAAGTGGCTGTCTTAAACCGTGAATAAAGTCATTTTGTGTATACATGCTGCCGAAAAGTGTCGAGGAAAGTTTTTACTGGTTTTAGAAAACTGCACTCTGCAGCTACGTAATGTAAATTTGCAAAGGCACTACACTCGAGCCCTCCTTTTTGAGGCTGAACTGCACCAGCAGCTTAAAACCCTGGGACATGGGGTTTATCCAGAGGGTTCGCAGCTACTGGCCCAAGAGGCTTCCCTGTCTAGCAAAGCGACAATTGAAAGGCTGCAAAACTAGACATTTAGGAATGCGCGTGTCGAGAAGCTGATGTGGAGCTCAAGAGAGTTACATCGCTTATGAAAATCGCTCGCTCTTTGCCTTTTTAATATTTGATGTGTACGTTTCGTAAGCGAAAAGTGAAAAAATTAATCAATATAGATAAATAGATAAAACTATAAGCTTTCCTAGATTTGTGCTGGATTAGTAAAAAAAATAGCTCCTAAAACGTGTAGTTTTTTTTAGAAAGGCTAAAAAGTATATGTATTTATAAACGTACAATACATTATAACATAGTACTTTATATCAATATATTAAATAACAACAGATTAAAAGATTCAAAATTTGTCTTTTGATGTCGCATTAATATTTTGTTTTTTATATTTTCTTTTTTAATTCCCTGATCTATAAAAAATTGTCGGCTGTTAAACGTGAACCAACTCGAAACGCTATTAGGTCCAGAGGACTAGGTGCGTCGTGGCGACGGTCGTCTTAAAGCAATATTTTCTAAAAGCTGCTTTCAATAAATACATTTGATTGAGGAATTCTGTTTTAGTATAGGTGATAACTACAAAGAGAGAGCAGGCCAAAGAGATAACAAAAAGATGATGAAGTGTTGAAGAGTAAGTCCAATCCATATCAACACCAATAAATAATATAAACAGTTTCTTGAGTTTCCAGTCACCTTAAACCGGATAATCGAATCCAAACATACAAAATATGATAGTCTGTATTTAATTATAAAAGCATTTAGGATGCCTTGTACATTAAGAAAAAAGTTCTTAAGGACTTTCGGAGAAACCGTTTGGATGTTCTTCTAACTGCTTCCCAACAGGGGTTGAAAGTCGTAGCTTCAATTCCAGACTCATGAAATCGTAGAGTTCTTAAATTTGAGTAGAAGGAGGACACTCCATCTATCCTTTATAGTATTGGAGTGACTGAGCCATCAATAAATATGGTTATATCAAAACTATCTTTTGCTAATGAATATATAAGAGTGCTGGATATCAACCTTATTCATTGTCACATGCAAGGACGATTCTATTGATCCTTTGTATTGCTGTCCACTTTTGTCGGATATTGTTATTTTCATAGTATACAATCCAATTAATGATCGCGTTCAATCACTGTGTTACGGGTACGCTGATTTGAAGCTGATGATACCTTTACCTTGCATTTGTGGTAATGCAAGATATTAATGGTAGAACACAAACGCTGCTGAATTCTTTTCTACTGTGTTGTAAATACAATCTTGTTCTTGTGCATCTGTTCTGCTACAGACAAGAGTTGCTGCAATGAAACATTCATACCTCTCCATGTTTTCATCTGTGTGGAAATTTCTTGATTTTCCATAACTTAATCTTAAAAATATTCAATGTTTGGGATTATGCTGATGTAATGATTTATACCTTCAATAGTTACATTTACAAGGATTTTTCAACCGTACACAGGTCGAGGAGCCGGCAGTCCCTGTCTCTATGTTTTTGTTTTGCTTCTTCCTTATGTTTTAGCAAGGAACCAGGGACTTCATGACTTTTTATTAATCTTATTGGGCTTCAGAGTGGAAAAAATCGGCATTTTTTCATATGGTGCATGTGAGGTTATCCTTTTAGCACTCAACTTTTTCATATTTAGTTTTTTAGCGGATAATTAATATATTTCAGTGTATCATTATATGTAAAACTCATAGAGTTCAAAATTAAGAAGTCATCATCATGATTTCATTGTGCGGGAATGTTGGCAGCACAATGATGTTATCATGACTTATTGAACACGCAAATCATCCAAAATATCTGTCTCGTTTTGCAAACACTCACCCTTATACAAAAAAGGTGTATAACACTGTGTGAAAGTATGAGAGCATATGCTACCATTAAAAACACATTAAATCCGGGGAAACTATTTGGTAACGTCATTGCAATAACGACACCAAGCGTTTAGAATGTCCTGGATTAAAGTCTTGCTGAGCTAAGTTACTTATCCTTTACCAGGATAAAAGTGACGGAGGGATTGCCTACCATTTTAGATAGATTCGGAGACCCCTGCCTTCAACTCTGCTTATAGTTATAGGCAGGAATAAGATGAGCTACTTTCCACTAAAACGTGTCAGCTACAAGTTAACATTGGCCACGACGATAGGTCATACGAGAGGTGCATACGCAGTATTGATATCGCACTGTGGCGAAAATGGTTTTTGCATTCAGATGATCCGGTAGCTGTATCTTTAGCGTAGACAATTTTGTAAGTGTATTTCATTAAAGTTTACTCTTTGCTCGGTCAGAGGAGAATGCTTGACGTCAATGTAAAGTTCTATTAGATGCCACTGAAGTCCCAATACAATGATGGTGGTCATTCATCGACTTGTTATGTACAATTTTGTCAATGTACAATATACAATATCTTTGCTTCAATAGTGTAGAAAATCTGCCTGTAGAATGATTCACATATTCTTTTAATAAAGATTTGCATTTGTTTAATAATCCTTGGGCTTCAAATCAAATTTCAAGACGACATTATCAATGGAGACACCTAGGTGGTATCTAAGTCACGCAAAGTTTATATGTCGTTCAGGAAATATTTAGTAGGGTAACTGATCCAATCAAAGTACTCAATGCGATTTTTCAATACCAGTCACTTGCAATTGATGTGATAATGTGCCACATCATGGAGCGTATCTAAATAATACCAATCGATTCATTACCTTTATCCCAATAACAAGATCCTAAGTATAAGCAGGATAAATCTTGCTACACGTGATTGTTTGGAAGGACAGCATTAAGGTAGATAAGAAACCAAAACATGCCAGTAATGGATTAGAATTTGATTGTGATCCGAGACTTGTAACCTTGCAGTGCCAGGTGTTTCACTAACTTATAATCCGAATTCAGAAGCACCTGTGTCGAGAGTAAGACGTTTTCACTGCAATCACCCTCTTCACAATGTCATTGGTACTAGCATAGTTGTTGAATTATAGTATTCAATCTTACGTCGTTCGTATCCTTGTGCATTAAAATAAGATGCAGTGTCGATTATGTCCGGTTTATTCTGGAGCTCAAGGTCAGGCTTTCTATTTTTACAGACAATTTCTGGGCTTAGTCTGTGGTTTCGTTTTCTTCTTCTAATACATAGAGCCATGACGATAAGAACAAATACTAGCACAATAATACCAGCAGACGTTATTGCCACATCCTTTGCAGATATTGCTCCAGAGTTTGGATCTGAAAATAAGGAAACACAGAAAATTACACCCGCAAAACGTAAGGTAAACACAGACATTGGGAACAGTAGTAAATAAGATTTATTCATATTTTCTTATCTTCTTCTTAAATAGTACCATACTCTCAGGTTTTCTTTGCACATTTATTCATGTAGTTGAGCTTTGTAAAATAAGCAAAAAAAATGTAATGTTTGAATTTCTGACACACAGTTGACGATTAAGTATGAATACGATGTTCTGCTCTTAGCATCCCGCTTATGACCACCCTTATTCGCATCTATATCACACTTTTATTACAATGACATATTCTTATGCTTCGTCTAGACCAACACTGGTTGCCGAAACGGTTCTACTATACCGGTTTTGAAACTGGTTTAACTACATTCGTTTCAAGATCTGTTCATAGAGCGTGTTTTGTAACTTCGATTCATGATGGCGGATGGCAGCTGCGCTAGGAACGTGCTCTTCCTGGTTGTCGCCACAATTCAGAGAAAAGGTTTCCCTACACGGCATTGTTTAAGCTTTTTTAGGAGGCAACAATTAATTAAAACAAACTTTTATATGAACTTGAGGACCACTCCTGTTCGTCGACGAATCCTATAGTTTGGGAAAGTCAGAGAGTTTTTTTGTAAAAGCTATACTCAACACAACAGCGATTCATAAATCAATAGTTACGTTTCGAGACCACCCCCATAACTGATATAAACTGCGACGGATGTAAAATCTTTTCCGAGTCGGTTTAGTAAGAAGACGTGCAGTGTGAACCATAATAAAATTTACAAAATTTATAATTATAAAATTTATAATTATTAAATGTAGTTATAACATTTATTTGTCGAAATTGTTTTAAGCTTTGGCGTGAAAGAAGTATTAGTATCTTACCCTCGAAAACTTTAATCTTTCTGTAAATGACCCTCTACCTCTACATGTTCTAATACAAGTTCTAATACTTGTTTCTCTATCAGAGAAATACGGAACTATACAGTTAAACATGTCTGTTTCCACCCTTCCCCTCTGTCAGAATGTTAAGCATTTATCGCTGTTGCTTTCACATTAATAAGTATCCAATAACCGAGTATGTTTGGTTTTACTACATACTTCTGAAGTGACAAAGTAAATTCCTTCCTACAATAAAGATTGGTAGAATAACAAGTCAAATCGTATACAAGATGTGCTTTAAAGTCTCCTCAGTTCGGCTCATGTAAATAACGGCTACTTAAATAAACATTACGTCAAACAAGAGGTCAAAACAGAAGACAAGATCGTGAGTCGCAGCTACAGGAGCATGTACTTTGCTTCTAAAACCTCAAATATTTTCAGAAGTCAAAACTGCAGCAAATGAAAGTCAATAAATTACTTCTACTGGTTGCAGAAAAAGATTCATTTTCCACAGAAATGAAAGCAAAGAATATCGATACTATCAAAACGCTTATCACTGTTGCATACACAGATGGTAATTATTTAGGGCCCTCGTGGTTTGAGATCCTTCAATGTATATCTCATTTAGAGCTTTACTACATACTTCTGAAGTGACAAAGTAAATGCCTTCCTACAATAAAGATTGGTAGAATAACAAGTCAAATCGTATACAAGATGTGCTTTAAAGTCTCCTCAGTTCGGC
>JAAAKM020006971.1:29585495-29599856 GCA_010016025.2 Alatinidae sp. Z8VKAUB7J3 | reverse complement strand
TTTGAATAAACATTGTTACTCAGCTGTTGCTGGAGGAAGTGCAAATAAAGCAACTTGGCATACTTACATAATGTATTTCAAAGTGGAACGTTCTAGAAGCAGCATTTTTCAAAAAGTTTTCTTTCTTCAAGTAAACCAAAGTGGACAAATGGACAAAAACAAACGTACAGCAGTTCTCTAGATACGTAGACGAGCTGAGAGCTAACAACGTATCAGAAACCTCGCCTCTTATGAACTTTAAGAAAGCATTTTACTTAATTCATTGCGAGAAATCTATGAAATTGCTTAGATCATAAGGTTTAATATCAAGGCTGATACAGGGTATGGATGCCATGCAAAAGTACTCTGACAATAAACTGTTTTACATTACAGCAGGCATACTATTCACGAAACACGCAAGCTCCATGTCTCATTATCATATTTCTAAGCTCTTAAAAGAGAAACAGCAGAAAAACATGAAGAACGGAGATTCACCGTCTGTTCCTGAATATCAATTAGATTCCCTTGATGTCACTAGCACTTTGCAGACGACATTGTTCTGCTTTTTGACCAACTCATAAAAGCACAAGAACTACTTATCAGGGTACAGGTCGAATATATGAAGTTCGTCCGTTGTATCAAAGCAAAATAGGCAAAATATCTGATTTTTAACATCGATGAGTCAGGTCTGCTTAAATCAAAAGGGATACTACACTGGGATACTACACTACACTGGGAGAGAAATATTTTCAAAGACCTAGGGTCCTAGATAGATAATCCTAATAAAAACATAAAGACCAGAAAAGCACAATGATGAAATGCCTTAAACAAAATATGATGAAGAACATGATGAATACATGAAGAACGGAGATTCACCGTCTGTTCCTGAATATCAATTAGATTCCCTTGATGTCACTAGCACTTTGCAGACGACATTGTTCTGCTTTTTGACCAACTCATAAAAGCACAAGAACTACTTATCAGGGTACAGGTCGAATATATGAAGTTCGTCCGTTGTATCAAAGCAAAATAGGCAAAATATCTGATTTTTAACATCGATGAGTCAGGTCTGCTTAAATCAAAAGGGATACTACACTGGGAGAGAAATATTTTCAAAGACCTAGGGTCCTAGATAGATAATCCTAAGAAAAACATAAACAACAGAAGAGCACAATGATGAAATGCCTTAAACAAAATAAAAAATATATAATAGGCAAGAATTCCAATTGCTTCTATGCTGCTATATGGAAAAGCAGTCCCGCCATGAGGCTCTGCAGGCCATAATCCTACTTAGTGTGTGTGTGTGAGATAAAGTGCCAATGCACTTTTGTTGTTTAACAGCTCTGGTCTACTGAGCCGGCTGGATTCAAAATTGGCGACATTTTATAAGATCTTCTACAATTTTTAAGAGTTAATATTTTGTCAATTTAATAATCATTCTCTGCAGGGTCGGAGTCCTGACTTGAACATTAGCAATAAAAAATTTGAAATTTTCAGCAGAATTATTAAATTTTATGAGCGTTTTTAGCCGTTTTGTGATACTATACGTCCCTTGCATTCTCTTTTTGACATCTTGATAAAGTGAATTGGCCAGTTACCATACCATAATTATTAACAATATGACGTCATATTATAGAGTATATCACAAGTTTTGGATAAGAAAGGTATACAAATATATGTACTTTGTAATTGAAGTGAAAAGCCTACGTGACCGTTTCCCCCAAAGATTGTGTATCGGAGGATGAAAACTCTTACACGAATTCCCCAGTACCACCAAATCATCCAAAATAGGAATGCACCATGTGCGCTGTTGAAACCGCAGTAGAAACGGAAATGTTATATAAAATGTGGTTATTATAAGTGTTTTCTCTCTATATTACACATTTTAGGCACATGTTGCATGTTAAAAAAATGAGCAAACAGCAGCTTTTTTAAACTAGATAACAAGATTACGCCATTCAAAGTTAAACCAGTAGCAGTTTAAAGCAGCTTTCATTGTATGCTGGCTTGCATACGATTGCTTTGGCTTAATTCTCTGCGTGCCTAAGGTGATCCAAACAGGGCTACCAAAGAATATGATGCCTCATTTCCCCTTAGAAAGATAAACGTAGACAGCAACTAATTTAGGAAAACCATAAATCCGTCGTATGACAGGGGAGGATTAGAAATTGCTGAATGACCATTCTTGGTAAAAAAGTATGGCGTATTAACGTGTCGCAATTTACTTTTATGTTTGAAACCAACATGCTCGTACAACCATTAACTAACCAGTTACACGGCATGTGTAAGCTTGCTTTTCTAAGCTGGAATTAAGCAGATCTCACCCAAAATCTAAGTTTCTTATAAGGGATATAATGTATTTGACTGTTGTGTACTTCAGGGCCGGCTTAAGAGCCTTCGACCACCCACCGAGAGGGGGCTTCCAATCAATAAGGGGCTTGCAGTTGGAATTCGTCAGGCATCGTAGCCAAATGGAAAAATGCAGCACAAAAAGTTTCTTGCATAACATATATTAGTTTATCGCTTCTCTTGGCCAACATCTGCAAACATTCCAAGAGATATCAATGGAATTTAGCTCTCTTTAAATCATCTGGAAGGACTGTCTTTAGACGAGATTCGAACCGTAGCACAGCAACTTACCAGGTCTTATCCAGATGATTCGATATTGCATTTGTGGATGAATTGCGTAAGTTTATAACATTTGCAAATATCTCCATAGATGAGGAGCCAGAGGGTATGTGCTGCGAGCTTTCTATGTGCAGATTAGAATAGATAAGGGTGTGCACAACACTTACCCGTTGACATAGCTCTCAGGATATATCTATGCCTCATTTTTATAGTATAAAACAGCATCAGGGACCGTTGCTTCTCAAAAATTAAATCAATGGACAGTCAGTACCCCGTCAGTTGTGGTATAGAGACTCTCAAAGAGCTCTAATGGAACTACTACGAATCTTTACATATGCCTACTGTAGATGTGTAATTGATAAACGCAGAGTATTAAAACACAGTGAAGATATATCTCGTGTGTTTTGATTTGTGTCTGACTACGACGACCATCTTCATCCAACTACCGATTCAACTACATCAATGAAAATACATCCAAAACTTTACGTGATACAATCATCTCATTAACATTCTATAGCTGATACAACAGTCTCTATCAAGTGTAAAACGGAAGATGTTAGGGATGTAAGGATAATAGTATCTTGTCAATAATCCCGTTATTCGGCAATGCATTGCCTACTTGTTCAGTCACACAAGAATGATTTACGTCTATGAGTCACTCAAGCCCTTTTCCTAGAGAGTATTCAATAAGGTCTCCCTCAGAAACGTTTATATATTATATCATTGTTGAAGCAATGAATCACGTCATTCATTCATTTATTCATGCATTCATTCATACTTTCATTCATTCAGACATTTATACTACACGTCGGCGATTTTGTCATTCGCCCATTACTATAGTCTAACGTCCATCTTGCAGTATTTCCACGTTTTCCTTCAGTCATATGTCGCAGCATCAACGATTCCTTTATTTCCCCCTATTATCAATAAATCTATGACTGAGAAGTTATAACTCTTTGCTCTTGTTACTTGTTTACAGTGGTGTGACTGGGCTCTTGTGAATGGGCTTGCTGATCTGTACGGCAAACAAGTTGTTTGCAACGCACAATTTTTCCCAGTCGGACAAAAAGAACTAAATTGCACTGCCTAAAGAACTGAATCTTTCAAATTACACACCAAATTGTTCTATACAGCAGGCATAAGTAGTTACCATAGGCCTACATCTTGTTATACAACAAAAGCTAATGAAGTTAATTAACGAATGTTTGACTTCTACATAAATAAAATATATCTGGAATGGAAAACGCATTATAACGCCACCAAATTATCTGTATTAGGACATTGGTAAAGTGCGCTGTTTGAACTGCAGTAACAATTGGGATAAAATATGTTGCATAAAAAATAGCTGTGACAAGTGTATTATCTTTGTGTTACGCACATTCAGCACATACTACGTTTAGACAGTTGAAAAACCAACCATTTTTCACTTAGACAGCAAGATTTCCCTATTCAGAGTTAAATGAGCGGTAGTTCATAGTCATTAAGCTTCCGTTGTGTGCTGGCTTGCATACGATCTCCGTTCATACGAACCCCGTGTATGCTTAAGGCAATCCAGAGGTGCTGTTCTAAAAAGTTAAGAGGATCGGAGGCGCTGTGTTATGGACAGAAAATGTCATACCCAATACTATAACCTTTTTATGTTGCTGTGTAGGTCTTTTTGCATCAATTGCAAATATTCATGCTGCTGCTGCGCTGTTAATGTTCATCCAAGCAATCTAGTAGCCTTCTTGACGAAGGTTGCCGTCCTAAATATTATGAAGGGGGTTTTGTTAGGAGGAACAAATGCCACACTCACTACAATATTCCTTTTATATAGTTCGGCTAAAGAATGCTTTTCAATTAAGTTCAGATATTCATACTGCTGAAAATGGTCAACCAAGCTTTATAATAAAGTTACAAGTAACATAAACGGAAACATGAATGCCATCACCAATAGGAAATATCCACTCAATTATAAACATAGTTATATGCGTATGTGAAAAATCATGTGAAAAAAATTCTCAATTGTGTTTGAATAATCGACTGTAGTGGCATACAGTACTCGGCTTCGTTTTTTGGTTGCAGAGCTGTGCTGCAGTAGCCACTGGTTGATGGCTGCTTACTAAATGTGCGAAGGTGGTCTGTTAAAGAAAATATATAGAAAGCTAGACATATTTACTACTATCAATCTACTGCAGGTATTGGTGCACACTGGATTCGTCCGTGAAAATCTATTTTCGGCTCCAGAAGAACTGACTGGGATTTTGTTTAGCATTCCTTGTATGAGTAACTTGATCGAAACATTTGGTGCTTGTCTTTAGTCTACACTCGAGGAAGTAGCTCTTAGCATTGAAATGTTGAGCCAGTCACATAAACTTCCTAACATCGATGAACCTTCCACGGATTGAAAGCAATCTATGTTGCCATTTATAACGTATTTCAACACCATTGTATCACAAATATAGGAAAGTAAGAAATAGATAGCCTTTTTCCTTCGTAGTGTTTTGTAGGTGCCTTTGAAAGTGTGATTGCTACCAACCAATTTTGTTAAACTGCTATGCTTAATATAGTGTTGGGAATATTTGGTAGTGACGCAGGATAAGTATCGTCATGAATTTAATACATATCTAAGTTTGTAGTTAATTCCGGTATATAGTTAGTTTGACGTAAGGTAATTACTAAGCAAACAAGTTGTGTATTTTTATACTTGGAATCTACATGATTTCGTGATGCACACATAGATTATTTACGTGCACAACATTGTAGTGACATGATTCGATACTCGTTACGCGGTTTGTAAAATTTATCAATATCGTCAAAATGTCGGTAAGTCACAAATGTTATTGTAATTTGCTATACATTCGTTTAAATAGGACAGAATTTGTAACATTAGAGAGAGATCGTCGGATTTAGAGAAAGTCGGAGTGTAGGATTTGTTGGAATATTCGGATTGCTTTGACTTTTAAGATTATACAAGCGGAGTTATTGGAAGCTTATTATTGATGGAAATTGATGGTTACAACTTTGTACTTGGATATTTGTTGTATATATTTATGTTCACATAATTGAAAGCATACAGTCCTCTTGGATCGTGTTAGCTCTCTCGAACGTTTTGAAATCGAACCAGCGCGGCGCGTTAGATTCTGCAACATGTAGCGTATCAACGTCCTTAGTACAATGTCCAAACTTCGATCTTTTTGCAACCTATTGATAGTCCATTGACATTTAATAAGTTTGTTAACTTCAGCAATATTTCGTATCTCTTTTATCCTGTATTTTTAGCCGGAAAACCTAGACACATTTTACTTAAACCCAGGGCCGGATTAAGGGCAAGTCACAATGGGGCCTGGGGCCTGGGCCTTGGGGCTCCCAGCAAGAGGGGGCTCCAACAAATGTAGGGTTTGCATTTTGAACTCATCAGGCATAACTTTCCTAACAATGTAAACAATGTTATCTACAGAGAACAAGTGGTAGACATTAGTTATTGTTTCGGGCATCGTAATCAAACAGAAAAATACACAATAGAAAGTTTCTTGCCTTCTATTGACCAGTTTATTGCTTCTCTCGACCAACGTCTGCAAGCATTCACAGATATATCGAGGCGATTTAGCATTTTTGGCAATCTGAAATAAATGTGTTAAGATGAGATTCAGACCGCAGTACAGCAATAGTCAGGGCTTATTCAGATGACTTGGACGTTAAGTTTGTTGATGGTTTGCGTCAGTACGTAACATTTGCTTATTTCTTCATAGACGAGGAGCTAAAATGTATCAGTGCCCAGCCTTTTATGTATAGATTGTATAGAAATATCATAGATAAGGGTGCACACAAGCATAGCGTCCTCCCCCCAGGAAGTTGAGGGGTGAAATTTTCAGCTCAAGGTTACTGCAAATTTGAAGATGAAATGGTGGAGAAAAGGCAGCTGGAGGAATGCATTTATTTACCGAATGGTGGGCGGCATAAGATTTTCGGCCATCTAGAGATGCCATTTTTCTAAACTTGGCCTTTGGCACCAACCATGGTGACGCCTCATTGAAACGCTAAATTAAGAATTGCTTAACACAGTTAGTTATGAACTTATGAAAAGTTAAAAGTGATAATGCCAAATACGTTTAGTACTACTCTTGTCTTACTCCAATCTTTCAAACAGTGTACATCATAGCCCAATATATGTGTACCTATTTAATTGATTTTCCTCCAGGATTTACAAAGTAAAATGTTCATAATCTACATTCTTTAACTTATCTCAAAAAGTCAAAGATTCGCATCTTATGAACTTTACCATTAAAATACACTGGGGAAGGGGGATTAACTATTGATATACACTGGGAATTTCTTTTGGTATATCAAATAACATTTATCCACTGAACGTACTTATAGAAGCTCACGCATCACCTATTCTGCGTTTTTTTTAAATTCTTCTATATAGTTTGCAATATGGTGGCTCTTAAGTCCTCTTCTCAATGCAGATCCTTAGAGTAGCTCTACCTTTAGTGGAAATTTTTTAGCTCTACTTTGAGTGGAAATTTTTGTATCTCCTACTGTTGATGGTATCTTGCAAATTATGCCTTAAGCTTACCCTACACTGGCCTTACCCACTACCGTGATAGCCCCTGCTCTGCAAATATACTGTGACATGTGCTTCAACGAACTTACAATGCTTTGCTGTTATTCTTAAATTTCATTGTCATCTACTGAATCACGAAAATGCATCCAAGATGCTGAAATCTCGTGTTGAGCAGCCAAGTTATAGCATTATATGATATATATATATATATATATATATATATATATATAATTCTCAAAGAGTGGAGCGTTACCACAATAGCTTGCAATTAACTATCAACGTAATTTATTTTATCATTTCCATTTTTAAAATAAAAGTCTGCCTTTTGCCCTGTTATTTTGTCATCAAATTCACTTTCCTCAAATAGAGCTTATTTGGCTATCTTCACCTAAATGGCGTAAATTGTAAACTCTATCAAAACCATAATTTCAACCCGATACATTTGTTATATTGTCATCTTACAAAGTTCGCGACGACGCCTTAGCCATTGTTGCAATTTGAGGCAGTTTGTAATATAATGTCATAACTGTCAAATCCTATTTTGTACTCTGAAAATTTTGTTCACAATTATTACATGTTGAGTATATAAAATAACGTCCCTATCGGAAAGGTTTCTTTGGTGTCTTATGCGCATGCTCGTAAACATCAGATTATTTAGTCGAGAAAGTCTTTCCTCTTTGCATTTCCAGCTGACCACTGATCTAAAATGGAATTGAAACGAGCGACTACTCAAGACGAGAATTGATCATTTACCACTGCCTGTGCCCACCAAGGAAGCTTCAATTTCTGGTGCAATGAACAGGTGCTAGCAGACCGCAAATCGTGTCAATGAACACTATTTGCACCCCCATCTGAGGAACAATCAACCTCACAGAATCGGCTCACGAATATTCAAGCTGACAATACATTCCAATCAGACAAATCTGATTAGTGTAACCTAGGCATATGCATTACCAGATCAATGAAAAACGTTCGTTGCACAAAAATTTGTATTTCAAAGTTATGAATGATCGTGTTTTTTATTTTTAACACAAGAGTTCTAGCAAGAGTGTCAAACCATGAAAGCTGTACAATAATCACTTGTGTTAAAGCCTTACTTTCCTTATTTCCGAACCAATTTTTATTGATTTCTTATATAGGAGAAAAGCAACCAATTTATATTTTAATGCAGGAACGTCACTTACTTCCCTAACCAACAATATCATAAAGAATTGGTGATTAATGTTGGTTATTTGTCGATAATATTATTTACTAATCTCCGCTTGAGTATATTACGATTTTCACAAAGAACGGTCAAGAAAAATGGAGGATTTCACTGACTTTTCCGAACACAATTTTTGTTATGGACAGGTTTAAGCACCAAAAGTTTCGCGGGTGTGTCAAAATGTAGCGCACGAAGGATTCTAAGCGGTCGAAAATTATTACAGGAATAATGTATAATCCGATAGACATGATTCTTTTCCAAGTAAACAATTATCGGCTTCTTCCTGTTTCTTATAAAATACTTAACAGAGGTACAGTTTACGCGCTGTTCGAATTGATTTCTTTAATATCAGATTTCTTGGCAATACATTCAATTTTATTATGCATGGGGAGGGAGAAATAGCTTACTTTGACTTAAACTCTTCATTGTCTTCTTCGCTCTACCATTGTGCTGCAATAACAAAATCCTGTTTCTCAGAAATAATATATAGAATCAACAGTTCAAAGTCTTTATTGTAAAGGAGTACATTTTTTATCTCCCCGCGTTCTTAGATACGACATGTATTCTGTTTTATGAGAGGGTTAACGTATGTTTACCCTTTAAAAAAAACTTTTGAAAAAATTTTGTCCCCGAGTCTCTATCCTTTAAATTCGAATTGAGGTAATATTTTGGGGGTCTAAAACAATCAAAAATTGCAATGCAAAATCTGAAATACGCGAGGTAATTGTTGGTACCAGGTGGAAGAGTGTGCAAAGTAAATTGTTCTGTCAACTTTAAGTAAATTAAATTTTTCTTTACTTTGCAATAACTAGTTGTTTCCTAGTCTTTTAACCGCCGTAATCAAATTTACATGTTGAAGGGTAATCAGTGTAGATTCTGTAAATATGATCTAAAAAAGCATTATAGTCAGATAAGGCAGAAAAGCTGTAGCATCTGATCAATAAGTTGGTTTACACTTGTGATATTAAAGGACTACAATTCTAGGAAGACAGGTTACTTAACAGTATCACTGAAAGAATTCAAATATAATAATAGAACGGCTGCAAATGGACAAGAAAATAGAGAATTAAAATGCAGATTATCTTGCAAGTTAAATAAGTTGTGGTGGTATGTAAAAGAGAGATAAGCAGAAGAATAGAAAAGATGAAAGATGCATTTTTCAAGTTACAAGGACAATCTTACACAATAAAAGTATGTAAAGATGTATGAGAAACATTGTTCTCCAGAGTTATTTTTCCCTTGATATGTGGCACTGCACCAGAAAGAAAACTCATAGCATTTAAAGGTGGTGCCGTGACAATAATGTGCATTTTATACATCGGAAGATTAACAAACAGTCATAAGCCTCAACGAGTCCAAAATACAAGATCGATGGTAATGAATTGATGTAGGTAATATTTCTGAGTCATCTAGCTGGAAATAAAATAAATAAAATTGTGGCATCATATATAGTAAGAACAAAAATAGAGCCACTAGAGCAAATTTTTAGTAGTTTATTTGGTGTCTCTGATTCAGCCCAGAAACCGGAATATAATTAATGAAAGGGGGCAAAATGACAAGTAAAGAGAGCTAGTTGACAAGAAGAACGATCAGCCAGGGTCTCGGATGCCCTATAGGTGGCATGCTTTTCAAAACTTGTTTCCAAAACGCCTCATGTTAACATCTGCTAGACATGAACGATACTTTTTATGAAAAAATAACATATACCTTTCTTCTTTAGCCTGTTAATTGCGCTCTTGTGAAAACCTTCAAGACACTTTTAAGAATTTCTCTTTTGTAATAATTGCTATTCGTCAAAGCTAGCTAGGAGAATAGGACAGTTACAAACAAAAACACTACTAACTTCAGGATTAATTGCGTAAACTGTCATCAGATATTCCAGCAAGTAGCTTATGTAAAGATTCTCAACACTTCCAAAGAACATCGAAAACGCAACGCATCTTTTCACTTTAGATTATGCTAGAGACATTTTGAAAAGGTCCATAGCCTTCATGGCTTAATGATACGGTTCCTTGAGTTTACATTTGGAAGCTTGCGGCAAAGTAGGGTGTCAGAAGTGAACACTAGAGCTGTTCAAAGGGAGTGCTACAACTGTTATGATAGAAGATAAAAATAGAGACGCTTTTCCAGTATCCATTAGGGTTTACGGAGGGTCCACATTAAGCGCCATTCCCTTCGCATAAATCCAAAATGTGATCGGTGCCTTTACGAAAGCACCATCTTGGATGGTTTTTTTGCAGACAATTAGGTTCCTCTCCGACTTAACCTGAACCAAGGCAAAGTCTAAGTATCTTGATTCTTTACTTTCACCGATGGAGAATGTACTAATAACATCGAAGCAAGAACTAACGAAAGGAACATCTGATGGAAGATAAGCGTGATGCCCTACGACCAAAAAATACTATACTAATTATAGGGTAAGCTGTATAAAACTGGGGAAAGACTAGCAAAACATTTGGTGCCGAAAAAAGTCATTGAAAAATCGATTACAGTTAATGAACATTAAAATATTTAGGCATAGTTTAGGTGTTGCCACGTAACGGTGTTGACGGGGCGTTGACGAAATTACATATACAGTGAAGTAGCTAAAAGCAACTTGAAGTAGAAATCATCTAAGATGTAACACAAAGAGAAATCTAACATGGTGCATGGACTACACTGTTTCTTTTTTATAAGAATTCTTTTTATAAGAATCATGAGACTCAAAATCCTTAAAATCTAAGAATATTATAATATATTAAAATTTGAAAATGCCTTTATCTTGCGGTGCAAAAATTTAAGGCTCCTATCGACTTAGAAAACTTTTCCGCGAAAAGGTCGGACAGGAAGTGTTTTCATCAAATACTTTCCAAGGAGAGTTTCCACTCAGAATTCAAATTGTTGAAAAATGAAGTGCCTATTAAGAGAGAAACCACTTTGAGTTAAGTCAAGTTCATGGCAAGGAGGAACCAGTTGCACAATGTGTTAAGTGCATTATCAAGGATTAGATGGTTCAATCCTGCTTTCTGACTGGCTGTGCCAAACCTATCCTCCATTCGCCTTGAGAAAAGTTAAGAATCATTTAAGAATATTTGAGGCTCACTTCAGCAGAATTTTTAAGAATCAAGAGGCTCAGGGAAATTTATGTAATTCTTATAAAAAAAGAAACATTGTCTAAAACAAGGCAAAAAAGCAAAAAAAACTTGGCTATTATATCAGAAATAAGGATAAGGGAAGAACTCTCATGGATAGGACTGACAGTAGATCATACCGGATCAGAGAAATTAAAAAAGATGTAGTATAAGGCCTCACCTTCTATGGAGCAAATGCAAATGTTTTTAGAACGTGAAAGTAGAAGCAGGTTGAATAATATTAGAGTAAGTAAAACAACGTATAGATCATGTTATATTTATCCCCGTTGATCTTCATTAACAAATATTTTCGTAGTTTAGAAAACTCACTAAATCTCATTAAATCTTAGGCGGTTCACTCCAGCAAATGAAAACCATTCTTGGGTATTTTTTCTGCAGGAAATTTTTTGTTTAAATCTTCATAACGCTTGAGTACCTAATAATGAGGACTTTTAGATTGTGCGAGAGTCGGACATCACAAATATATCTTTCTATGGGAACACGAAATTACATCAGTTACAGAGCACTGGATAGCTGTTGTAGCAGATCACTCATGATACATTTCAGACTGTATTGGATACGTTTCTATTTCTTAAAGTTGTCGATGGTGCAAACAATGCCGATTTTACTCCTACATACTTTTGTTCATTCGAAAATAATTGGTAGAAAACTTTGCTCGGAAACTTCTCTTTAGAATGAGATGTTCTGAAATCCAGATCTCCACTCTTTGGTAAAAATCAATAGATAATTAATCAATTTCTTTTCAAAGGATTCTGCCATGGAATGGGAAAAGATTTCTCCTTCCAAAAAGTAAGTACCTGAAATAGTTTCAAAAGTGTCCTTTCGTCCTCCCATTTGAACGGATATTTGAACACACCTAGGTTTCTGTTGAGCTGGCCACATAATTTATAACTGATTGTGGTACTCAGAGATGTATAACGTATGATGTAAAATCGTAGAGGGTAATATGAGAGTTTGTTACAGATTTTCCAATCGAAGTAGAGAACTATTTATTTACACAAAGTCAAGTTAAAAAGGAAGACATCATAAGACATAAGGTGTTGCATATGGTCTAAATCATTCTGCTCAGTTATGTACTGGAATTTTCAACCTGTAACAAATGTTTGGTAAAGTTAGAAGTTAGGTTAACTTAATTGATAGATCATGATGTCTTGTTAGACAGCACTACTTAGTTGTCAAATAAACATCAATAAGTCTAACTTAATCAGAACGTCAGAATGTCTCCCGTTTATGCAAAGAGCAGTAGTATAATATACTATTTACTTCCCTCTTAGTACGAATAATAGTTTTAACGCTCGCAAACCTTATGATAATCGGATCATTATAAAGTATTCAGCTCTCCCCCTCGTGATTCACCGTCAACAAGCCGATATATCATCTGTGTTTATAGGATATCCTGCAATGTTTTTCTCAGATTAAAGAAAAAGCAGTCGCATCTCGTAAGTCCAACATTGGCTTGCAAAAATGTCACTCTAGATCCAATATGTGAACACTGAACTATTGCCTGATAGATCATGATTTCATATCGCCGGTTGTACATAATAAGATGATAAGAAGGAATTGACAGAAGTAGGATAAGATTTAATGAGTTGGGTATTAGAGAATTAAGTTAATTTTCGGTAGCGTAAAATTGATAGAGACAATTTTAGAATTGATAGAATTGTCAAAATCCTCTTTGCCTATATTCGCTTAGACGGACCTCGGCAAGGTTGAAACCGCAAAAAATGCCTTTTGTAGATTTCTGTATGCAATAATTTTTTAATTCCAGTGGGTGCAGTAAATTTTTAGGTGTGGAAGGAACCTGAAAGTTTTTAAAAATATAAAGTTATGTAGTATAAATGAAAAGGAGTCACAGGCAACAGAATTAAATGGATGCACGCTGACACATCCCAAGTTTGCATTCAACTGTTCTAGATCAGAGAGAGTTAATTTTATGTTAGAGCCTCAGGGGCTATCGTTACAAAGATAATTCAATACGAATAAGGTGCAATTTTCTTTGGATTCTCTATTCTGGAATTTTAATGCATTTAATGTCATTAGGTATATGAGTGGCATTAGCATAATAAACATCCTACCACAAACAGTGCCTCACAAAGAGGATGAGGGGGCCAACCAAAATTTGGAAACTATGATAGCCATGGTTCATAGTTTTCCAAGACTATACCTATCATGGTTAATTTCTCAAAGTGTTTTCTAGGAATCTTTGATCAAGGAAGGAACAGATTTGCATATCAAGCAAGTGGCATAAAAGGTGTCGCTCTCGTGATTTTTGTGTCCTATGATACCTTTAGCTTTTTTTTGGAAATTTTTTAAATTTTTCCAAATTTTAGCAAAATGGATCCAGTACTTAACGCAATATACAATATTTTTTAAAGTAGGCGTCTATCAGAAATGTGAAAATTTCAGGGTGTGCAACGAAACCGCCATGTCGCAAAATTCTAAAAGGCTTCTGAAAAAATATTTATTTGTAATCAGAGTTTACAGTGAAAGTTAGAAAGATTCATAATTTTTCATAACCATGAGCCAAGTCGTTGAAATGTTATAAACTGAAGTTGCCCCGTACCTACTCTCCAACCTCTCCCCATGTAAGGAAGTGTTAATTGCGTTAATATTCATTCGTGTAAACTGTCTTCTGATTTTCTTAACCTTTTTTAAACGTGAAGATCAGCTCTGCGAGGGACAAAATACGGTATGCAGGATAAAAAAGCAATTGAAATAGAGAAGAGGGCGTTTGTTATGGTGATATGTGGAAGAGGCAAATCAGATGGATAAGGAAACGATGATGAAGACAGTGTTAATTTTATCCAGGTACCTAATATGTTTTTTCTAAAAAAGGAATTTGCTTAGTAAAATGTCGGCCAGTGGTGTTATTG
>JAAAKM020006971.1:29527020-29567688 GCA_010016025.2 Alatinidae sp. Z8VKAUB7J3 | reverse complement strand
AATACACTGCTACGCTTTTTCACATTTCAAAGATATATGTACAATATCTGCCACCCCCTATCCACAAGCCTTTTTTAGGTTCACCCGTCACAAGGCGCAAATCATTGACGAGCAATCGCGGTTGTAGCGAGACGCAAAACTCTTCCTGCTATATATTTAAATGGGGGTTGACCTCTGCAATTGTCATCGCAGCGCAAATCAACAATCAGCCAACATGTGAAACATACAGCAGCTTTTCAAATGTGTCAAATGGGATCATACATCTAATTAAGTACAGTGATGCAACTTCAAAGGACTGTCTAACAAAAGAAGCACACCTTTGGCAGACAGTACTGCAAGCACTTTCGATATTTCGTCTTCAATCAAAATCCAACAGTTAGACCGCGGGATGGCGAAGAAATCGTCATAAAATAATTGATCTATTTTCAATCTTGGCTAAAGAGACTTAAATAAACGTACTTTCAGCTTGACAAGGGCTTACCTGGTCAGACCTAATATCAAACAGCCGGCATGTTGCATCATCCGAGCCTGTTCCAAAGGCCTGTCCATTTGGGAAGTACTATAAAACAAAGGTAAAAAACGAGATTATAATTAAAACATACAGTTCGTGATATCTTGAATAGGCTAGGAATCAGGCAGGTAATTCAAAAGTGACAGTTGGAGCATCGCGCCATCTTGTCAATGTGTGCGCTAAAATACCTTCTCCTAATTTTGTAACCATATATATAACACTGACTTTCATTACCTATACCTTTTGCAAACGTATGCTTTAACATTCACATCACAAATGAAAAGACAACTGGCTGTTCCTAGACAGTTTCCCAATGAAGCAAACGAATACGTCGTTCTGAATTGCCAACTTTTTTAAGGGCATGAAACCCAATTTAGTTCTGGTACGAAATCGCCTGTCCAATGTGCAACCAACTAGTCTGGATGACGAGCAGTCGTTGCCAAAGGTTCAGGAGTGGTTTCTTACAAACTCCTTGCAAGTATACCAAATATGATGTAGTGGATTAAGTCGCTTTACGCACCTCCAGCGAGCTTAAGCGAGGGGTTGAATCCACTGGCAACCTTGACCGGATCTTGTTACACCACCTTACTCTGATAATGGATGACCTGTGAATTGATTTTGCATGTTTCAGGTTAAAGTCGTGCGGCAAAAGAAAAAGGAACTCCATACCTAGTCGTGGCATCTACCTTGTCGAGTGAAAACATTGAAACAGAGCAGGGGAAAATGCTGCAATATTGTAACACGTGAAGTCACAACAAATGATATCTTTGGAAGTCTACATGACAAAAGGCATGTTAGCCCGTGTACAACACTTCCCGTAAAGCAACAGATTTAAGCCTCCGGAAGATTCTGTGCGATCTAATCCTGGGCAGGAGGACTTTACAATAATTACACTAACATTAACAAACCGAACTTTCAGCATTTATTCCAACAAATACTCAACACTAAAAATGAATATATTCAGCCACACTCGTGGTTTTAAAATAAAATTTCAGGTACAGTGATACAGTCAAATATCATCAACACTTACAGCAACTGCATTTATATCTGATTCGTGACCTGTGAACGTTTGTTTGCACATTCCGTCACGTACATCCCACACCTGAAAAGAAGAAAATCGGATATGTCTAATAATGTGTTCATGTAAGAACCAAGAAGAAATGCTCGGAAGATGTTGAAGATCAAATGGGGTAGGATTACACCTTCCCCAGAACTATCCATCATACTAAGCAGGAAAACACAACACCCAAGGAAGGAAAGGAAACAAGCTTTCCTCTAAAAACCGTTTCAAAACGGATACGAAAAATATGTTTACAAACATTGCATACTCAATTTTCTACCAAATGCAGTTCTAAGAGCAGCAACATCTTAATTATAGGTTGGATCCAGCTGTGAATTTCAATAAGGTCGGAGATAACGAGTAAAAACAAACTTTTTACGCATGATCTACCGATAACGACATTTTTATCCACGGTACTGTAAGCCCTTATTTATACTATTTCTGTCCCAAAAAATAGCTTCACACCATCTCTGCAAACTTAAATTCCTTCCCTTTCGTCCAGACCATGTGTTAAATTTTAAGTATCCTACAACTTATGGGAAATACTTGCCTTCATTGCTGTGTTCAAGTACTCATTTTTAAAATTTAGAAACCTCTCATTTACACGAGTCCACATAATTATTAGTTTAGCAGTTGCCCAATCAAAGATCCCTGGTGAGCACTGACCCGATATTGAGAATACCCCTCAAAAACAATGAAAGTACCAAACAGGCAAACTAGCAAATAACGGGTAGTTGGAGCATCAAAGGTCGATGCCCACTATTTCAGGCTACCAGGCGAAGAAGGACTCACTGTCGCACTCTCAACCACCCTACGGCAATATCTCAATCAAAGACCCCTGATGAGCAGTGGGCTCGACATTGAAACTACCCTAAATAAACAGAAAAACCACCAAACAGTTATTCAATGGATTTCCATTGATACATACTCAACCAAAAACTGGAGATGTTTTTCTACTACTAAGCGAAGAAGAACGCGGATACGCTGTCGTGACAAGTGGACAATGGAAAATTGTATCCTACCAAAAATGGGATAGCACTCTCGTTTAAAGCCGCAAAGAGGATGCAATCCTTTTTAAGCAAGATCAAGGAGGAAATTGTGTGTAAAGAAAAACGGGGTTCATCAGTACAAGAACAACAACCGTCTACCGTTAGAGATATTGTAATTACCGAGATATCAGCTGCAAAGAATAAAGGAAAGCGGTCTTTCAAGTATCCAGCCCACAACAAAAAGAAGAAGACAAGTTGCAGCACGATAGATATAACCGTGGATGAAATAGAAAAAGAATTACAGACCTATCTTACGGAAGATCATCTGTTAACCGCTTACAAAGGTTTGGTTATAGAACGAATGCGGGATTTGGTAACATCCCAATATCCTGGATGTCAAATTGATGCACCCGGTCAAAACGCCCACGAGCTTTGCTTGTTCACCAGCTGGGATTAAAAGATGGAACGGTTTTTTGAAGAAGCCTTTCAAGGTATAAGTAATGAAATTGTGATATCCAAATGGTATGATGAAGTAAAGGATTGTACCGTTCCCTTGAGTACTGAATTCCTTGAAAAAAGACTTAACGAATTGAAACAAGGAAAGAACTTTGAGAAACGACTTTTTGAACTATTATTGTACAGTAGGTTTTTCTTAACTCTTGTTAAAGAAATGTATCTTGATTAAAGAGGTTACTGTATGATCAAATGTTAATCAACATTGACATGATTTTCTCCATGTTCTTTCGGTCCAATCGCAAGCATGCCTACCTGTATAAATAAGATTGTTCTGTCAGGTTGGGGATAGTTTATCAAAACCTTGAGTACAAGATGGGTCAGATTTCCTCTTTGCACGAGCTTTGCTTAGAAGTGGAATTAACCTTGCCACTCATAGAGGTCAAGTTTTGTAACCAAATGAAGCATAGTTCCAAAAATGTTTTAGATGTCTGTGGAGCAGGAAACTTACCTCAATCGCAACACTGGGGGTCTGTTGAGCAATTACGCTACTCAACCATCGTAGAATGTTTAGCGACAAGATATCAGGTTCCAGACTTGAACTGGGAAAAAGCCATTGAGCAATACGAATTCGGAGGGATGATAGGTCCTGGATATTCACTTCATCTTCATAGACTATTTAAAAGGTCTACCCCAGTCAGAATTCACGCATGCTATCACGACGCATATGGTTTTATTGCACGAAAATATGCAAAAGGACCTCGGTACTGTTATTTGTTTTGGTTGCCTTTTGAACAAAGGTGTCCGCTGCTGGGGCAAATTAGTGGAATCATTTACTGGTGTATACAATATTACAAAGGAAAAATACTATAAAAGCTAGAGGGACTCATGATGTTATCCAGTGATTAGAACAAAGTATGGAAGACACATTTCATCGTTACTATTACGATATCAAACAACCATCAAGTTTTGGGGGTGTTAATGCATTGTATAGAAAAGCCAAAAATGATCAACATCATGCTATACGGAAGCAAGTGAAAAGTTGGCTGGCCAAACAACTACCATACGCGTTGCATAAACCGTATAGAAGAAACTATCCAAGAAGCAATGTCAAAGTCTTTTCCATAGATTCCCAATGGTCAATGTTTGTGTTGACTTACTTTTCCATTCATGATTGTTTGATATGTGCAAGTAACTATGATCATGGATTGGGATCACCCTCCTTTTTATCTGTAATCGCTGAACTCCACTCACGTTGTATCACATCCCAACCACCTGACAAGCATATGTAATCCAACACAAAGATTTCAGTGTGATAACATATGAAAATAGCATATAACATAAAGGTGATAAGTAGTGTTATAACAAGGAAAATTGACACATTTCTTTTCATCACTAATTGTTCTTTACCTTTCCATCAATAATATGTCATAGAATTTTTCATCTCTTTTACACCCCTACCACCTGTTTACAATAGCATGTGAAAAGAGCACACGAGAAAAAGGTGTATTTAAAAAGAAGAATAAAGATGAACAAAGATTATTATTTCTTCACAAAGGCTATGCTGTTCGTTGTCCTTCAAGACCCCAGAGAATATCATCACATAGAATATCGAACTCTCTTTTTCACCTCGATCACATGACTACGATAACAAGTGTGAACAGCACATGACAAAAAGGTACAATTTAAATAAAAGAAATAACACTTTTACACAAAGCCTATGTGTTAATAAAGAAAAAGACAGCTGATGAGAAGGTAATAAACATGAATCAAACAATGTGTAGAAAGTTTAATTTCTGTAAAAACGTGCATACATAATGATAACTACTATGAACTTGAAAATGATTCCTATGAAAAGGTCGTTAATTCTTATAAGTAGCCCTGATCTGAGAAATGTGAAAGTACTTCATTTTGAACCAAAATCGTACAGAGATGGAAAAGATCAACTTTATAATAGACATTGATGGGTTTCAGACAAGATCCACAAGAAACCACTACTGTCCACGAGAAGTCGCGGTTTTTAATATGGATTCATCTTTACTGTGGTCTACCTATGTGAAACCTTGTAGTTCGTGGAAAAATTTTTCCGATAAAGATCGTCGGTGTGCAGCATGGACCATGAAGCATATTCATGGAATATCTTACTTCCCTTTGCCAATGGAAAAGAAGGTGATTCGAGCTTTCAACAACATTACAAGCAATGTTTAAAGGAAAAGTTGTTGCTTACAAGGTAGGCACAATCGAAAGAGATTTATTAACAAAAATGGAAGATGTAACGGATATCAATTTAGAGCAGTTTCACTGCCCCAAGGCCAAAGATCTATATAAAACGTTTACAGACTATAATTTTCAAAGACATCGAACTTGTCATCCGACTATTCATAGTCGATGTAAGGATGGAAACAACCATTGTCCTCGATGGGAGGTGATGGTATTTGCGCTGTGGGTAAATAACCAAGTTTACGGTTGGAACAGCTTATAGAAATAGAATTTTGTCAATAAACAACCAATCTTTAATTGTTACCTTGATCGTTCTTCTTATATTTTCCCACGCACTTGTCGTCTATTGTTTATTTTCCGTCTTTTCATCTTCTTTTCCCACCTATTTTGTTTATTATCGTTTTCTTCTATCTGTTTACCTGTTTTCTTACCACCTGCCTTGATTTTGAACCCTTTGTTTTCATCCAGCCTCGTTGTGATGTTGTGACGTCACTCGTTACATTCTGCCTCGTTTTGAAGTGATGCAGTACCAAATAAACATCTACTACTGATGAGGTATAAGTTTGTATTCCCGACTCAGGGTGATTCACCCTAGATTTTCAACGAGGTTTTTGATAAACTAACCTCGTTTCCTACGAAGGAGTTACAAGAACGCATTGGAGTTAAATGGTTTGTTGCTATCGACGTGATTTTCATCAAGGTCGTGATGTTAGTGTGATTACAGTACAGATCCTCCAGTCAAATTTCTTATGACTTCGTTTCCTTCATACCATCCTGATACACTTGTCCGAGACTTGAGACAGTTGGTCAACAACAACTCGAGTTTGCCATCGACGAATTTTTACAAAATGGTTCAGGTTGGGTTCTAAAATTTATCCTGTCTCTGGAATTGGGAATAGTGAAGGTAAATCCCCTTACAGCCTCTTCGTATGTCCCATTGCCCAAAGAATTAGTTTCCAAGAAAGCGTTGCTGAACATACAGAATAAAAATGATATATAAATGTTTTATTTGGTCAGTACTAGCCGCTCTCCATCCCCTGGATCGGACAGAGCATGCAGGACGAGTTACCAATTACAATACCTTTGAACCAGAGCTAAAGGTGACGGGGCTCTCAAAAAACAACAAATATACATCGATCAATGAGTTTGGATGGGATAATAGCCCCTTCATGTTACCAATAAAAGAGGCCGTTTTCATCATGTCAAATTACTTTTATTTTCACAAAGAATGCAACATCATTACTGTTTCATTCGGAACATGACTAGGCTTTTATCATCACAACTTCCAACGTTTGGTTCTGAACGTTTTCATTTTCCATATTGTCTTTATGGTTTCACTACTTCAGCTAGATTGGAGGCGCATCAACCCTTGTGTCGAGAATATGGTATACAAAAGACAAGGATGCCCAAGAAGGATAAAGCGACTTTATGTTTTACAAAGATTGAAAACCAATTAAAATACCCATATATAATCTATGCAGATTTTGAATGTTTGTTACGTCCGATAGAGACTATATCTAATAATCATCAACAACACCATATCATTTTCGTGAAGCATGTGGTTACTGTTATTACATTGTCTCTGTGGATCCGGGGGTTGCGGAAACCTCCAGTACTCTATCATGGTCCTGATGCCGCTACACATTTGTTGGATAATTTGAAACATCCAAAAGAAGTAGTGATGTCATAAGAGGATGAGCAACCCTATTCAGAGGCGAACACTTGTCATATATGTGATGAGGATCTGGGGGTGGACAAGGTTTTGGATCACTGTCATGTGACTGGAAGATACCGTGGTGTAGCCCACAGTGACTGCAATCTGAATTATAGAATTGATTTCAAACGATTAAAGGTTCCAGTCATTCTACACAATTTTAGGGTTACGATAGAACCTTATTATGCGTGGATACAAACCCTACCATGGAAAATTGAACTGTATAGCCAACAATAAGGAGAAATATGTATCATTCGAAGTGGGTGGATTGCGATTTTTAGACTCTGCTCAGTTCATGGTAGCCTCATTGGAGAGTCTAAGCTGCTATTACTTGGATCCAGCCCATGGTTAACACAAGTCCTAGCTTAGCATAGCAAGCAGCATTACATAAGACGAATGTAACCTTGGACCTCTTTACTGATCCAGACATGTATTTCTTGATTGAAAAAGGAATGAGAGGTGTTTCCATGATTTCACAACGGCATGGTAAAGCAAATAACCCTCCCGTTCCTGACTTTGATCCATCACAACCTTTATCTTACATCATGTATTGGGATGCCAATAATTTGCATGGTCGGGCTATGTCGCAACCCCTCCCTACTGGTGGGTTTCATTAGTTAGGAGAAGAGCAAGTGAGAGTACTTAATATCGATGACGTGGACATTGATGATGAAATTGGTTATATTATCGAAGTTGATTTAGAGTATCCTCATGAGTTGCATGATGCTCACCGAGACTATCCTCTAGCTCCTGAATCGTTTGAGATCAAGCAAGAATACTTATCGCCATACCAACTCCATTTGCAGAACAGTTTTAACATCTACTCTGCTTCTCCACAAAAACTAACCCCTTCTCTTTTCAACCGGAAAAACTACGTGATCCACGCTTAAAATGTTACCTCTGACATGAGATGATCTTGAAGAAAATTCATACGATTTTGTCATTTGCACAAAGTGCTTGGTTGAAATCATATATTGAGCTTAACACTAGGATGCGTGCACATGCTACAAACTCATTCGAAAAAGATTTCTTCAAGCTGCTTAACAATGACGTGTATAGAAAAACCTTACAGAATCTTCGTCGACATCAAAATATTGTATTGGTCTCAAATCCAAAGCGTCTAAAATTTTATCGTGCTAAACCTAGTTTTAAATTGTTCAAATTGTTTATTCCCTCGCTTGTAGCAATCAACAACTACAAAACTTCTGTGCTCCTGAATAACCCCATCTACCTCAGGTTCTCGATTTTGGATATAAGCAAGACTTTAATGTACGATTTCCATTTTGATTATGTGAAGAGACAATATCCAGGGACTGAAAGCATCTTGTTATTAACAGACACCGATAGTTTATGCTATAGCATTCGCACACCCGATATTTACCAAGACATGGCTTTTCATACATTACAGTTTGACTTTTCTGAGTATTCCCCGTTACACCCCCTTCACTCAAACCTAAACAAGAAGGTGATTGGGAAATTCAAAGCAAATTGCACGGGGTAGCCATGAGGAGTTTGTTGGGCTTCGATCGAAAATGTATTCCAGGTTGTTTCAAGGAAAAGAGAAGAAAACGGCTAAAGGGGTCAAAAAAGCCGTCGTGGAGAAGGAAATATGTCACCATGATTACAAAGATTGACTCTTCACTGGAACCAATCGGATTAACGCTATGACACAGATTCGTTCTTCGTTCCATCAACTGTTTACTCCACTTACTCAACTTATTTCATTCTCCACTTACGATGATAAGCAGTACTTATACGAAGATGGAATAACCTCACTTCCTCACGGACACTATTCCCTTCCATATATCCAACACGACGATTAGTACGTTTGTAGACCCTTTGAAAAAAACTATAGACACTTCTAATGTATGATTTATCACTAACGTTATGCCTTTGTAATCTTCATATTGAGTTTTTAAAGAAAGAGAAAAGTAAGTCTAGACACTCACTACCATTGTTGACTTGTTGCAGTTGCAGTTTTCAACATAGATACATCTCTCCAGTGGTCTACCTACATTAAACCATGTATTGCATGGAATGATTTATCCGATAAAGATCAACAAGGTGGAATATGAAACATGTCCACCAAATGTCATACTTTCCATCACCTATGGAAAAGAATGTGGTTTGTTGTGAAGAACATTTAGCTACATTAAAGGACATGTTTCATACAAAAGTTGTTTCTTATAAGGGAGGCATAATAGAAAGAGATCTATTAAAGAAATTGGAAGATGTGACGATCGTAAATTTGGAGGAGTTTCGGTGTCCAAAGGCCAAAGATTTGTATAAAACATTTACAGACTATTATTTCCAAAAATATTGAACTTGTCATAGAACTATCCATAATCAATGTAAGGTTGGAAGCAAACACTACCCTCGATGGGAGGTACTGGTATTTGCGCTATGGGTTAATAACAAAGTTTATGGATGGAACAGTTTGTAGAGATACTAAATAAAGTTTTGACTATGAACAACCTATCTTGACTTGTTCAATCCCTCGTTTTCTTGTTTTTGATAAATTTTCCCCACGCGCTCATCATCCATTGTTTGTTTTCAGACATTTCATCTTCTTTTCCCATCCATTTTGTTTATCATTGTTTTCTTTTATCTATCCACCTGTTTTCCTACCATCTGCCCTCATTTTGTACCCTTTGTTTTCCTCCCGCCTCGTTTTGGTATGGTGACGTTTAGCTCTACGTTTTGAAGTGGCGCAGTACCAAAGAAAGTCACACTACTGGTTAATGTACTTCATTTGAACCAAAATCTTTCAGTCATGGAAAAGATTAACTTCATTATCTTCATTGATGGACTTTAAATTATAACTAAAAAGAAGCACTACTGTCCACAGGAAGTCGCTGTCAAATCTACTCTTTTCAACGACAAATAAAAGGTCATAGGAATGGTGAAGGATGAACTAGCTGGAAAGTTTATGGAGAGTTTGTTGGACTCAAACTTCAAATGTATTTAATCAAGTATGGTTAGGAAAGGGGAATAGACAGCAAAGGGAGTAACAAAGTCATAAAAATCATGAGGACTCAAAAGCAGTGCCTACTATCTAGAACACAAACAAAGAACAATATTTTCCCAATACAGGAAGTGTCTAGTAGCCCATTTTTAGCCCACTTTTCTCAAGTTTGAAAGACAGGGGTACAAATGCCCTCAGCACAGGCCACTGCAACAGAAAGGGGATGCCAGAAGGGCTTAATGTAAATGATGACAGATCCTCTTTTTGAAGGGGTGTAGTTTGAAAGTTCATTCCGATAGGCTATGAAGCAGTTTGTTAGAAAGACAACAGTTATTTGAAGTTGTCTAACCGTAGTGATCGAAGTATGATAACTGTGCCATTTCGAGGCACAGTTGTGTATAAACCAGAACTTGTAAGTAGAATATGATACAATTATGGTGGGGGTTGATCTGAAAGATCAGATGGTAAAATAGTATCAGTATTTGAGTAGACAGTCAAATGGTATAAGATATTGTTTTTTGCTCTAGTGGAAGCTCCTGTATACAATGCTTTTGTTCTCAGCTGTAAAGGGAAAAGGAAGGTCTCTTTGCTTGAGTAATATACTTATGAAACAATTATTTTAAAGGCATGGGAGAGATATTTCTGCCAATTGGTCAGCAGTTATATCCCTAAGTGCTTCAAATGAAGAATGGCAAAAGATGCCTTAAAAATTTTGGCACTAAATGAAAAGTTTTTATAGTGATCTTTGCCACCACCAAGTTACTTACAAATGTTCACAGATTTGCCGTTTGCTGCTCATTGTGTCAGAGATCGAGTTTTTGTTGTTATAGAATGTCAGTGCTCTGCGAGCTCCACAAATACAATATCAGGAGTATGACTGTTTCAATCTGAGTCTTTGATAGAATTTATATTCGAAAGGGCCACCTTTACGAGTTAGGTTGCCCTCTTGAGTTGCCAGAGGAAAATCCTTTAGTGTACCCTTTAAGCAGTTGTCGTACCCTTGTTGTTATTTGAATGATGCACTGATTTGGACGTCCGATTCCAGTTCTATGTACGATTTACAATTATGAAACATACAACATGAAATGGGGGGGTCTGCTTACTGATGTTAGAAGGGACCTCCTCTTCCCAGATAAATTGAAACTTTATGGAGCCGCCATGCATACAAAGGGTACAACTCCTTCAAAACTGCACGAAATTTACCGATGGAACTGTATGCCCAATATTATGTATAATGGGAATAAAAAAGTACACACACTGAAATTTGATTCAGTAGCACTAGAACAGGGGAGGGGGGAACAAAAGGCCTAAAGGCTAGCCATGGAAAATGTTATTGAGTTCAAAGATGCATAAGAGATCATTAAAAACTGGGATGATAGTGAGAATGAATTTGGATCTGACAAGGAAGAGAGTCGAAAGATAAAAAGTGCACACCAAAACCTGATCATGCAGTAGCTCAAACATCAGTAAGCCAGCTAACACTCAAGCAGAAAAAAAATTAATCTGTGGCTTAAAAAGGTATTCAAAAGCATAAATCATCACTTAAACTTTCTTTATCAGATCATTACCTCACTATACAGAGATTTGACTTTCTCCAGCTTCAATTTGATGTATAAACTATGTATTTTGCAATCTAAAACGTTTCAAATAAAAGACTAAGATGGACTCCGTAGATAATAGAAATGCTATGGAGGTGCTGAAGTATATACAGTATAATCACCATGCATTACATTGTAGGAACAGAACATTATTTTTAAACGCATAATTGTTGTTATGGTGTTTTTATTTCTTGCCACAATTGAACGTATCCCCGAGGCCAAGTTGTTTCTACATAGTTTCTACCCAGTTTAACTGTGCTTTTATTTTACAACGCTAATTTTTTTTTCCGTTCTGTTTAGCATATGGAAGCTCTTGAAGTATTAGAGGTCGCTATAAGCGAATACCCTGAGGACTTTAGGTAGGTTCCACCAAACTGCGTCATTACAACATGACAGTAAATAGTCACTAAAGTCCATGCCAAGCCTGAATATGTTTCGTTCATCAGAAAATCCACTTTATCCGAAAGTATATAATCTACGATCTACTGCAGAATATTATGGTACAACTAAGGTTTTTTCGCGATGGTTTATAGGTATTTATTCCATCCGATGTTCAGTGACTTTTACCTGCGTTACCTACATCCCTTCTGCGACCACGGTTGAACATCTGTTGTGTTGATGCACGTAAATTGGAAATTGTATTTAGAATTCTATTCCTTCTATTCCCGGACTCACCCCAGACTGTACCTAATAACTCATACTCTCCTTCCTGGACTTCTGGAACCAAGAGGCCTTAACTGTTTCTGAAAACCTCATATCCACATTGCAATTTCTTGCAGGAAAATGAAGAACATCCTGTCGTATAAGCGTATTCCGTATATGTATTTATATATGACCTTGCAAATGGAGCGTGTAAGACAAACGGAAGCTTTTCAGAAGAAAAACCCCTTGAAGATGCTCAACCTCAGCGTCATGGTGACTCTGTTTCCACTTGCTATTTACTTGGTGTTCAATAACTTGAGAAACTTTGGTTTGCGTGCGCAAAAGGAAGTGAGAGGCTCGCCCTTTGATTGCCATGCCCTCATGTAACTTAATCTCGCAGTTGAAATTGTAACTTCATCTCGAATATTTTCGTACTTTTGGGGAGGAATTGTTGCAATGAAGCTATGATTTTTATCTGTTTAAGCTTGATGCTGACCAAAGTTAGACTCGTGCAGGACTGTCACGGACCAAAACAAGCATTAACAGTTGGAGAGACGATCTTGCGATTATGGAGCAGCCTATATAACGACGAGCCTTCCGAGTAAGAATTTAACCATTCTTTTACGTTTTCTTCCCTTCGAATTGAAAGTCTGTGGGCTTATAGATTAGCTAAACATGTTCTACAAAGCTATTCATTGTGCGTTCTCAAGCCCTAAATCACAAACTCAGACTTAGTAATTGGCTTGATCGTACAATTAAATACAAGTTTAGCCATACGTTGAGCTCGTCGCTAGCTACTTTGTGTACAGAAGTTAAGCCCCAAGTTAACCAGGCCTTAACCACATTCAGGAGCTTGCGTTGCCTTACAGGAAAATGTTCCTTAATCTCCCTTTTAGCTAATAGTAAGCAATCTACACATAATGCGATTGTAAGAACTCTATAAATACGGTAGTGTCTCTTAGCTTTGTTGAGAGTGAACAAAACAAAATGTGTAAACCTCGATTTGTTTTGGGGTTTTTTGTAGGACGGAAGCTGCGCCGGAAGGCGGACTTACGCCAGGGGCTTTCTCTACCATTAAAAGATCTGTTTCGGATTCAAAATTGTTTGATACTACAAGATCGCTGAAGCAACTGACACTCGCGGATGCAACATTAAGCCCAAGAGATGACGGTAACTTTTCTGAATTACTTCATATTGAATATCCAGGTACATTCTTAAGTCGATACAAATCCTGTTGAGGGCGTGTTTTCGAAGTAATACTTTCATAAGGACTGTGGGCACGAATCATAAGTGTAGGGCTACCTTATTGTGATCAATTACTTAACTGCTGCAGCAGACCCAAACACGTTTCAGTATCACTAGGCGGCACTGTATATGAAAATAACTTCCAAATTTATTTTTGCAGCAGATCACTCCGTATCTATTGAGGAATAATTTTTTACTTAATTTTTTTCGTACGATACTCGAAAGAGTCCATTGGTAAGAAATCACCGAAACATGCCCAACTGTGTTTTTGAAATTACAGGTAAAACTAAGTTCGACTGTAATATAACTTACGAAAAATTCAGGCAAGCATACACAGACTGAAGTAACCCATGTATGGTAAAAATACATCATGTCATTTTAGCTGGGTATGAGTAAGCAATCCCATAGTACTTAGAAACAATGAATAGTTCGCACCGAAAATTTGTCTCTATTTATTTACGTCAGTTAGTTATTTGTGCTCATTGGAACTCAGAAAATGAAGTTCTTTGATGGAGAATAATTGTAAATTAGAGGCAAGCATGGACTTACTAAACGTCGTTTCCTTATTTTTAGATGATGGTGGAAGTAGCATTGCAGCCTCTGTACATTTGGAGCGGACCTTATCAGAGGCAGCATCAGGAACAATGCAGAAATTATCTATTCCAGCTGCAATCGCTTTACTATCTAAAATCTGGCTATCTATGGGTGAGTAAGAGATATTTGCGAACCTTAATTTTCAGCTTTACTGTTGACATTTTAGATGAGGTTCCGTTCAAGGTAAGTTTGAATTTCTTTCTTTTATCCTTTGAAATGATATACCATTTTTCTTCTTATTTTCGCACATGTTTCGTTGGACCTCTATATTCGTGTCAATACATCATCCATAAACGTTAAAATGGGACTCGAGTGAGATATGGGCTTACGCCTACTTTTAAGGTCTCCTAGGAACACACAAATTTTCAATTAGGATATTGCAAGCACGTTGAATTGTTTCTTGTATCAATTAGCAACCCAGGAAAACATATATTTACATAAAAAACATATTATTGGTGGTATACAGATTTCCAAAGCATAGTAACAGATCGATATATGTTTGCACTTGGCGTGCATTACATGTAATATTACTTGATTTTAACATCTCTTAGTTGTACCTTCGTAGCCCGTCTATAATATCTCTATTCTGTACATTATATACTTCCTCGACCTCATTTTAACTTATTTTACGTATTTACGCATTTTACGTACTCACGCCACTCTTACCCTTTTATGCGTTTATTCTTGCTTTAATACGTTATTGTCGTGTAATCGTATACATCTGGGAATGGATTTATCTTACATCTTACATTTTAAAACAGAGGATTGTACGTTACATCATTTCTAACTGTATACTATCATGCGAATACATAGAGACGTACCATATACTATTCATCTAATTATATTTGATGCTTCCGGTGTTAGTTTATCACTTTTGAATTTTATCAATCGATGACGAAACGATTTCTGAATACGATAGCTCTCCTAAATAGTTTTAAATCTCTTAGACCATAGGCGTACGTTAAGGGACGTGGGTCAAGTTGCGATTATTATAATAACATATTTGAAAAGAACACTGGAGAAATAGAAATAATGCCACCACCGAAGATCGACCCCGTGACCCAAGTTTTTGCGGCGTTCGCTCTACCGACTGAGCTAGTTGACCGTCTGATACTTGTCTAGTCGCGACATTAGCTCCCGATCATCCACCGATGGACATCGACATACAGCTCAATGCGATTGGAGACTACCCTCTGTGCGCCATGTGACTTGACCACGAAAGGACTACCATCTGGCCAGTGATATTGTCCAAAGCCCGTTAAAAGTAGAAAGTATAATCGAGAATTTCTTTTCAAATCTGGAGGGAGATATCGTTTTCAGGTTTCAACGAATATTGCACAAGGATTGGGCCGATTCCGAAACGTTTGATGTATTTGTATTGTAGCGACAATACGTGGTAAGTGATAATGAGTTGATGGGATTCACGTGTTTAACATTGGCTGACATCCTGCATTAATCACTTTCATATCTCTGATTTCATTATCGTAGCTGACTTGTACCTTAACCTTCATCAAGAGGAGGAAGCTACAAGCTGTATACAAGAGGCAGCTGCAGTATTTCCTTTATCACCCGATGTACTGTACATGGTAAGTTTACAAAAAGAGTAATCGATTCTTAGCATTAATTCCGATAAGGTACACGATTTATGGTGTCATTTTATTATTGATTAACAGCAGTGATTGGCTTAAACCTATTTATATTCTATTGTGCCACGTTTTAGCAGATACAATTATTATGATCGACTATTACTGGCTGGAATATTTTCTGACGATAATTTGCTTTGCTGTTAGTTACCGATTTTCACACCTAGTGGTGATCCTCAAGGGTCCAACTAGCAAAATTCTCCCTTAAGAAGTAGTTTTGTCGTTTTCAAAGAAAGTGAACGTAAGTAGCAGATAATCAATGTTCCAAGTCAGTGCCAGCTATATAATTGTTGGTTTCATTATTGCAACTTAATGGCATGTGTACTTTAAACATAAATAACCAATGCATGCTCTAACACTTGAACGTATTAAGGTATGTCTCTTACTAACACTAATACAAGTCATCACAAACCTAATGACGTGGATGCAATCAGAGCAGAATTGAAAAAGTACTTTCTAGGGTAAGAGAGATATTATATCGGGCTCGGGATATGAGATACAGATTTTTAATCCTTTTACGTTATTAAACAGGCAAAGTAACGGCTTGGAAATTTTCATCGAAATATAGCGGTAACATTGGTATTAGAGGAAGTCATCATACGAACTGACGGCACTGCCAGTTACACTACTATCGCAGTTAGCCTGTTTAAATGCACTCTGTTAGAAAAATTGTGGTGTAAAGAACGCAGAATTGTTGGTCTCTTATGGATGTAGCTCTAAAGCTCTCAACACTCCAACTGCCCGAGACAAAGATGGGGACGTGATTAAGCAGTACTCATCCGCAGATGTTTCCCTTTTTTGTATTAAAATTGTTTAATTTCTCTCTATTTTCATTCTGATATTAGCGTGGACGGTTGAATGAGCTAGTAATGAACTATACGGAGGCAAAGGGCTGTTATGAAAGTGGCTTAGCTGTTTCACCAAAACATGTGGATACGATGCAACATCTGGTAAGGGTGCCCGTTGCCAGCGTCATAAAAATATCGAGCAACTCAGTTTACGGCAATCCCAGATATGTACTTAGTTAAACGCTTTTTCTAATTACGAAGTTCAATTATTGGATGCCGAAACAGTGTTATCGCGTCTATCTGCTAAGTAACCCCTCGCTAATTATTAAATTAAAATCCAGGCACATCCGACAACGTCAATATATTCATAACTGCGTCTAAAGATTTGGCTTAGTCAGTGTTTAAATCATGAAAATATTAGTCTTAGTCTACTTAGCCTACCATAAACAACGTTAGTATAGGAAAATTTTCCTATGAAAGGTTATGAAAAGGTCACGTGATTTCTGTATTGATGATTAACACCTTTATACTCCTAATTGGACTCTGTAGATTGTCTTTTCAATAACGTAAGAAACATTACATATTATGTCAAAGTTTTAAGGATTGGAAAAGCTCAGTTTGAAAGGTAGCTCTATTATAATATTTTATTTTGAATATGGCATGATGGACATTTCTGTTTCTCGATTTACTTTGGATATTTCGTATTTCCATTGTTTGCAAAGAATTTATTCTGACATGAAAATCTGATTAGTTAGAGATATGTATCTTAAAATTGTCGAACATAGGATCGCTCTGGTAATGCTCATTTATAGTTGCAATTGATACTCTGGGTGAAAGTTGTTTTCGGTTAAGGAGCATAAAAACCCAGGAAATAACACGTAATTCGAGAGACATCTTGGTATATTTTTTCTGAGCTTTCGATGCGATATCTACGGAGCAATTTTACTATTCTACTAAAAAACAACGTTTTTAAGAAGATAGAATGACGCAGTGACACAAAAGGGATGTTCATTTAAGTAGCCATTCAGGGATAGCTTACTAGAAATACATTCTAGAGAGTTCTCAAAACAATCAGTGGTGATTATGACTATAACATTAATCTCTCCAAAATTACTGTTTGTGCTACATGGGGCATATCTTTCATAAACTGAAACTTGAAACTTACTACTTGGTAGAAGTAGGATCTTTAATATCTAATTACATAGTCCAAATCTATCCAAGTCAAATCACTCTAAGCATAAAAAGCATGTTTGAGCCTATATCATTAAGGTTATTTTATTCCCTTCTTTATTTTCATTTTTAATGTCATTACAACTTCAACCACTCCCAGCCATCCCCTACCCCTTAACGCTTTATCAAGCAATGTATTTATTAATTTATTTTATCAAGATACCGGTAACAAATAATGAAACATAGTTGCCTCAACCTAAAGGGAAAAATAATCCAGCGAAAACTACCTGCTCCAAGTTTAACAATCTTTGTGTGCACATACACTGTGTACCATCCTTCAATAAATAGCAACAGGTTGGCGTGTTGAAAATCGGGATTCAGAAGAACATAACTTATCGCGAGATTTAACAGGGACAACAAAATCACAGGAGAAATATAAACATCATTCTTTCACCTGCAGCAGGTGACACGTGTTAGAAATTTATACAAAATAGTACAATAATATTGCAATTGTACTATTTAATCGAGAGGAGATGGTTTGTTTCGCTGGATCAGCTATCGCCTCGTAACATTGCATTGCCAAAAAATAACACACATGCCAGTTTTAACAAAGAAATAGAACAACTACCACTTATAAAATTTGAATCAAACTATTGCCTTATATATATCAGAACCGCTTTTTATGGAAGCCCGTATTCTAGCCTACAAATTATAGGTCCCGAGGCTAACGGCATAACTGCCGTATCACAATGGCTCCAGACTGTCGTTTGTCTAATGTAAACGTATGCCTCTTGGTGTTGGTTAAAGTGTTTACATGGACTTTACTTTAACCACAGTGTTGCCCTGGACAAAGCATGTCGTGTGTGTGGTATGTGTTAAACGTGAAAAGCTTGACTCATAGAGTTAAATTCAAATGCCTTGATATCATCTTTTACCATCAGCAACCGTGATTCGAAATCTTGCAACGTGGTCAATGGTACGAGATACCTCTTAAATTCGCAAGTTCGTCTCGTTATCTTTATATATTTTAGATATTTAAGATTATATTAAAACATCTCTGTTTCCTTTAATAGGCCAAATTACACCTTGCAGAGAATAATTTACTTATGGCCGAAAAACTTCTCCGTGATGCGCTTGTGATGGATCCAAATAACCCATATTTGTGGTAAGCCTTGACGAATATTTTCTTTATATATGCCAACGTCTATATATATTTCTGTATATGTATATAAAGAATCTGAAAACATTGTCGTATACTTTCGATTAATTTTTATGTTGGCCTCTATAGGTGAAGGTGCACACTGTATGTTTCGTAGTATTAGTTGCACGTACCTGTATTAAGGATGTAAAATAAAACTTTGTCCTTCGCCGAAGGCAAATTTGATAAGGCGTGACATGCGACTTCTAGAACGGTAGGATGAAATGATGAACGTGGTTTGCTAATACAGTAAATTACCTATTAAGGGCCCAGTAATTTATTATGGGCCCATACTCAAATGAGCGCCTACTTAACGAATTTGTGTACAATGTACGCGCTTTATCAATAATACGAGTGAGAGAGAACATGTCGCTTACGTGCGTGGTATTTTTTACGGCGTCTGTCAGTCCTCTCTTCTTTTACAAATTTGTGCAAGAAAGCCTGCTAACTTCACTCAAGACGATTGCTGTAACCAGTGTCTGACGAAAACGTTACTCAATACAGTATTGGCATTTACATTTCTTATCTCTCTCGCTTACATTTATTTTAGGCACGATTTAGGTACAGTTTTGGAGTTATCTGATGACAAGGAAGAAGCGTCACTTTGTCTAATGACGTCATTAAACTTAGAAACAACATCACCTATAGTACCATACGCCATGTTGCCAAGATCACTTCGTTCGGATACGTAATGAGTGTATCTCAAGCAGCGAAACAAACTCTTTGAAAGAGATCGTGTGATGTACTGACGGGAATTGTAATGATGAAAGCGTAGTGAGTTGTACCAAATTATGTATAAAGTTATTAATTAATCCTTGTAAAGGACACTTTATGTTGAAAAATTATAAAAGCAAATGTGAAAATATGTATGTCGAGGTAATTTACGAAATTTGAAAGGCATGTCTTATGGCGGCTGTACTGACAGCTAGTTACTACCGTGGTAGTGGCGGGCATGATTTAAGAGGATACCTGCAGTACGCTGTGTCATTACATGTTTAGGTAGGCAATTGTGGGCATATGTGATTGCCATGGGAAGGGGTAGCACTACTCTTTATCGTTTAGAAGTTTCCATTACTAACCACAACCAACTTAAAAGCTATATCTCCAAATATCTGATTGTTTTATAGGCATTCAAGATAATTTGCGAATATCCTGTACACTGTTGTTAAACATTGCAAAAACTAAAGCACTTGAAATAATTTGAATTTTTACCTAATGGCTACATGTTCTCTGCGAATCCCTTACAACTACACCCTTGTTGTCGCCAGTTTAGATTTCCATGGGCTTAAGACAGGAATCACCACACAAGTTGAAATTCTGAAAGGAGTCAAGCAAGGGATATTCTTTCAGCATTGCTGTTCTGTGTTGTGATAGCCTCTGTAATATGAAAAGCTAGGGCAGAGTGTATTTCAGGGTTCGCTATCGGTGGCAAACTTATTTCACATCTCTCTTACTCAGATGACATTGCACTTACGAATAAAACTCGGGAACAAGTTTGATCTCAGAGTAAAAGGCAGTACCTTAAACAATTATGTATTTTTGTATATCTTGGACATAAACTCTCTTCCACTAATGACGGATTAAAAGCTGTTTAAAAACAGAATAAGTCTAGGTTAGGCAGCCAGAAAAACCAATTATTGTTGACTACGAAAAGAGTACTGTGTCACATCAAAGCCTGCATTTATGAAATTTACATACTCCCAGTTGTACTTTATTGTCTGGAGTGTATTAACTGGACAACGCCCTTGTTCCTGAAAATAGAAATATTTCAACACCATATAATGAGATTCAAGACTGGCAGCAGACTCGCAGATCACATCCCCACTTTACCTCTCAAGAGAAATTCCTACATTTATTTCTCTTCCATTGTGATGATATAAGTTTTCGATACATTTGATTAAGTACAATGATAAGCTGTAAGTCAATGATCTGGCTATAGTCCACCAAGTAACCCTTCAGGCGAATACTTACAATCGATAAATTAAGACGAGACTATACCCGTATAATATACCGTAAGATGGTCACGTCGTTAGCTTTGATTCATATAAGTGGATAGCAAAGAGGGAAAATTTATGATAAACATCCCCTCAACGCTTACTCTAAGTGTTGTCACCCTTTACAGAATACAATTTAGCCCGTCTATTATGCTAAATAATTTCTTTATCTTTGTTTCTTCCTCCAATTCGTATGACCATTATCCTTCATTTATTGACGAAGACGCCCAAGGCAGCGTCATTCAGAGCTAAATTACAGCGGGTTTGCAACTAATAAACTTAGTGATTAATCATTTTGCACTTGCGCACCTAGGTTGCAAGCTCTTCGGGACCTTGAAAAACTGACTCATTTTTTAATAGTTTGACTTCATGTAGGTTTATTAAGTGTGTATATTTGCCTACAGCGAACTCTTATTCATATCTTTCGAGTAGTAGCAGGTTCCGACCTGACATTTTTGGGTGTTTGTCTAACCATTAACATACTTTTTAACTGTAAAAACTTCTTAAGCAGATACAGATATGTTGGCGTGGTCATCACTTTATGGAAGAGCAGTAACTCGTAGATATTTCATATTTCGCGTGTGATAGTTTAAGAAACAAATGGTAACAGCTATATTTTCTGCCTGTTGATAATTTTACTTTTACTACCTTAAGGTAAGTGTATGTGCCCATTTGCATATCGGCGTACTCTCAAATATCCGTCAGTCTCCTACTACCTTAGGCCAAGTTCACGTTTAACGATATTGGAGATTAAAGTCCGCCATTTTAGAACATTTATTGGAGAGTAAACATTGTCTGTCCGAGTATAGAGGCGAACAATTTTAAAAAAACGTGGAGAGAGCGCGATCGAAGCTTCATCTGTCTGTTTTGGAGGCTGTGCATATAGCTTTGCGCAAGCCTTCTCTTTGTAAGCAAAAGGATATTGGAGATTATTAAAGCAACTAGTGATTAAACTTTAAATTCTTCCAGCATGACTTTTTATGGAAAGTTTTGTTATTATGTTACAGCAGAGATTATTGGTTACTCAGAATTAGGCGTTGGAGCTGACGTCATTTTTTTATGGCAATATTTTTCACGTCAATCTTCATTAGGCGATCGAGAGCCGCGTGGGGCGCCATCGACCAGTTCTGACCATGCGCAGACGTTTCTCCTGACTATTAATTAGGTGATGGAGTCTGATAGTTGTGAGCACCAGCGCTCGGCAAGGAGTTCAAGAAGATCAAACATTTCCAGCGTCCCGCCGCAAATCTTGACGTCATTCTATTTGCTTAACCAATCAATCGTCAGAAAGCATCAGAATATTTTGAGTACTTTTGAGAGGTTTCGGCATGATGCTTGATTTGAATAGTTACAGAGATTACATTTAGTGAATGAGTCATCCTTGAGCCGTTCTGAGATACCCAATGGGCTTTAATTTCTTTAATTTCTCGGTCCTGACAAAATTTTCTAACCCATATTCTTTTCGCAGCCTTCTTTTTTCTTTGCTGTTTCTTCTTTAATAAAGAGAGTAAGATCAAAAGATTTTTCTTCCTCTCTACTTTCTTTGTTCTGGAATTTAAGTTTGGCGCCACAACGTTGGCGAACGAACTCGACGACTGGAAGTGAAGATTTAGCGCTGGCGAGCGCCAAGGTTGAGCGCTCTCTAAATCGCCTAGTGGAGATTGGCTTTTCGAGTCCTGTCGGTTGTGATGACTGTCATGCCTTGAGTCAATTCGCTAAGTATATCTGTTTTGCAACTATCAGTTAAACGATATTTGACGACAAGGACATCGGCATAGAAGTAACAAGGGAGGAAAAATGCCCCTCTCTGGATCCGGCATCAGAGCAGAGAACTTTCTACAAATGATAGAAACCTAATTACTGTAAACCTTTTCACCAAAACCATTTCAACCAAATCAACTAAGCAATGTTTATATTGATAAGAATATGTAAAATAGAACCATATAATATATTGTACCAGTCTTTTTTCCCTTAACTTTGGATTCAAGTTAACCTTAACTTTAAAATAACTTTTTCTTTTAATGTTTTATTTTTAAGGTAAAAGTTATTTTACACTAACTACAGAATGATTTGTTTCATCGAGAAAAAAGAGAGGATTTGAAATGTTAGTTTTGAAAGGAACACTTTCTAACTTTAATGGACTTTGCATTGATAACGCGCCGGACGGCAATTCTTCCTTGATCAAGTCACATGGTGCAGAGAGGCTGGTCTCCAACTCCGTTGAGCTGGATGTTGATGTCCATCGGTGGATGACTGGGAACTAATGTGACGACTAGAGAAATAAAAGTATGTTAACATCGGAGGTCGCGTAGCTCAGTTGGTAGAGCGCACGTCGCGAAAGCGTGACTCACGGGTTCGATCCCCGGTGGTGACATATTTTCTATTTCTCTAGTGTTCTTTTCAAAACTAGAATGATTTGTCTTTACCATAAAGCAAACTCTACTGACATGCTCACAGGCATCTCGAGGCCCAAAGTTTAACGACAAAATACAAAAGAACTGGAGTTGTTGAAGAAAAATCACTGGGAGACAAAAAGGCAATATTATAAAGATATAAAAAAAGTCTGGTTCTGAGAGGGCTGAATAAAGTAAAAGAGGCCTGGATCGATCTACAACTTTGTCCCTTTGCTAAGTAGAACAATGGCATACAGTTAGACAGAACGTCAAACTTTGTTCAACTTTTGATCAACAAGCAGATACATGGTTGAAGTTGTAACAAATTACACTCACTCCTGCAACCTGCTCGTTATGTAAATGAAATTTAACAGCCAAGCAAGCAATAACAGCTCAGTTGTATTTGAATTTAACCTTTTTTTTTCTCGTCTTGATCAATATAAGGAACTATTTCACACACGCCAAAGCAGGAACTCTAGTCCGGTTTTTTCTGTACTCCAGATATGTTTCAAAGTTAGCATAATTGAAATGAAGTAACATGCACCTATCCACAAAAATCCAAGAACAAAGTTCTTTGCAATAATTCGCATGTCCCTTGGCAATAAATATGAACTAAAGAAAACTGTCAAATGAAAGAGGTTATAGGATACAAATATATATATCACTGTCGCTAGGAAAAAGTTTAGTAGTGGATAATTAGGTAAATATACTAGGATTTTCTTGGCATCTCCAATCATGTACATATGGATTTGTGATAAGTAGGTCTCCAATGTAATCTTTCCAAGCCAAGAGAAAACATCTAGGTAATATGTTCGTAATATTGGATGAAAGTTTCTTAACCAAATGTAAACCACAACTGGAATAAATGACGCGTACGGATGTGCTTTCACATACGTTTCTCGCTCCAACATCAGGATAAAGTGAAACCATAACACAAAAATAGCTACAGATATTGCTGTTATAAGTATCCGTAGAGCCTTGCGAATAATGTTCCTCTTGCTATTGGAGTCATCGTCAATGAATTTTATTAACTTTTCTATATTGTTATAATTGTAGGCGACGATCATTCCGACCAAAGTTGTCCAATGATCCAGTCTGAAATTAAAGGCGTGAGAAGGTTTGTATTTTCAGCTTATTTTACCATCTGAACTAACACAAAGAAGAGGGCGCCACAACAAATAGCTCTTATATAAACTTTAAGTAATTGCTAGTTATGAATATTTAAAGCAAACTATAAATAAAAGCATAGTCTCATTGAGAAGAGAGAATTTGATTTCAAATCCTTTCTTTTCCCATGATGGATTCGAACAGCAAAAAGGGCGGTATGGCGGTTCTTCCCTGGTCAAGTCACATTGCACATAGATGTTGCTTTGCACTTAGTATGGATGTCCAACAGTTGATGATTGGGAGCATAAATCACATGATAACTTAACAGAATCAACCATTAATCGGCCTATAACATCATTTAGCTAAAACATCTTGAGGAGGCTGAGTAAGTTCCACCACAATGTATTAGTGCTTTGCTTTAAAATAATGATTATGACATTTTGAGAATCTTAGCATGGGGCGGTTTTTGTTATTATGTTTGTACTGCTGCCAAACATGGTGAGGTGTGTCGTGTGGTCTAAGAACTTGGATCACAGAACAGAGAAAGGGCAGAAGGACGCTGGAGCACGATTCATTTGAAATTTTTCACTACAAGAGATGAACTACGCAAAATTCGTTTTTACCTAGAGGCTAAATTTGATTTTGCCAAAAACGGTTTGTCATCAGTTTGAACATGGACGACGTCATTTTTGACCCACCAAAGGTAATCTCATTCACACAAGGAACCAAAAAAGAAATCGAAGTTTCTTTGTCAATGATTCATGTAGCAATTTGCTTCTGTATTGCATCGTCATAAACACCCCAAGCCTCGTTCGGAAAGTGCATTATCCACGCACGCGCAAAGACAGGGTTAAGTACCGTCTCTCCTATAATGTATTTGGATTGAAGCCTACTGACCGACCGGGACTAGATGCCAGCGCAGTAAGAGCTTCCATATATTATACATATATTAAACTTTAACGTTCCCAATAGATAATAGCAGAGGTAATAAATTATGACATCATCAGATATCTTTTACACGTCATGATATATAGGTTTGGAGTATCTCTGATATCACTAGCCTGAATTTGCTTCCAGTTTAGTTCCAGGGATAAAAATAAAGAATTCTGCATTTATGTGAAGAAAGAGACAACTCCATCTCATACAGACCATAAACAGCTAAATATGGTTAAGTAATTAGATCCATAGAGACTGATTATGGATCTGATCGGTCAAGTAAAGTTGACCTAATCCAAATATTTTTGATGATGATTCTTTGTCTTGCTTTTATTTGATGTTGGTCACATAATTTCTAGTCGAAAACTAGAAAAGGATTGTATAAATGCTTACGTTGATCTGTAAATCCAATAGTCCAGTTTTCCCTTTACATTCAGTATAAAACCAAATGGAAGGAAAACTTTTTCAGGAGCTCCCGGGATCTCAAAAATAAGCGCGTTTACCAATGTATATATGACAAGTTTTCCAATCATGAATATTCGATTCTAAAAAAGATAAAATAATACTAATCATCTTATAATCAACATGTTCAAATTCACAGGAGTATACTCATTAGATTATTCCACTGTAGTAAATAGCTGACTTACAACAGAAATTTCTTAATTGTCATTCGCATGATGCATAATCATAACACCCAGCCTTTGTTGCCTCTAACAACCCGATTGCTGCAGAGTTTACGTATCAATTACTAAATAGTAATGGAGAAATATAGGGTAATTGGTCTGACCATCTGCCTTGAAAACAATTACAACAGTTTCAATTAATTACTAGAGGGCTTTGACAACAATTCTATTTCTTATTCACAGGGCATCTATTTAACTTATGAATGAATCTCCACCGTATGAATATACTCTACCGTATGAATATGATCCACCGTATGAATATGATCCACCGTATGAATATGATCCACTGTATGAATATGCTCCACCGTATGAATATGATCCACTGTATGAATATGATCCACCGTATGAATATGATCCACCATATGAATAGGATCCACCGTATTAATATGATCCACCGTATGAATATGATCCACCGTATGAATATGCTCCACCGTATGAATATGCTCTACCGTATGAATATGATCCACCAAGTCAATCCGTTCCGCAAATCAATTTCATCGATCAGGGCCAAACTGATCTACAAGGTCAATGTGATCCATTTCGTGATGGTGTCACGATAAAAACACCCTTGATAGCCCCAGCAAGGCACTACGTACACAACTACTGACAAGATATTTATCTCTGCTGAGACTGCAAAATAATGATGATGTTGATGATGATGATGATGATGATGATGATGATGATGATGATGATGATGATGATGACGATGATGATGCGTTGACGTGACCTACGTAGTCCGTGTGGTCAACAGAGCTAGTCAGAACCACAAAGTTGCTGTGATCCACATGGTCAAAGTGGTTCGCCTAGTTATTCTTATTCCTGAAATCAATGTGATATCCCGAGTTAGTCACGATCGGATGGCAGTCCTTCCTTGGCCCAGTAATATGGCGCAGACAGGGTTACCTATGAAGCTATTTTGATTCTTACAATCAATGTGATCGCCCGAATCCACCCCTGCCTGATGTTAGTCCTTTCTGAGCACAGTCACAGAGCGCAGACATGCTGTCCCACCGAGTCGTTTTGATGCTCAGAATTAATGTGATCTGCCGACTTGATCCCGGCCGAATGGCAGTCCTTCGTTGACCAAGTCATGTGGCACAGAGAGGGAAGTCCCTGATGGTTTAAACCGGATTTTGATATGCACCGGTTAATTACTGGGATTCAATGTTTCGACTAGAAAAGCGAAACATGTTAACATAGGGAGTCGCCTTGCGTAGATGGTCGAGCACTCGCCGTGAAAGAGTGATTGACGGTTTCTAGTCCCTATAATGACAATGTTCTATTTCTCTAGCGTCTTTTTTGACTCCGAGTTAATTTAATTCAATCAACAAGGTAAACGCGATCCCCTTGAGTCAAAGTGGTTGTCTGCTTAGTCAATATGATTTACCATATCATTTTGATTTACTAATTTGATGGGATCCACGACCACAATCCAGCTTTACTATGCATCATTAAGTAACACAGTTTTACCACGCCTTACTACGTAACACAGCTTTACTACGCATTACTACGTAACGAAGCTTTACTATTTATAGTTATTGTTGAGCTTTTTGTAGCCTAATCGAACACTTTGGTATCTTACTTCATAAATGCAAGCACACTCCACGTTATTCAGGAAACAATTCCTTTAGACATTTACTATTGTACTTCAAGGCTCTGTAACATTCCAAGAATAAAGATCATTTGATATTGACCTCAGCGCTGAGACAGCAGATCGGATATTTATTTTGGCACCAAGTTGGAAATACCAAATCACAAGTTTAGAGAAAAAAAGTTAAACGTCTCTTTGGGGCCTTTCAACAAGTCAAGTCTGTTTAGAGATTCAGGATGCGACATCCGGCGACTTTGGTTAACACTAGTTTACAAAGGTAGAGAAAAATTAGAATCACAATCCGAATCTGATTAAGCAGCCTAAACAAATAACAAGAGAGGGCACCATCGATACAACCAAATTTATTCTAGTCGTCGTCAAAGTAGTAATGCAATCTAAACAGCCAAAAAGGGGAAATTGACTTGGGCACGAATTCAGAAAGTAGCACCTACCCCTCTGTTATATTTATGCGTAGCTTTAAAAGGGTTACACCGTCTGACTTTGCATCACACAACATGACTGCATTAACTGTTAAGAAAAACTGTCTGAAAAATCAAAAGTCCTGCTAGTAATAAGAGCCGTAGTCACTGCCATTGAAAAACGTTCCACATTGATACATCTGAAATTCCTGTTTTTAACATGTTTTAAAATTGAATTGAAAATGAAACAGCTCGAAATTGCTCTCATTTAGATCTTTCATAATGTCGGTAACACCACTCCATCTCCGGAGACATCACAATTGTCGTCCATGAACGAGAAAGCCTCCTTTGCAGTCAACATTCTCTTTCCAAAATCCATCTTACATTTTCAACTCAGATAGTGAAACTACTGAAAGCGAGTTGTTCAAAAGGCAAGATGTTACGCGGTAAGTGTTTCATTGAGGTTGCTAATGCCTTACAAGTGGTTTCCTTTAGCTGCCCAAGGACATTGATGCACAAGCATTCCAATATTCCAAAAGGGTTAATATGTCAATCTACATAATTTTTCTTCTGCTGCAAAGCGCTGCGCAGCAGTATTTAACAAGATCTACAGCAAGTCAACAAAAGCAAGTTAAAGAACGAAGGTGAATAGAAAATAATTAAAAATAGCCCAAGAAAGTAGAAAAGAGAATTAGCTTTCCTAAAGAAAATTCTAAAAGAATTGATTTACTTTTTACACACACAGCACTCTATATCTCCAGATGCAAACTCAGAGATACATCAGACGAAAGAGTTACTTATCAGGATTCAGCTTTTTCTTCAAATACTGCTCATACAGGACGTCAATGCAGGGATATAGCGTTTCAGGATGCAACAGCTCTAGAGTCAATTATTCGGGAATGTGAAATTGGTGATACACAAAATGTAATAAGAATGTTTTCATGTCATAAAGGAAAGTGGAATATCTTTACAAGATATCAAAGATTTTCTAGTACTGGTGCAAAATAGGCTTTAAATAAAGTTTTGACCCTGCGTTCTCAGTTACAAAGTGAGTCTTCAATGCAAAGGTTTTATATTGCAGAAAACATTATCGATTATAGGCTCTTTTTAAATTCGTACAAACAAAGTTTAATTCTTTCACTGTAGTTTTTTCAGTGATAAGAAATCACGAAATTCTAAGAGAGTTTAATGTCTTAAAAATCCTGCCTATATCAGTCAACATGCAATAAGAATCCCATGAGTAACGGCTGTAGATATTTTTCATTCAAGGAGGAAAATGTTTGAATTGAACTCGTTCTGGATTGAGGTCTCATTCTGAAATTCAAGAATACTAGGGAAATGTTCTAGAACTTATTATTAAAACAATTCCTTTTATTTTAGAGAGAAGTATTGTTCATGAATCTCCTACTGTACAGAGCATAATGAAAATGATTTCGTTATTCTTGAATGAAATGCGACGGCAGGGAACATGATTAATTTTTGTAGCAAAAGTTTACATGCACATACGTATTGTATTTTCTGTGCTGCTAAAAATATATTAAAGCACTTGTAATCTTTCCTACAATAGAATGATTCTATAGTAGACTTCGTTTGAAACTATGTCCACTATGGACAAGTTCCTCTCGATTGATTTGATTCCTCCCGTTTTAGAGCATGCTACATCTTCTGCAGCCATGCAGCCAGTCGAATTTTGCTGGCGGGCGAAATCCAAAGCAAAACCTCTTCCCTTCCCTCCTACCTTCCAAGCCAGCCCACCATGGTTTATTGGCATGGTATCTTAATTAAATCTCGTGAATGTAATGTCTTTTTACGATTTGCTTCTGACTACTATTGCAAACAGAAATCACACTAACAAAATAACGTTCGTATGTGTAACCATGATTAATACACTAAACAGTCATTTAGATCACATACCGCAAATGGCTCCACATACGATTGCGTCTGTGTTGACAATCTTTTTTCGATGTTTTTCGCAAGTTCTTGCGTCTTATACAGAAGATTCTTCGTTTTTTCTATGACCTGCTGGTGGACAGATGGGGCTTGTGTTCCCATGACAACATGTCCCTAGTGGTAATAATGGCACATAAAGATTACAATACACCTGAAGTAATGACAGTAGTTGATACGAAAATAAGTCACGTTCATGAAGAACGCTAGCGCTACCTCGCTTACAACATGTAATGTGAACATTCGTTATCGGACGTAAGATGGCATCTTGCCCAAAAACTAATTAACGTCGTAAAATATCCTGAAAATGGCAGATTCCGTTTGTTTAGAGCGAAGGAAGAATTTCAGAAATTAGGAAATATACTCACGAGTACATGCATACACTACATTGAACTCCATGGGTAAGCATCATAGAAAATGGTCCACCATCGGGACTCGATGATATTTGACAAGCATCAGTCCTCTTTACAAGCAACTATGGTAGTACTTTATGGCTTGCCTAATTAACAGCGTAACAGCGTAACATAGATACCACAATTAAGCGTTACTTTTAAAATGTCCCTATCCTCTAGTTCATTACACAATAAGTTTCAAATTCTCTATCTATAAAACGTTTTGCTTAGTATTCTTGCCTTGAAAATTAAGAAACTAAAGTAAGCAGTTATATTCATACTATTCGTTTACGTGCATATAATTATAAAAGAAAACTGCTAAAGCGCGTTTCTACAATTGGTATCACCATATTCTTCACGCGTGTAATAGAAAGCATTTCCATTCCCTGACTACCACAATTTCCACTTTCTACCGCCCTTCCTCTCCCAAACGTTACATTACCCATTTCAACTAACTACGATAGCAGTATTCCCCCTTATTCCACAGAAAAATGATATAGGGAAAGGTCACAAGCTTCACGCGTAAATGAAGGTATATTGTATTACCTCTTTTGAGTCAATCTTTGCATCTAAACGTGGTGCATTCCTAATAAGGTTAACGATCCACCGTTCGGCGTCTTCAGGACTCATATTGAGTTTATCTGCGAGCATGCTAATTAACGAACAGAACATTGATATCATTAGACGTAACCCCTACAAATGGTTAGATAATACTAACTCAATCTTATCTGAGTTGATTGATAGCAATGCCAGGAAAACATGAAACTATCCAAAGTGCGTAGAGCTGTAGAATCAAACGTTGGCAAAAATCGATGGGGCAGTGCTTAGAATCACTAGAATGTTATTTCTTCTCATGTTCCTTGACAGACGGGTGTATTTATGATGAATAATGATCAAGCTCGACTTCAATTGTTACTTTCTTTTGGTAAATATCATAAAGCACGCTATATGTTGCTGTAAAACAGTTAATTATTAGTAATTGTCCTATAATAAGGACTTGACTAAGTCTTGACTACAGAAATTTGCGAACAGAGGTTACATATTGGCCTTTTCCCGGATGTCACCTGTGGATGATGCGAACATGTTATTATTTGAACGTCAATATCATTTACGTCGGATCAACTGTGAGTCACTTCAGACTCACCTAAATCATATGTGCAATTCCCAATATGATGGCTATGTGCCTAACCATCTGCTTTATTGTGAGAGAAGGATAATAGAGTTAATTCACTGATAAACTTTATGCTGTAATAGAAATACTCTACTGATTTTTGCTTCAATTGTTTTACATATTTGGGTGCACACGACATTAGCGCATGAAACAGATAATTAATCGTCTGAATAGTACTGATTATCCAGTCCGGATTTAATGAATTAATGAATTAATTCCGTTCCTTTACATCGACAAAAATGACAAGTCTGTCTGGGTCATCCACATCAAACACGTCTTAAATACGAGTTGTCGCGAAACCATTGAAACATGTTTGATTTTATTGCATTTTACTTGAATAATGGGACTGAAGTACTATCAGTCTATGATTAAGTATACGAACTGAGTCGTGTATAAACAAAATAAAAACCAAATCGACTCTGATATACTCTAACTGGAACCCAAAAAATCGTAAAAAAAGATAAATACTCACTTTATACTGATACATTCGTGTATCCTGCAGAATGTCTCGAAAATGAATAGACGGGCGTTTTCAACAAATTCATCCAAACAGGCAACCAGGAAGAAGTCGTTCACCAGAACCTTTATAAAGAAAAGTCAGGATGGTTATTGTTAATAGTAAAAGTAGTCTCTCGCTTTATGTCTACAACACTTTAGTTAACTTCGATACGTAAGATAATAGCAAAATGGAGAGGTAATAACAAAAAAAAGAAAGAACGAGACAAAGAGAGAAGGAATGACACAAATGAACAAAGAATGAAAAAAGGGGGTAAAAACGAATCACAGAAACAGGTATGTACTTATACAGATACGTTTAATATGTAGAGGTAAACGCCGGGCTCTCTGTGGTCTTTCACACCCTGTAAAACGAGCTTCATAACGACAAGAGACACTCGCTCCAACTAAAATGCAATCTGGCTACAGTCCCCAATAATAAAATTCATAACAAGATTATGATTTCCTTAAATGTAATATTTTAGTTGCGGAAAGGGCTATTTCCTTGACTCAGATAATAGGGCATCCGTTAGTAGACTGTTTCCAAATAACCATCTTTAGCTCTTACTTTATCGTCGAAGAATACACAAATTAATTGATGTCGCAATTGCTTTCACATTAATCTTCTCTTCTTCACTCGACACTCAGAAGTTATTGCCACCTGCCTCATAAACAGTTCAATTAAGCTGCAACCACTAATGTCACACATCCAGCTGCACTAACATTATCGTAAATCTGAGTGCAAAGAATTTGATTGACCAGGCATAAATGCGGAGCGCATCCATAAACTTTTGTAACACAACAAAAAATCCATCCATCTTCTTCAAAAATATCACTTTTATGTAGTCATTGGCGGGTTAAAGGAAGTAGTTCCAAAACCTACCATTTTGCACTCCCGTAGCTTTTGCTGGGCTCCATCGAAGTCAAAATTTACCAATAGGCACTCTAAGAATTCAGTGATAGGGTCTTTGTACGTATACGATTCCTGTTGAATGATTTTAACAAGATCTTTTAGGATATTTTTTCTTCTCTTACTGGTGATAACGGCCGTTGTTAAATAACGTAAGATGTGAGGACAGACTGTCTGTATTGCATTTAAATATCTGAAATTGAAAAGCAGTGAGAAAATTATGAACGTACCAAGATCTGCTAAAAGATACGCCAGCAAACTTTTCTCTAAATACAGCTTAATAAACCTGCAAAGTATTCTCAGAAAAACTAACAAAAACCAACTTATTCCGTAGTTTATTCAAAAGTTTCGCAATCAGATCATTTCTATGAAAACTGTGAATGCAAAATACAGCAAAATGAACTGCAAAGGGCATGCTCAGGAACAGCTGGAAACGCAGGGTCTATACTTACGATGTGTTAGCAAAGTTCCAAAGCAAAAAAAAATCTATGCGGTATGTACTGGCGTATTTGCCGACTGCAGGGAGGGAGATGCTGGCGATATTAAAGGATGAATACCGTTAACACTACAGTTAAGTAATCACACCACGTTAACTATAACATTTTCTTTAAAACGTAAAAACGTAAGCTAACTAAGGTGACTGAAACTGTGGTACGCGGCACCTGAGAAATGCTCTCCTAACAGTTCGTAGGCTTTGAAATGTTTATTTTACTCTCAGTGTGACCTGCCGTTAAAGAGGACTTGAAGTCACAAAGTAAATAAATTTTTAGTAGTGAGTCGCCGTAGACTGGAAGTCACTGCAGGGTAAGCTTTAATACTTTGTACGACTGTGGGTACTGGGAGCCTCATTTTTAAACCTCCAACATGGAGAACAACTTTACAACACACTAACAGAATTGACATTTAAGCCAAAACAGTCTATCTGTAGTTGTTGATAAAATTATTGATAACTTTCAACGGGAGAGAAAGTTGTTCACGAAGGACATATATAAATTTACGATTTTACCTGACTACATCTCCCTCTTTGCATACCAATTTTAACCTGTTCACTTTTAAGACTTCACGCTTAATTGGAGATACTTTTACTGCCATTTGTTTAATTATCAAGGTATAGAGCTTTTTCAATACTTATCTGTAATTCGAGAGCACTTTAACCTTACTAAATAATGGAACAAAGCAGGACTTATGCAGACGGAAAAAACAGGAATTAATATTCCCGCAGAAAATAAGTAATATAAACTGTTCATATAACCAAAACAGTAAGCAACCAGAAGCCAATATGAACACATAGGAAACAAATATGGACTAGATATGGATAGAAAATATCTAGCTCGAGTAATCTTTATCAAAATGATTTTGATCTTCATCTTAACACTTACTGTGGAGTGTAAAGAAACAAATCTATAAGTTGCTCCATGCCCTTTGGGTGGTTGAAAAAGACAAATAAACTCCAGTGTATTAACCATGTGCGGTTTTGAAGCTGCTGAAGTGATGGTGAAAATGTCTAAAACGTAAAACCAAAAATATAAACAAAGAAATATCCACACACCAAGCTAAGAGACTACAATTTGAATTTGGATACGACCAAGACCGATTCCTTTACGACTTAAAAGCAGATCAAAGAGGCTTACCAATTTAAACATCAATATACAGTCCAACAATAAACAAGAAGGACAAAGGTTTTATCCGTGTACTTAGAATACTTTAAATTATGGCCGGTTAGCATATACCTTAATGTTTTATTTTATACTTTCATTTTAACTATATTATTTTAACTACCAATAACCATCTTGATCTGCTTTAATCGTAGGCTTTTACGTTCCCACATACTGCACCCAAATGGCCAACTCATTTTACATTGTTTTATGACGCAATTTACAATTTTACTATCCACGCAAATATTTCAGCCTGTTGTTTACAACTTCTATAGACTTTAAATTTCCACACGCATATTAGTATATTATTGAAACATCAATGTGATGAGAGGTTGTCAACTGCCACTTGTACAAATACCAACAAATCGAATTTGTAGCCACAAACAAAACCTAATACACCCATTGCTTTAAAGGGGGATAATGTACGAAAACAAAAGTATATACCACGTCACCTATGATTGAAGTCTTTTCCGCTCAATACATTCGCTCCGCCGATATAAATAGTTTGTCAAACTTCAAAATGGTAGCTGTAGCAATTTCTTGAACCTACTTCATAAATTTATGCAGAGTAAAATTGTTTTGTTAAGATCGCTTGCAGATTTAAGCGTCCTTACTTGGAGCTGGCCACATATTGTTTCCTGTTGTTTAATAGTTGCGTTACCACTGTACTGTAGTGTCAAACTAGTGTCCCCTCTGAATATCAGTATATATACCACTGGAAAAGACGATGGAGACAACATTACAACAATAAAATATCAAAACGTGTATCTTTTTGATCTTTCAATATTTTGATGTCATAGACAACATGAGAGGAACAACGAATACTCACATCACTGTCAATGATCTCCTTTAACTGTGTCAGATCCTCTAGTGCCTGATCCCAATTCTGCATCAAAATTTCTGACGCAAGCTTCCCCCACAGTGCACCAACTAAATGTTTATCATCACTAGGAACCTACAATAAATTTTAAAGTGTGCTTTCAATGGATCACAGATGGAACAATAAAGACTTCCACGATTAAATTGTTCCAAAACTCTATTTAAGTAATTCCTTGTCATTTCTCAAAAACTGAAGAGTGGTAACAAAATGCCGTAATGTAATAAATCTTCAAATTATAACAAGAACAGAGCATCAAATAGGGTATTAATCATTATTTATATGTTCATAATATATTGCTGAGCTCTCACATTGTATTTAAGATTACATACATAATTTTCAACTGGTCAAAAAGTCTCCATGGGACAAAGATCATTGCACTTGATACTGCCTTCTATTTTATACTAAAAAAACCTGAACCCTTCCGGACGTTTACACTAACTACTGGTAGTTTGTATCGACAGTAACACTGCACCAAATTGCATTAAAGGGAATTTTCCGCCTTTCACCAATAAATTTCTTCACAAGGTTAAAAATGTCAGAGTTACTCAATTCAACAAACATTCAATACATGACATTGTACGTTTCAAATATTCACTTACCAATACTCGATAAAAATACAGGTATTCACTTGCTCCTGCATAATTACCACATTCATACTGGAACTTTGCAAATGTGTACAGTTCATCTAGCATTTCTCTTGTAATCTATGACAAACGTTATATACCAAGATTTCAGTATCTGCAACACTTGCCAACAACATAGCTACAGATAACAGGTAGACAAAAGGCTCTTTGCTGTTGCATCCCTTTTCAGTAGATTAAGAAGCAAGAGAACATGCAGTTAAAGGACGTGTAGAGATACCAGCACACTGCCATCAAATCATATTGAAATGCAACAAAGCTAAGGCATGCAGGATGGGGATGTTCACAACTGTTGACACTCATGGACATAATTGGGTGCAAATAGGTGGTGTTGCGGACGGTGATGCCCGTGAATTATGTCAACTGATGATAATTTAAGAAGAACGATGATGGCTTATGAGGACTAATATGATTGGTAATGATAAATGATGGTTACAACTAAAGATAAGTCATTGTCTATTGAATGTGGGCGATGGCCATTGATAATGATTGATGATTGAGAATGACTCACAATTTATCATCATTGCTAATATTGGTTGACAAAGACAGATGATTATCATGAAGACCGGGAATGGTTGGGAGAAGAAGGAGGCTGAAGTGGAAGGGAAGGAAGAAGACAAGGGCAAGAAGAAGACGATGGGAAGAAGAATATGTGGGGAAGAAGAAGATGAGGGGAAGAAGCAGATGAGGGGAAGAAGAGCAGACCACCAGGAGAAGACAGAGAGGGGAAGAGGAGGGCAGGGATAGGAAGAGGGAGATAGGAAGAGGAAGAGGAAGAGGAAGAGAGGGAGAAGAGGGAAGAAGAGGAAGTGGAAGGGGAAAAGAGGAGGGGGGAAGAAGTAACATAAAAACCTACCTTGAAATGATCCCTCAAATATTCAAATAATTGTTTTCCATCACTGTTAGGTAACAAAATAAATGTGAATAAAGATATAAAGTTTAGTTAAAAATAGTATAGCATGCAAAAAATTGAGTCTACTCTGAGTGAAATGAAGTGTACACCTTTTTCGGCCAAACAAAACCTATTAAATCATCTTAAATTGACCAATATTGACTTCTGTTTTCTTGTGAATATATGTAAAATTATTATTTGTGATATCTTTCTGATAGCCCTTTTTCCAATCAACATAGATAAACTAGTGTTCCCTTTTCTTCAAGGAAATCCCTCAATAGAAACACTATCAGATGGCCTTGCCTTTCTATAAACTCCTTGTAGGATAACATTTAATATTGCTGAATAATACCAAAAGGGCAAACTTCAGCTCTTTGCTGTGAATGATAATTCATATGTCATAATAACAACTGCAGCAGTTGGAATCTTGACAATGCAATTTTAAATCTATTTGTGGCATTCATAATCAAGAATATAAAGCTTGGTTTTGTGGTAGAAAATCTTCATACAACATTCCCTCAAACCATATCCACAAAAGTATCAGATTTGGTATAAATATTAAAATTTGCTTTACAGCCATAAATTTGGTGCGGATTGAACATGCTAATTTTGAAGTTATATTAGATATTACAAATATACAGTAATAAGGGTCTTGTCCAAATAACTTTTATGACATGCACCATTATAGTTTTTCAACTACACTTGTGATTTTCACATACCGTGTATTCTTTGCCTGAGTTTGAAATTCCTCACTGTCAAATGCGGCAGTTATTCTGTCAGTATTTGCCTGAAGTTCTTTCAGACGCATAACAACATTTTGTCTTTTGAGTATCATTTCTGAAAAAAATAATACAAATCTGTCATATACCACATAGATTAGCCAGAAGGGGTTCAGAAACAAGCAACGTAAATGTTGATGTAAAATTAATCAACCTTAACCTCTGAAAAATATGGTAGAAATGTGTTAATTAGTTGTTGACACTGTTTCAGAGAGCATAACTATTCTTCTTGTGGCTTAACCTTCTTTATTCAACAAAAATAAAGTGAGTCACTATTGACCGCATCAATTAAAGTTACAGGCTTTCACAAATGTGTCATACAGAAATGAATTTTACATTCAATTCACTATTAGATATTAGAATTTTTTAAAGCCTGGGTTATACATGGAAAACAATACTTCACTAAGAATTTTAGTACAATTTCCAGATTCTGAGTAGAAACCCAGGAAAACACATTAGATTGCTAAAAAAATCATGAAAAGCAAATATAAATAATTGGGAGGGTTTGCGAGGAGAAATGTTTTAAAAACTAGCAAACTGGAGAAGGATTATTGGATTCCTAAGCATATTTGAAATCGGACCTCATTAAAAGGAATTTGGTAGTGTATAACTATATTTTTCATTTAAATGGGACATAGAATTGTAATAGAATAAGAATATTTCATTATTATCTATAAAAAACCTGATTGATCTTTGCTGTCCCTGATTTTTAAGAGATTGTTAAAAATAATTATTTAGTACATACTCAGTTACATTCTATTAAAGTAATACTTTGACACAACGGTTCTAGGAAAATTCCCTCCCAGAAAACTCCCTCACGGAAACTCCCACCGTATAATTCCCTCCCAGAAAATTCCCACCTAGGAAATCTCCCACCTGGAAAACTCCCTCCTGGGAATTCCCTCCCAGAAAACTCCCTCCCGGAAAACTCCCACTGGATTATTCCCTCCTGGAAAATTCCTACCTAGGAAATCTCCCACCCGGAAAACTCCCTCCCGAAAGTTCCTCAGCCAGAAATAATTTCGGCTTGAAATCTCTGACCCAAAATGTTGCCACTATTTGTTACACATCTTTAGTTTTATGGTCCAAAGATATAAAAACCACTGAAAACCATTGGGGGGTATATTTTTTTGGGTTAAGTGTCTCGGCTCCCAGACTATTTGTACAACTAAAAAATATTCATCCTATTCAACAACATTATTCGTAAGCATATAAAATGCCCTCCTTTTTATGCCTACATTTTAACGTAAACCTACGGCCTGATGAGCTCTTTGCGGGCCGGGCCTCGTTCTGGATTTTTGTGTGATAAAGGTCTACTGTAATAATACAACCAAATAAAAAGTGGCTTAAGTAATAGAATGAGGAGGCCTCATCTTCAAGCAAATTTAGGGCGAAGATACATAACAAAATAAAGGCACCTCAACACCGGATAGAGGGTGGATTCTGATGAGAACCTGTTCACCATTACAATAAGGAATGTTCTCAAGAAAGATCCAACTTTGGAGAGCCTAATACCTCGGTCCATATTCTTGGGAGCCACGAGGCCACGATTCATCTATCTATTATACAAATATGACAATTACCACGTAAAACATACTCCTGAAAATGTGTCCCCTTCACAACAAACCAAAGGGCCGATCTGCTGGTTTTAAAGCGTAAAAGTGAGACGAAAACAACGCACTTACTAAAAGAAGCAATTTTAAGGTAGCATGGGAAAAGTACACATACCCTTCAGAATTCTGTCGACTTTGGGAAATCCTTGACAGTGTCTCAAGTGTGTTTGAAAGGTCAAACTGGAAATTAAGGAGATATATCATTCAGAAAACGCAGTCTGCTATTGCAGTCTGTTGTTCTAGTACTAGAGTTATTGGTAACGTCTTCCTTTATTTCTATAGTCATTATCTTAGCACACCAGGCAGTAGCCGCTGTATAGTTATCTAATTACTTTTTACCGCCAGCCATATACTAAACCCATCAGAGGATACAATACAGGATTCGGGTAAAATGTTTGAAAAATTTGCTACAACGTGGCTTTTGTGAGGAGGGTGAAAATGATGACCTCAATGAAGAAAATGTAAATCTGCTTATTGGGTGTTCAAGTTCACCACGAATTAAATTAAATATCAGGGGAAATTTGCCAAAGTTTTTGGTATAATCAAGCAATAATTAGCATCGTAAACGGGAATAGCTAGTGCGGTAAAATCAACCCAAATTCTAACTTCGGTAACAGTAACGAATACAGAACAGCTGATGATGAACGCGAGCTCTTTATAAAAATGTCGTGATGTTGGCTTTTTTGACAAACTTGCGCTCACTTCAATGTTTTTGAAAAGGCGAAAACATGCTAATTACATTTTCTTTACTAAGCTCGCTACCACTCCAGTTCCCAGAACTACCCCTTATAAAGTTATTTGTCAAGAAATACATTTTTTTGTCCTTGTATACCGTTGACTTTCTAAAAAATCGATGCAAAGGTTTATGGAAGTAAAATAAAACCCCGGCCTCAGTTATATTGACGAAAGGATTAAAAGTTTTCGTTTTATACCTCGCTGACTAGCGCCCTAGGCTTCTCCTCCACCAAATAAAGTCGGCAGAATTGAACAGCAAAGTGCATTGCTGCATGCTGGGTATGGCCGTTCTCCATTAGTTGCTAAAAAGAGAAGTACAAGTCAATACGGCTCACCCGAGGAGATGTTAACCATACACTACGAAAGTACTAGACTAACCTACTATCATCGAGAAGAGGGGGCTTGAAATATCAGTTTTCAAAATACACTATAGATGTAGTGCACATGTCCACCTATCGGTTATTGGGGGCTAATTTGAAACCCTAGCTTAGTTGGTTGATTACACGCTACGAATGCGTGGGCCAATGATTCGAGGAAACGTGGTTCTACTTTTCTAGTGCCTTTTCAAAAAAAAATATCACAATTCCCCTAATATCTTTAACTTTACTTTGCAGGGGAGCTGGAATCTAACCTACATAATCGAAG
>JAAAKM020006971.1:29512447-29526920 GCA_010016025.2 Alatinidae sp. Z8VKAUB7J3 | reverse complement strand
AAAAAAATATCACAATTCCCCTAATATCTTTAACTTTACTTTGCAGGGGAGCTGGAATCTAACCTACATAATCGAAGCGGAGCCTCAATGGACGGACTGAACTTTCACTGTCCCATTACATTGATTCCAAAACCATCATCCCCATAGATTCTAATAGTGTATCTGCCAAAATCGAATTCAATAACGTTTTCTCACATTTGTCAAAAAAAACCCAGTCATTTCGGATGTGTACACAGGAAGCTGTAAGACAGGGTCAATCATTTCTGCACTCTCGTGTTTTCCGTAACATAGTGGTATACTTTGTATTTCTTAAAAGAAGGTTGACAACAGTCAATATTTCCTATCTTGCAAAAACCTATATGAGGTTTAAAATATGTCAGTCACACAAACTTTTTTTTTGTCGCATGCGGCTTCTTATTATACAGTTTGAGCAGCTTTCCAGTTTCGAGTTGAGCGCGCAACTATGGTTTGGTACACCGGGACACGATTGCTATTATTACGTTTTGCTGGCTCACACAAGAAATCTAAGCCTATACATAGTCGCACCTTTTCGGGTAATAGCTTACCTGGCTGACGAGTAAGTCAAATTCTCTGACATTGATGAGATGTGCACGGATCAGTATGTCTATTCCCTCAAGATTAAATCTGATGTCTGTTGGCAAATCAGCAAGCGCTCTGGAAAGTGAAAAAAGGAATACGGAGGACTTAAGATTGACACGATCGACAGTTTGTGAAACTGAGAAAGTTAAAAATTGATTTAAAACTAAAATTAATAGCGTTATCAGGAAGTATTCTGCTTAATGACTAAATTTTTATTAATGAATTCATAATAACAGATACGATCACACGTCACTATCGATCAATCGAATCCCTCAATATTGCAATCAATCAATCTTTCAACCAATCAATCAAACAACCAATCAATCAATCAGTGGATTGATCAGTGGATTGATCAACTAATCAATCAATAATCAATCAATCAACCAACCAATCAATCACTTAATCAATCATTCGATCAACCAATCAACTAATCAATCGATCGATCAATCTACTAATCAATCAATCGATCATTCAACCAATCAACTAATCAATGATTCGATCAATCAACCAATCAATCGTTCAATCGATCTATTGAGCAGTCATTTCAATCAATTAACGTATGGCACGTATCAGTTACCACAAAAACGATAAGTATCAGATTTGAAAACTAAGTTCGTTTTCTAGTTTATATACAAAATTTGACCACTACAATCTCGATGCACTAGGAGAAAAAGTAACGTATTTTGAAAGTTTGAGCTGCCCTTCAATAACATAAGCTTCGAGTATACATACTAGCAATGCACCATGTCACAAGTCACTCCGTCATCATTACATCTACTTTTCTTACTTAAAAACAGACTAAATACATTTTCCGTGGACTGAGTTAAAATAGAACCCCGTGATACCACTATAAGAATGAGCAAGGAGGCAGCATTGATACCCGTTAAGCACAGATACTCAAAATGGAGTAAGACTGCTAAGCAAAAAGCATGACGCTATTGCACTAATAATATGTAAAGAAAGCGAGTACAACAGTCAGTCAATCAACAGCGACGCAATAGATAAAATGCTGTAAAAGTTGTGCATTACTTGAGGACTTGTCGAGCAGTCCACAAGGGGCCATAGCCTCGTGGGTCTTGAAATCCCCTCAAAATAATAAGGTGGCAGTCTTTGTAGCGCAATGCCATTTCAGGTTCATTTGGTCCCATATTAGTCAAAATACCTTCAACGGCCTACAAAAGGAAAGAAATCGACAGAATTCATAATAGCAACAAGCCGCTGTTGCTTATAATCAGTGGCATAGGGGGCTGGGAATATGATACAGTAAAAACGAGTTAACAACTGATTCGTCACAATTCAATTACTAAAACACAAAGAAGCAAACGAACCAAACAACAAGAAGCAAGCCATAGGCAGATTCAACCGACCAGTGGGATCGCTTCTGACATATCACGGAAAGAATCTGCAGGTAACGAGGGCATATACCAGACCCATTCCTTGTCAAAAAGTCGAAAAGCTTATCCTTTATCCACTTTTATTATTAAAATTAACAAGCGAGGGCACAAGGAGTTATCCTTGTTATTGAAAAAAGTTTCTTTTTAGATTTCATAGCCTGGTTATCTCGTTCTATTTTTTTACAACTTCCAGTTCGTACGAGTCTGGTTTCGAAGACGCTGATAAATCGTTTGGCTTTTCTCTTCTTTATAGGCCTTCAACCATGGAAATAAGTTGGCACTTCGATGAGTATACTACAGTCGTAACACAAAAGAGTGCAATACTGTGACTACAACAGAGAGGACGTTCTGGCAAATCTAAGAACTTGCACAAAACTGGCCCAAACCACAAACACTTTTTGTAGCGGTAGAGGCATAAAAATTTGCCCAGTCATTTGTACAATAGCAATAACAACATCTCCCAAAACTTTACAAATAAAACTAGATTGCTTCCAACTTACTTTTCTGATAAGCTTCAGGGATGACACATTGTCTCTGCTTACACGTGCGTTGACGACCATGTCTAACAAATTGTGGAGCTGTGATAGGTGAGTACTGGCCGTGGGCGGAAGAATACGAAGCTGCTGCTCCATATAATGAATATGCTGTTCAATGTCAGCTGCACATCTTCCAAGAATATGCACCACATCGTCTGGCATGAAAGACTAAGTCGAGAATGTAATAATGAATATAGAAAGTTAATATAATGTGATAATAATGACGAAATACAAACAAAAAAACCCATTAGTCATGGAATATTTGTGGCATTTGCATATTCAGGCAGCATTCTAGCAAAACCAACGTTAATACTTAAGCTATCGTACTCTCAACTAGACGAGAGTGTCAGTTTTTAGTATCAGCATATCTTCATGCAAAACTGCTCGACTGTGTCTTGGTCTATGAAAAATTTTCCACGACGAAGGTATCCTCGTCACTGCCAAATGCAGCTACGTTAAGAGCTGCAGCGAAATATACTAGGTAACCACAATGGTCGAAAAGTAGCAAAAGCGACCACCTACATGAGATATTGTTTCTCAACCCCCTGTGTAGCCAAAGTAACCAAACATTAGCGTGTGGCTCGATAAATGTTAAATTTGAGCGTCCGAGTATACCCTCATTTATTCCCTTGCGGTTGATTATCGAAAACATGTTAAAAAGCAAGTAGTACAATGTAACAACTGGAACCCTTGACAGTGGTCGAAATTGATGTAATAGTCACAGAGTATTCTGGCTCTCATTTAAATAGCTTCAGCGGTCAAAAAGCTTGTGCTTCACGATATTCAATAATTATGTCAAAACTGAAAGAAATCAAATAGATTGACGCAGAGAGACGAACCGATCTGCAAACTTCCAGATTAGCTTAAAGGTCAGCCAGAAATACTGACAGACAGATAGAAAGAAATGCAAACCAACTTGTACATGCGCAGGGAGACCAAAGGGAAAAGGAGGGTAAACTGGCAAGCAGACTCACTCACAAATATTACCTCATTAGCTGAATAGCAGAATGATTAACTGACATACAGACAAAAAGCCTCTTTCCAGACACTCGAGTGGTAAATATGCACTACACCTAGCAGTTACTGAAATAATTTTATTACAAAACGACAATCTGCTTGTTCAAACAAATCGTTTAAACTCTTGACAAAAAACTTACATGTGGCTCTGCAGTAGGCAAAATATTTGTCATGGTCTCTGACAAGGGTTTGGGGAATGGTTCAACAGTGCCAGCGGCTTCAGGCGGTAAAAACCCAGGAATCGACCGTGCAAATTCTTCATACACTGTCATTTGGCTTGATGTTACACCACCAACCTGCATGAGATGGGAGAAAAATTTAAAGTAGTAAATATGCCCTAACACTGATAGTCCGTGATTCATGTGTTAATGACAAGGGCGTGTTTTGTTTGGCACTCACTCAATTAATTTTCTTACAAAGAAAGATTCTTCCATGAAGAAAAACTACCGACGAGATTACAAAAGTAGATCGGGTGCTAAAGCAATGGATGGCAGTACCGTAGCGTCATTGGGAGTTTAAAACATTTTAGCGCACATTACTATTGCATAAACTTTCATGTTACATTTGCTCCAGCATCCACACTGACTGGTAAGTCAGGCAAAATGCGTTGGGCCATTTGGACATATTTGAACGTTTTTACCGTACATTACTATTACATAAGGGTTTGGGTTACCTTCAATCGTATTTGCTCCGGCATTCTTTCTGCCTGGTAAGTAAGAACAAATGGGTCGCAGTAACGCCTGTTCTCTGATCGTGCGTGTTTCCTCAGCTCGTATTCCTGAAGGAGTAAGAAAAACATCTGTAATTTCACACGTATAAGCAAATCATGGCGCTACGAGCTACCGCTAATTGGGCAAGTACATACCGCGAGACATTCAGAAGCGGGCTACAAGTTTCAAGCTTAAGACGAGGCGTTTATGAAATGGGGTGTCTGGAAAAGGGCGACAGGAAAGACCATCAAATTCACTACTAAAATCTACAATAGGTCAGACCTTGGAAATAACCAGACAAAGTCAAACATATCGTACGAACAAGGCCTCACGAGTGCGTAATCCCGTGGGCTGTCAAGAAAAGGAATGCATCTATTAATCTCATTCCTTGCTCATGTGGAAGCGTGGATTGGAGCTTTGGGGCCATTTATTGATATAACCCATAACATCCCAAAGAGCAACCTCCGCATTCGTGCAATGCCTTGTTTCCTAACCCTAGAACAAATTAAAAGCAGTATACCCTTAAATAGGAACACAAACGAACAAAATGCGATTTGTATTTATTAGATAGAGAAAAATATGACTTACCGTAGCTAATCTCTTGTCAATATCAAGCAACGCCTTTTCAGTAGCAGTCTTCTGTATAAAGGCACATGCCAGTTCAAGATTGTCATTTGCAACTATGGATGCGACTTGCTCAAGCTGTTCCTTTTGTTGTTGGTCAGCTCCCTACAGAAATAACGAAAACTAGGAAGTATTATCTTGCATTTGAACAATATGAGCGCAAAGAGAGCTACCGCTAACGAACAGTATTCCTCAAACGATACAAAGATATTTATTAGTAGTATAAAACAGGCAGTTATTACTGCAGACATGTACTGATTGTGGTACGTACTCTTACCCCGAATTCTCTTATCTAGAGTAGAACCTGCTCTCGTTATCAAGAATACAAGTCAACGATCATGCCGGAAAACATCTTTCCCTAAATTCCTTAGTTCTAATTTCCGTAACTTACGAAAGGCTCTCTTGATTCAGATAGATAGTGGCTCTTGGTGTCACATAGCCAACTATGACAGTTTTTCAAATCTGAGTAGTGTTGCATGTGAAGTGCACTGGTGGACAATTGGGAGCTAATACGGCGGTTTTGCATTTGGGGTGAGGGGTGGGGGTGTGATCATCGGGTTACACTGGTACGCCAAAACGCCTTGATGACGACGAGTATCAGATTAGTATCTTTATGATACTGATTTTATTTCCTTTGCAAACTTTCAGCCTTTTTACTACAAAAATTTCTATTGCATTCAACGATGCATTCACTCTCCTCTCCGTTGATAAATTAATACTATGTCCTAAAATTACACCAACATACCACTAAACTGAGTCATACGTTGCCAAAAATGACGGTTGAACGTGGAAGAGGGAACTTTACGACATACAAAAATGATCAAGTATTACTCTGTCTTTGATCAAGTTACTATCTTCTATCGGTACCCTATTTTTCAAGCGTCTAAACATCTGAATCCAAATCTATTTTTTAAATGATACCATATCTTAATAAGAATAAGTCACAGTGCAAGCGTCAGCAAAGGTCCACCCTTGTCGTTAGTAAAACACTAATGGTCTACAGATGCTCAATAATATTTCCGATAATATTGACGAACTTTTATTGATGAAATTTTGCGTTCCCTAAAGATGATTCACTATGAAAATACTGGCTTATTTCAGTAGTGCCCTTCGTCACGTAAGGAGCAGCTATCCTCCCTTTCGCTGTTGCAACAAAACAAAACGAAGTAAAAGACTAGACGGACTAAATGAGCCAAAAAGGGGTTAAAACATCGAATTACTAGACATTTGGTGTGTATGCTTGGTCAGTTCAAGCACACATTGTTACCAAATCTTTAATCTTTTTAAATTTCTCCTAAAAGGTTCACAGGGTATTTAACTTCTTCCTTTAACCCTGTGTTCTTGCTTCTTGACCCTTAAACCTTACTCTTTACTTTACATTTTCGAGTGTACAGAAATTCACACTCGAAAATGTCAGTTTAAGTCAATTAAAATATTTTTTAAGTTGGCACGTTTCTCTTCGGAAATTCAAATTAGACTGAAATACTGGGCAAATATCGATCAGGTGCTCCAAAGAAGTCAAAATATTAAGAGATCGTCAATAAATACTTACGGATTTTGACTTGGTCAATATATTGATTGTACAATGCTTCAATCATCGTTACGATTAATAATGTTGTCAATTTACAGCTTCATCAATATCACTGTTAATATTATTGAGCGTCTGTCGGCCGCTTAACAAGTATTCACGCATTGTAGACGATTCTAATTAGAGAAAATCACTTACTCGCAATGTAGCCAAGAGATTGCTTTTGATGTGAGAATTGAGTGCCGTTTGAAGTAGATCTCTGCACGTGATCATACTCATTCCTGCTGTAATATTACGCACCATATGATGTGCTGCAATTCTCATACGAGATTCCTCTGGATCGAGGGCGAAATCCTACAATAATAACGCAATATCGTCAAGGCAATAATGTAAAATGCATATGACACAAGTCGTTCACTCTAATCAAGCGACCTCTTGAAAACAGCTTCTCGATCCAACAACAAAACTAAAACCTAAGGTACGTTTATTTGTAAATGCGAAGAAACGGCAAGGTTATGGTCATATTAAATTTTATTCCTATTCTCTTCTCTGATTCTTGTCGCTTTCTACTGAGCAAAACCATGACCTTCTGAAATGAAGCGTCCATGGACATCTCTTTACTATCTCTGTACCATTCTACTCTTGTCTATGACCATTACTTCATTTGACATCTTTTACGTTGAGACTGTCAAGAAAATATCAAGGAATAGTTTAATAGTGCGCATTATTGGTAGTTGGCATTGACTACAAAAACATTAAATTCCTCATAATATCTGGAGAGTCCCTAAACTGATTTGGTTAAGGAAGGCTTTAATTTGCAAGGTATTGAAGTTTATCTAACTTCGTTCCAGCTAAAAAACTAAACTTAACTAAACTAACTAACAAACTAAACTAAAAAACCGAAAGCTTTCTCCCTGTTTCTTAAATTTTCCAGCTTAACCCAAAGAAAAGTATTTAAAACCGTTACTAATGTCCAAGTGCAGTTTTGAAGACATTAACTTTTACCCTATAATTATATTTTGGCAAATTTACTCTTTCCTCCCTCCCAATCTATATTTCTTGATTTCTATTTATTTCCCCTTAATTGAGTAAGCATTTCAAATTTCATTGAAATATTCCAAATCAGTTTTCAAAGCTTTATTCACAAAAGACTCCGTTTATAAAAAATGCTATTTACAAAATTTATTAAAGAAGTTTGGAATGGCAGACACATTTCTACCTTGATCTGGTACTTGAAGAAAACTGATTCAATAATATCAAAACTCAGCTTTTATAAGTTCATTCAAATACTCAGCCATGTGATTTAACGAGTAGATAAAGACACTTCCATTAGCTCTGTCGATTTAAAATCACTGATCCTTTCCCCTGATCTCATTATTACGACCTTGTATTTAGAGCCAAACTAGAGGAATCTGCTTTCTTTCTTTACGTGTCCCTACAATGTTACTCTGCGAGACCACGACAAAACAAAGTTTCACCTGTCTTCTTAAAAGTTGATACGTCAACAAGCTAACTTTCAATGGACTATAGCTAATTAGAGTCATTTGCGAATTTCAATTTTCTTAAGGCAGTTGTCATTGAACACTGAGCCATCATCGAAAATCTCGGCTTTATGTTCTTTCCCTATTAAGGCGCGTGCCGTTAAAAACAGATAACTGCATGGTTTCAACAGAAACTATTATTCCACCCATAAAAAGAAGATTATGTGCGATCTGACATTAGAATTAAAATTCAGTGAGCTCACAGATTTATTATATCAACATGCATACAATGGTCCATCAAAATGTGACTTTGATTCGAAAAGCACCTGCGATTTTGAGCTTCATATTAAGGGGACACAATAGATCTTGCTGACTTGTGGTCGTCATAGTTCTCAGAAGTAGCTTTTTGCTCATCACCTGGAACTTTTTCAGACAACTCACTCTCGTTGTTGAGTTAATTAAACTCAATTGACGAAATCCTACTAGAAAATGTCATGCACACTGAGTCTATCAGACATCACAGGGGTTACTGTCTTTGGAGAAAAATCTCCTATATTTAAAATCGGCATTTGTAAGATCTCTGTTATGACCAACCTTAGTGTTTTGAGCTGTTATTATAGTTACGTAGCTAGGAAGGTTTCAATCTTGACGATAAAAGATAAAATGAAATACCATGACTTATAGAAAAACAGGATATATGAGTGCGCAAGAAATGAGGAATGTCTAGCTTTTTCATTAAAAAACGTGTAAAATAGCTAACCTGATCCCAAACGTTTTACCAGATTTTTCTAATCGGAATAAACACGTTTAACGCCTCATAATTTACATCCATAGGAGCGATATTATTGCTCGCTGATGACAGTACGATTTCATTAATTGGCTATAGGACCAAAGAAGGAGATCTACATCCCATAATTCTTTAGTTCCTCTAATGTACAGCAAGCAGTGTTTCTGGAGTCCTTGCAAAAATAATTTACTTGCTCATAGTTAATTTCATCTATCTTTACGAACATTCAAACTATACGGAATACTTTGACTAAGAGTTCTTGGAGGAAGACAACGTTTTTGATAAATAACTGTTACTGAAACAGTTGATGTAATCCTACAAAATTCAATATATCATGGGAGTAGGTAAGGCTCACGAAACGCCACAAGTCATGCTGCAGATCATACATGAATATTGCAGACCCATTACCTCACACGCTTTGTAATAAGATTCTCCACCTTTCGTTGACTCTTTCTCGTGTAATGGAACGTATAACAGATGATGTACAATATACAACTTATATTTGCTGTAACATTTCGTAACAATATCAATTCGCAACGATTTCAATTTATAATATCGATAGTTGCTGCAACAATTCAAAAACTAAACTCTCCCTTTTAAGGGCACTTTTTAATACAATTCGATGTTAGGTAAATCCTGTAGTTGGTAGACATTTGGCACGTTTAGATTTAGAATCAAATTGTTAAGATTCTATTATGCTTTGTAAACATTTTTAAAAATGTAGGTACCAGATAATACATGAAAAATTGTCTGATATTCTCTGATGGATAATATCCAAAAAACCATAAGGTCAACAGACTTTCGACAGTATTTTTTTTTCAAAATAAAGAATAGTAGTATAATTTGTTAAAAACATTGCTTGTAAGTTTTTCACTTTTGAAATAAATAGAATTTTACACCCAATATATATTCCCATTTATCATCTAATCCCTGTATTATTTCAAAATGAAAGTTGGTTAGTGTATATTAAATTTGAAAAGGCGTCGAGTAACGGATTCACGATTGTTAGTTTTTAGTGTAAAATTCTTATTTCAACCATTTAACATGCATTCTGATTCATAAAATTGTTGATGACATTCTGATTTATAACGGCATTCTGATTCATAAAATTTCAGTACCGTGATTGGGGAAATAAACCATGGATCTTTTCTTCATTATTTTCAGTAAAACCAATGAAGCAGTCTCTCACAACTTCCACACCATGCCAGATAAAACTGAAAGCGCAACTAGAGGCTCACTAATAAACCAAATTTCTCCTTTTACGCTAAAGATGCACAATTCCCTTAATCTGGCTTTACGAGACTCATATGAAAACATAACTTTGACTCCACGATTCTTAGCCTGAACTTATGAGGTATATAAAGAAATAAGATATTTGTGGTCTTTCCCGCAAAATAGTCAGAGGAATTGTACTATTGTTCTTAGCTTTTACGTGACGTCAGTGTATTTTAAATGTTTTGATTGCTTAAGGTCCAAGTCCAAAATAATACCAAAAAAAGTCGCGTTTTCAGATTTTTCCACCCTGGAGGGCGTTTTCATGCAACTTTTTATGTGGGCATGAACATCAAAGTTCAGACGGAGGGCCTAACCGTAACATTAAAGTTCCCTTTTCAAATCTATTCGGCATAGGGTGGACCACTTTTGCAGATGCAAAATGATCATGTTGAAATACTGTAAACTTTTATAGCTTTTATTGGTGAAAAGTGACACCGTTCAATCTACACAGTCAAAGAGGTTCGACGGTTTGCAACGTGGTCACAAGAAAGCTGGAGTGCCAAAATGTCCACTCGACGGGCTGTTGCATGTCATTACGCAGATAAGAATAGAGTTCAACTTTCTGGAAATTTAAGAGTCCCATAATGTTATAGATATGAAAATGAATTGAATCTGATACATGAGCTATAAAGGTGGGTTGTGCTTACAAGCAACATTTCCTCCTTATAGGCAAATAGTAGATCAATATTGTTATACTCATTCCCAAAACAAGCATTACTATTGTTTCTTTCTTTTTCGCTACAGTGTTACTGTGAGTAACGTTTAACAACTGGACAATGATGGAAGTGATTTGAGCTTCAGCGATACGGTTCTTACTTCCAAGATGACCAAACAGACAGCTTGTGCACCTTGTTGGGACTTTCCCCGCATTTCGAAACGCCTCCTATTAAGTCAAAATTCTTACGATTTTAGCCACTACGTGTGTATAACATGCAGTCGATCTTAACCATAAAGCCTGGTTCACATAGGGTTAAAATCCGTCACCAGACAAGCGTCTGGCATGTTAAAGGCAGTTATTCTTGCATGCGAACATTACTACTTGACTGTGAAAGTTAAAATTTGATTGTCCATATGTCAAAGCAAAAGTCGTCGGAAAGTAGCAAAAAATTTTGTTCTTTTCCGACGAGTTTTCTTTAGTGAATTCCGACTATCACTTGAATTGCTGGCGCCTCTTTTGTTCTGACGCGGAAATTCTATGATGACGATGACAGGTGCAAATTTTGACAGCTATTTGATACAAAGGGGATATCAGGTTCCTCAGAAAGCACGGGGTTTGTGTCCTGGGCGTGATAATTATTTTTTGACGTCCGTAGACTGAAGTGCCACAATCAGCAAGATGGATGTAAACCCCCGTCAACGAATTTCTGAGGTGACATGCTCCGTTTTGGTTATTTGCGCTTTCAGAGGATGGATCGGGCATGTGAATTAGCAAAAGTAAAAGAAAACGATATCCTTGCTTGCTCCTCCTCTCAAACTTAGCGACGGGTTTTACTCTTATGTGAACCAGGCTTAAATAAGGTAGAAGTCAAATTCGTAAGCCAACGTTTACAGTGAAATTATTGTTTTGATGTTGTCTCAAATCCTTATAGTGATGATTTCCTTCTCTTGGTCTTTGTCTTCTTTGTCTTAAACGGAAACACGCCCTGAGATCAATATGAATAGAAAACATTAGAAGTATACAGGACAAATGGTCACAAGATGATTTGACAGATATTGTTTAGCCTGTATAGATAGAAACAATGTCTATCTAAAGGGCACTATCATGGTAAAGGGTTAATGGGATTAGTCAGGAGACTGATAGGAGATCTTTGCAAATGAAAGCGGACAGCAAGACTTTGTGAAGTGACAGATAAATAGAGATGATAATGACTAGGTAACTTAAAAAAATGAAAATAAACAGACAGCCATACAGGCAAACACACACACATACAGACAAGAACACACGTACACACACATACACACACATACACACATATACACACATACACACATACACGCACATACACACATATACACACACAAATACACACACACATACACACACACACGCATACACGCGCATACACGCACATACACACACGTACACACACATACACACATACACACACATGCACACATATACACACATATACACACATAAACGACTATGTTGACGCGTTTACGTATAAGAAATTGATTGAATACACACATAAACACATAAATGAAGGGCTAAGAGAAAAATACAATTACCGGTATTCACGTTTTAATCATATTTCCAGTAGCACAGGTTGTCATTTTCATTTGGGTCCAGAGTGAGGATTAGAGGCTATGTTTCTTGAAGAGGGTTGGTTTTATATATGTAGGTATTAGAGTATCGTTACATGATCTAAGATGCTAGCTTTAATGTTGAGGGTCAATGCTTCTTAGTAGTGTGTTCAAGGGTGTATCAGTCACGCCTATCTTCAACAGTTAAGTGTAAACTGTGCCTGGTAGTCTATTTCCTTACATAGTGAACACGCCATAAATCAATTGAAGCAAATACCGCTATGCTTTGATATCCATGAATACGTGGAACATTAGGACATTCGGTAAATGGACCATCAGAGGTCATCCTCAAAACCTCAAGAAATCCACGTTTTGAATCTGGTTAGTTTATCAAATATCATAGTCCCTGTCAAGCTTTGAAAAGCGAAATTGAAACATTTAAGATCACTGAAAATAATAACAAGGTTAATAAAATTGTGGACAGCGGCATATGTCAGCTTTAAAAACGGTAGAGCTGTAATTTACCACAGCGTTAGTTTGTGAAATCCGTCTTAAGACCATATTGCTTCGCTGAAGAAGACTACAGTAACTTGACTTCTTATTAGTGGGAGACAGATTAGTTTAAATTTATACCTTGTTATCCTTTGAGGCCCGATCTCCTCTGCATTTTTTATTATTTTAGATGTCGGCAGCTTACACAGTTGTCTTAAAGAGCAGAAAACGTTTCGCTTGTCTTTTACTATAATTACATTAAAAGCTTGTTAGGAGTGATTATGAACCTTCAGTGAAAGACCATGCTTTTACCGGCATTCCTGTAGAACATTAACACTCTTCATTGAATAGTTCAAAACAGGAAGTCGCAATTCTCCCGTTTTTTATATCTACGGTGGCTATAATTTACATTAACTTAATAAAGTTGTTTTTAAGTCTTGATTACAAAATATTATCAATCAATGGCCGTAATTATGATTTTAGGTGTTGAAGTCATAACACATTAGACAAATTTCTTGACAAAACTTTGAAAGGTACTCTCAACCGCAATGTAACTTCTACACCAATTTTAACAGCTGTCAGAGAGATGTTTAAAAATTTCCAGGCTAAGACAATTGTATTTTCTTGCTCCTGGTACAATATATGAAATAATCTTGCTACCCAGGTACCATTGGTCAATGTCTTTCCACTTCCTTTGCTTGGCTTCGCGCTTTTGAATTGTCAATTTACTGCAGAGAAAATTATGTTTCGAAACTGCCAATTCTTATTCAGAATGACACTGAAACGTAAAATTCAATTCCCTCTATTTTTATAAAGGTAAGAAAAGAATAAAGTTTTTGCCCTGCCCAGTTTTTACAATGTTACCAAGCCTCCAACCAGGTACATCCTTGATGCCTACACGTTATTTGAAAGACGATCATTAATGATCACGTCATTAAAATTCAAGTTTGTTGAAAGATCTTCCCTGACAAGGAACTAGATCTCTCCACTATGGATCAAGAAATTTGACTTTAAATAAGAAATCAAATCTAAGTATTGCAGCTTTTCAAGCCATGTCTTTATGAGTTTATGATGTATATTTCACAGAAAGCAAGAATCATGACAGTAAAACCATAAAGATCTCGCGCATGTTGAGTGAATTACCGTAGTATATGTAGCAACAGTACTTCATGATATTCTGACGATTGCTGAGATAAATTTGATGGCCAAAAATATCCATTACAGATTATAAAATTACATTGATCGTTACCATCTTTGGCAATAATAGATGTCTCCGTAGACTCTTTTCTTGTTTCATCATAGGATCATCAGTTTGTAGGGAAAGAAGTTGTGCGATTCTCTGTTCACCAATCAGTTGCTTCTTATGCAGATGTTTTGATACACTTGTAACAATACACTTGTAACAATAGCCTTGTAACAATAGCCTTGTAACAATACACTTGTAACATAATTGTCTCAGGATCCTTTGACTACAAAAGGTTTGGACAAGGCCCCTGTATGGAGCTATACGCATGTGCTTTTATGGCTTGATTGTTGTTAAATGTTTGCTAAGTTGCAGATATGTTAAGGTGTATTTCTAAGATGACTTAACATGTTCTCTAAAGAAGCCATTTGAATTCAATTTTGGTGTCCATGCGTGTCTGCCATGTGTCAGTTGAAGACTGGATTACGATTGACCTTGAAAATGGACTGGAACTTGTTTCGATTCAAGTCAAAAAGGTGGTCATCCTTTGTTTTTTTAAGGATCTAGATGAATTCTGTAATTCAAAAAGTTAGTATAGATGC
>JAAAKM020006971.1:29481699-29506641 GCA_010016025.2 Alatinidae sp. Z8VKAUB7J3 | reverse complement strand
AGGAGTGCGAAAGTTGACAAGACTTTAGGAGTGCAAAAGCTGACAAGACTTTGGAAGAGCCAAAGCTGACAAGTAATTCATACAGCAGCTTCAAGTTACAAAAAGCTGAATATTGAGTTAGTGTAAGAGATAAGTGTACAGTAGGAAGTAATACTGGACCATAAGTTAATAAATACGAGTAAACGTACGTTGCCGAGAGGTTGACCGAACTTGTAATATACGTGATTAATGCTGACTCCAGCTACCATCTTCACACTTCTTCTGTAATACCTTAAATCTGGTTAAACTTATCGTCACCTAAATAGTACACTCGCCACCCAATATAGCAAAACGCAATACAAAAAACTAAGTTACATATTCAGTTTGGGGTACTGAACCCAACACTTGACTAAAAGACGAACTTGGTTTGCTGAAAGAAATCTGTGCCAGTTACTGGCCACGGAAAATCGTATGGAGTACATGACCAAAACCTTGCGAGAAATTTATGGAGACCATAAAACAGCGCTGATTAGAGTGAGTGGCACTTGTAACTTAAAGACTTCTTAGTGGCACACTAATCCTTCTTTTAGCCAAAAAGGGGCTTTTAATGAAATATAGACGATAGAGAAGCAAATTGAAAAGATGAGCAGGCTCCTGATCATTGTACGAGCGAAGCCTCCTGGTAGCCAACGACAAACGTCTACTTTTCTATTTTGTTGGCTGCGTGCTGAGATTCCTTTTCGCCTCCATGGCCTTCCTTTTGCCACAGCGAATGTCTAATACTCTTGGTTTTAGACTTTCTGTACTGACAGCAGCTGGCACGTCCTACTTAATTTTGATACGTAACCTTCGGGGCGTGCGACCTATATATGTGTGCTCACGCAACTACAGGAACAAGGACAGAAAAACAAAGAAACTAAAGACGTGTTTCTATCATAATCTGACACTCCGGAAACACTTGACAAGAACAAGCAGTTGAAAAATACGGGGGCTTGTACAAAATAAAGAAGTATGCTCTCCTGGTGCACGTTGTAAGATTCTGACATACAAAGCGGTGTTGTGTGTCGTGACCATCATGCTAACTCAAAAAACAAGTTCTCACCTGCCTCTTTTACTCTACTATCACTGTACTACATCTTCGCACAGAGTATCACAAATAACCTTATCAAATATCACCGAAGATAGAAGCAACACAAAAATAGAAGCACTCTAAGTAAACAAAGTTCCTTGTTTTGCATCGAAATGTATGTCTGGATCATATACCTATCTCTCCAATTTCAAGCTTTGGCAACAAAATCGTCCCTGTAGGCTTATGATATAGATGCAAAAACTACTGCTTCCTAAATTAAACCACTTCCAAAGGGGATGAATTGACTGGATTTCATCCTCTTCTTTACAATAAAATAAGTTACTGGATTCTTGTACATTTAATAACTACACGAAAAGAAGCATCCTCAAAAACGTTTCCATATTCGTGTCCAAATACAGCTCACCCTGACGGCCCGACCTCATAAAAGGTTATTTATACATTGGGTAACATTGAATAAGAGGAGAAAGGGGACGTGGCAATACGGCAATCTCTCGGTCAAAAACCCCTGACCAGCGATGGGTAGGATATTAAAACTACACTAAATAAATAATCCGAGCAGAATCCTTCAGTCTCAAACCCCAATGTCTGTTGAACTGTACATGGCGTTTCTTCCGTTAGCTCAAGAAATACTTAACCCCAGCAAGACCATATCTAATACTTTTGCGAAGTTGACTTTACGTCAACGGTTCTAACAAGTCTACATAGAAGTTTATCACTGCTTGTATCAGAGGAAACAAAATGCTTTGATTCGATAAGACACATTGGAATTTCTAGGTAACTAATAACCCCTTTTCGCACAAACCAGGCTAATAAGAGTGAAACCATTTTTGCATGAACCTAACTGATAAGAGTGGGACCATTTTTGCATGAACCTAACTGATGAGAGGGGAACCATTTAGTGCAAAGAACTAAACTGATGAGAGTGGAACTATTTTTGCATGAACCAGACTGACGAGAGTGCAACCATTTTCCCATGAACCAAACACGTATGAGTGCAATAAACAAAACGTTTTGGCATTGACACATTCTTCCATTATCTACGAGTAACTAAATCTCATTGTCTAATATTATCCAAATATAATTATGTTAGAAGTAATTGAACCATGCAGTAGTATGTGTTTTTGAAACTATATTCTCCAGATAAAGTATTGGATTTTTTTAATTTTAAAGACGAAATAGCCGGAATGTGCACTTTTTCAAAAAGTACTAAATTCCTCTAGTAGCGGCAAATCCCTCAAGTATTCCTCAGTCCGATTGTTCTCGAAAATCATTGGACGGAATGCAGTCCCAAATTCTTACAGTCCATATTTGTGCGCCAAGAAGTAATTAGACGCCAAGAATATATTTCTATATGAAGGACTAGCAGACATTTGTGAACTCGACAGGTTGCAATGTCTTCACGAACATCTTCCATGACAAAAATACCAAGTATGAAACATCACTTGTAATCAAACCCGATATTGCGCAGGCGTAAAGTATAGCTATACAGATAATAAAAATGTCAAAATTGAATTCTTACCCACGTGCTTCGTCTTGAATCATTCTGTACTCTTCTGAAGATAATGGTAAGTAATTCATATCTTGCGAAGTATCCTCCTGGGACATTACTGATGCAACCAGCTTCCCAGTCTACAAGAATAATAATGTGGCATCCTCAGCTTTCTTAAGGTTATGATTTGAGAGGGGTCAAGATAAAGACCCTTTTATATAAACTTGAAATTATATGCCTCATCAGAAAACATAGCTACTGCTATGACAGGCTCACATTTCAACACTGCTGCCAAAAACATGACATTAGGAATAAGATCGACCAGGATCACATTTCTGGGTGAAGATTATTTTATGAGCTTAATCACTCGTGGACATAAATAACTTTGTGCTTAGGCCATCTCAATTCCATCTTAGTTTTAGGCAGCATTGCTACTTTTCGTTTACTGACACAGCGGGCCGTCCGTTTTGGTAAGCTTTGACTATGAAAAGAAAGTAGTCACTCCCCTTAGATGGAGGGTGAAGGATGTTTTGAGTAAACTCAAAAGCATTGAGATTCTACCACATTGTTTGCCGTTACATCTATTCCATCCTAAAGAGCATCGTTACGGGTACAACATATAAAACAAGCTATTTTCATATAGTTTCATGAAATTGTATGTACAAGGGGTACGACATGGATGTCAATCTGCTCCTATTCTAGAAACAAGGGGATCCTAAAATAAAGAACGCCCCGAGAACATAAAAGACGAAGTGAAAGGTCGCACAAAGTTCAAAGGTTACAATATCAAGCCTGGCAGACAAGGCGCTGTTGTGCTTGTCTACAAAATTGTAAAGCTAAAAGTCTATCGTCTAAAATTCTGCAATTGCAAAAATCATAAAAGCTTTCGTTCGAGTCTCCGTTTCCTAACAAGTCTTTTTCTTTTCTAGGAAGGAACTTGCGGAGTTGCACCTTCGAACTTAGATTACTACAGCTGTGGCAGCAAAGGGCACACTTATTACATAAAATACTAAAAAATAATTTCGTCAAAAAAAGGGACAAGGAGAAGACACTAGCTATGGAACAAACTATTCACTCAAAATGTCATTTTTAAGTACCAAAAAATCCAATCAAGGACATGGGCGACAAAGTTTTAAATTTTTTTCATTCCACAAATAAAACCTGGTTCTTCCGATCAGTCACATAAGAACCCACTGGAAATTCTGTTTTTTCTAACATGATCACTAACCTCCCAAGCAGCGATAACAATGAAACTTACATTCAGTACTGGCTTTCCCCTTTGACCATCAAATAAGAAGACCAAAAATACATTTGCATATCATGTTTCTGAGCCAGTTTATATACAAACAAGCGTATACTCATATCAAGAAACTGGCTTGCTCGTACAAGCAAAATGGGGAAACCTTGCCTATAATTAACTACAAGCTACGTCTTCCTTAACCATATTGGTCAGGCTGTCATGCTACAAACTTTACGATAATACTTGACAATAGACGTAAGGCTTGAGCAGGGAGAGGGTTTGCCGTGAGTTAAGTAGTGGGTGATCGCCTGAAAGAGGTAAGAGAAGAAGGATGAAGGAAGACAAATAGGAAAAGAAGGATAGAAAAAGAAAGAAATGAGAAAAGAATAAGTATAATATAAGAGGTTTCTATGGCAGATCAAAAGTCACATAACGTGCCAGTACACATGTGCAGGCAGAAAGGAAGGCAGGAGGCAGAAATATAAGGAAGGATAGAGCAAGTGGAAGAAAGGGGCGAAGGGCGGAAGGAAGGGGGTGAGTAAGTGAGAAGAAAGGGGCGTAACAGAACGGGAAGGGGAAGGTAGTGAGAGGAGAGAGTAGTAGGGAGAGTGGGAAGGGGCAAGAGGGGAGAGGGGCATAGTGGCAAGTGGTGTTGAGGGTCTAAACAGTAAGGGAGGGATGAACGTGAAGACTACGGGAGTGAATGTGGGAGGGTTGGAAGGAAAATGTCGGAAGGGAGTGATTTGTAAGTCACTGTAAAAGTAAATAAAAGCGGAAACTAATTAAGATAGTAAAGGTTCGTAATGCGGTTGAGAAAATATTTAATGAGCAACAAAAAATGCCATAGTCACTAAATGGTTTGTGTACAACATCCATGAATAGGAACACATGTACATAACTTGCTCGAGGACATCAATTTCTTACATTGCCAATTTCATAAGGGCACTAAACGCCAAGAACAAGCTATATACTATCGTTAAACTTTCCAAGTCAATTTTAAATTTATGGTTTGTGCAAAAAAGTCCCATTCGCAAGCTAAAAAGGAAACTGAATCTTCCCCGTTCACACTTGCTCCAGCTCTTAAAGTAAATCACTTGTTACTGGTATTATAACAAGAATCTCAAAAAGGAACAACTATAGACTATATGTACAAAACTGTTACACCCATTCGACATGGATATCTGGGAACCTGCGTTTTACTTAGAACGAGTCTATATGGCAACTATTGATATTCTCATCTTCCAACTTAATGTGGAAGGACGCACAAGAGCCAAACGTAACAATTTACAAGTTACATCCAGTAAAGATCTATATTTGTAAATGAATCCACGTAACCTCCATGACAAGCAGTACCTTAGCCAGGGGGGGGGGGGGGGGCTTGGTATGCTTAGCATCCTCTAGAAGTGGACTTGAAGGTAAAATAGCATGCCCTAGTTCATGGTCATCTGTCGTAGAGTTTCGAAATGTGTCAGAGCATTTCTCAGACTTGTTGAATACCCTGCTCCATATATCTTTTCCAAGTTATCAAATCTGCACACCTAGATCTGTTCATGTCTTGTCCCTTTACGATAGGGCCCTCAAAATGATTCTAAAATGCAGAGATATATCGACAAATGTCACACCAAACTTAAAAGGGTTCACCGATTTTCCAGAAGTTGTTGCACAAAAATTACGTTAATTGATGAACGGGCTGGCCCGTACGCCTTAAATTTAAAAAGCATGCCCTAAAATACGCTCATAGCTAATAAGCATGCCCTGCAGAGATTAACCATCTTTCTTTATATCAGGAAGTCGTGTCAAACTAAGGCGTTCTTCCCAGATCGTAATTCTAATCGTTTCTTTTCTATTAAAAGTATGAAGCGCTCTGGGTCCACCTGATGACAAACAGTTTATCAAAGGTTGTTCTCCTTTGTCGAAAATTCCCTTTTTAATAAACTCTTCTTCTTCTGCACACATTACTAAATTTGTAGGGAAGACATGATTGGGTTACATATCGCTCCTTCAGTTTCCATTGTGTTAGTTTTCATCTCGACTTGAGGTTATTGACAGCTAAGCATCACAAAATGTCATGTCAGTTACTCACTAAATCTGTTCATGTCTTGTCCCTTTATGTTAGGGCCCTCAAAATGATTGTAAAATTATTCTAAAATGCAGAGATATATCGACAAATGTCACACCAAATTTAAAAGGGTTCACCGATTTCCCAGAAGGGCTTACACAAAAATTACGTTAATTGGTGAAGCATGTCCTACGTTTATTGATGAAGTATGCCCTAAAATATGCTGATAGGTAATAAGCATGCACTACAGAAATGGCTACGGCACTGACCGGATTAGGTCTTTCCTCTTAATTGGTCTGAACTGTCTGCGTATCTACTTTCTTGCAGTCCAACCTTCTTCTGCTTAGCTGTTCTTTCTTTCTCCGTCCGGGTCTTGAAAATGTTTTTTTGAGTAGCTTTCCCACAGCACAGCTTACGATGTCTAATGGCGCACCCATATGCTGAGACACTGTGTTAGAGAAATCATAATCTTTACCTGCTGTAGACATTACGAAATAAATCAAGGATTAACAAACCCAAACATTCGTCGGTCTCCTTAAATCATGTTATGTTTGAAACTTTTCTATGCAAAATGTAAGGAAGTACGTTAGAAATAATGGGTCTGATGTAAATGCAACCTTATCAATCTGCATTCTACTTTCAACGACAGCATTGAAAATAAGTGTGTAATAGAGAGTGTGCAGCATGGTGAGCATTCTGAATAATAACATTAAAATAGAGATGTCCATGTTGTGCAGCGACGACATCAAGAGGTCAGACTCTTCAGATTGAGTAGGAAATCGTTAGCTTTGATGAGGGATGCGATGCAAATTGTGTCAATCATAGAACCATTCTTGTAATATGATGATTGACAGTCCTCCCTTGATAAAATCACACTTCGCAGAGAATCCTGTCCTCAAATGCGCTCTGCTTATTTGTAGATGTTCATCTATTAATGTTTCAGAACTAATGTAGAGGCTAGACAAATAGAGTATGAATCATGTAGATCCGTTGGTAGAGCAAACCGTGCGGATATGTGGGCCACGAGTTCCAATCCCAATGGTAACATATTTCTCAAGTTTCTTTTCAAAAAATTAAATATAAAGGTTCAGATGCTATTTAAGGCGTCTTTGGTGATTCTAGCTCATTCAACAAAACGTTAGAAAACTAAAATTTCTCTCCGTAAAAGTTAACTATTAATTCATCGTTCACAACGCTCCGCCTCTTCTTGAAAACAGTAGACAATTCATAAAGTCGGACAAACGTTGGCAAAATCTGCATGTCAGGAAAGATTCAATACGAAAACCATAGGTCATGATAATTTGTTGTACCTGCCTTTATTCCCAAGAAAAACCGTATATTATTTAAACAAAGAACGGGGGTAAGACCTAGTCTTCACACCTCTGCTTGAGAAGTTGGTAACATTAGAATGACGAAGCGTTATTAACCTTCTGTTTATGGCACTTAGTTTCGACCCGCATATCATAAGCCTACAAAATAATAACCGCATCTTTTACGTACTATTTCGTTAACTAGAACTTAAAGGATAGTGAATCATTTTACTGCATTATTTTTTGTCCAAGATGCGAAGAGGAATTATAGGTAGTGGTAGGTCATTTATCAAAACACCTTAAACCATATGGCTACTTTTGATATGTTAGGCCTTCAGTCGCACACCAAACTTTGCATTAAAAGACAAATGTTCAGAATTAAACCTTGGTTGTTTACAACTAGACCACATTAACAAGCATAACAAATATTATTGAACAACATGTGAGTGGAGCTAACAAGATAAAATTACAAGGTAATACAATTGTACCTTACCGTTTTGTGGAAAACAGAACGAGATTTGGGGTTCAAGACATTTTAACCTCATCCAAGCTAGATTGCTCTCCACTTGGACTCTCAGGAAGTGTTTGACAAAGGCAAATGTCCGAACTGAATTCTAGGTGCACTTTATCATAATTCCAGGATCTAAACAAACCACAATTACTACATTTAAAGTCGTGCCCTATACTCTGCAAAGATAGCAAGTTTTACGTTACATGACGGACTGAACACTTTGTTGAGCATTCAACTGTCATTTTAGAAATAAATATTTTAATTTTAAATACGATCAGGTTTTAAATTCTAGGCATCAAATGCACAAAAACTAGATGTGGCCTTCGCGGAGATGTACCAATGAAAGACTCAAAGTACACGTTTATCTCTTCTGCAGGTGTCTAAATCATGGCTACCAATAGCACGAAGAAAGTATTTGGTTGCATAGGTGACAATGTAGCCAGGTACAAATTTCTAAGTTTAGTCGAAATTGTTAAAAATCGCTTCTTGCTTTATCTCACACCTTCTAGTACGTTTTCCTGTAACTTCTGTCTGCAAATGTTCAACTCTTGTTCAACAAAACTTCGTAAAATTCGTTCCAAAAATGATGTCAAGCAATTGATTGACATTTTGTGTAAGGTCAATTAATCCTGACTTTCTGCAGAGCTTGATGTGCCCAGTTTTGTGTCTTTATCGTACAACATTATCGTGCCATTAAACTTCACTGAATGCTAGGCCATCTCAGAGTGATCAGCTTCTTGAACTTATAAATACTCTCAATTCCTTTAATTCTATTGCATCAACCTTGTGGCCAAAGGAAGTTTCGACACCCGCTTGTCTCCACTTGAAAAATTCTCCGCAAATGGCCACGTTACGTGAAAAGATAAGTGTTAGGTGACGGTCTAAAATCCAAATATACCTCAAAACAGATTATTCGTGTTGTAGACTGAAAATCACTCTTTCTGTGAATACTCATCAAAAGAATAGTTATAATTAATCGGTAATGAATAGGAAACAATAAAATGGATATAAATTTACAGATTAAGAGAAACACAAACGCTTACTTGTTACTTGATTAAAAAGTACGCAAATAGACGAAAAAGAAACTTAAATCAAAAAATTCTTTTGCATTTTATCTAATTTTAAGTACTGTTTTATGTTACTTACTGTATTGCGCCAGACAGAGAGAGGTTTTTCTTGCACAACAAGAATGATTAAACATAATATTTGGGGTATCTTTTAGTATCCCTTTCAAATTAATATACTATTAAAACTCCTTCAGCAGTAGGATACTAAAACCATTACGTAGTTAACGAATGTGGATCATTTCATGATGATTATTAATTGATCGAGACAGTCAGAGCTAGTCTACGTTACGTTTTTACCAAGTTACTATTTCTTGGGCCAGATATTAAAAAGATTAATATTCAAAAAAGTTCAGATCCGAAGGTGCAGGAGGGGAAAATGGCAAAATAATATTTGTCAAGAGTTTTAGCACCTTCCAAAAAAGTTTCATTTTTTCCTATCAGCTGCATATTATAGGTCAATGACCTTTAAAGATTATGAAGTCCCTTCACATTCCAAGGTACATTGAACCCTACTTTTGCAACAGTTATATTTGATCTTATTTACTTATTTCTAACTTTTTATCCAATCTTGGTAAAATAATCCAGTTGCCCTTTTAGTTATGGCATCTTTATTGTCGTTATCGTCAAAATAGTCTTCATTCTTTTGAAGGGACAGCCCAGGAACCCTGCAGAGACAGTTTGAGTTGTGCAAGAAAAGCCAAGGAGATTCTACTGCATTGGTAAGTTAAACATTGTTAAGGGCTATTTTTAGCTTGTTGTGAAACTAAGCTTGTTTTTCAGGGGTGATTAAGGGCAACGTTTAAATGTATGCAATAATTGACGAATTTAGCAGTCTCATGGGAGTATGAGACAAATGATTCATTACAAAGATAGGGGGTGCATAAGGACTTGTTGCTGTAAATAGCTTGTTGGGAAGGTATGGTTATGGAAAGATGAAGTTCTTTGCAGATAAAAAGGAGGGAATGTCACTTACATGTATCCGACCAATATTATGATGATTGAGCACATCCTTCCATAACTAATTGTCTGCTCCTTCTCGAACTTTTAAATTCCCCATCAGGATGAATTTAATCCCTTCATGCATATAACTAATTTTTTTTGTCAAAACCAGGTATAAATGTCTACGTTTACAGGAGCAAGGTACAGAAATATTATCGTTTATAATACTTGTATATACATATTCTTATCACGTCCTGTATATTAAGTCAGAATACGAAATAACCCACAACACTTAACTCTAAAGGAGATCCACTTAATGGCAACATTTCTAACAATAATCTATTGCTTGTAATTACTAAGCACTCTGACATCATTTGTTATAGATGACCCTTGACTGATAAGAGAATTGCAACATATGAAATGGCAATTACGTAAATAAGACCACTTTTAAGTCTAAAGATTTTAATCTTACTTTAGGAGCTTTGTAACATTGATCGTAGCTGACGGCCTTACCTGTGTCACATTATTGAATTCTCTGAATAATCTATGTGTTTTAGGTGTTTGTTGTCATGCTTATGTTTAGAAATGCATTCTTCTTCAGGTTGCTTAAATTCTATGCTTACTGCTGTTTTGTTTGGAAGGGAGTGCATCGATAAGATTGCTTTTAGTCCAAATAGGTCAATCATTACTAAACAGAAACGAGATTGCCGTTAAACAAAAAAAAAATCTTAGGGAAATCTGTTTAAAGAATAAAATAACTGACTGAAATACAGCAGATCTATTGAGAAACGGTTTAATTTTCTATTTGTCTAAGTAGATTCATCTTTTGAATATTTGTTATCTTTTGTTCCTTACTATAAAACAAGAGTGACTTTCAAAACTACAAAATTGCTATGAATTGTTTGGTGTCGAATCTTACATAGCTTTGCTGGTGTCGTACTAGCACTTGCTACAAGAAGTCTGTTCCTAGTAATGCTAACTGATATTGCCCATATATTTATAAATTCGGGTGTCAGTCAGTCATACACACTTTTACTGAATTAATTCATAGACTACTTAAATATTTCATTTTGTAACAAATGCCACCCTCCATTCAACGCTTCCCTCTGTTAAACACTGCACCCAAACGCTGGAATTTGTAATGAACGCCGCGGAGATCATGAAAGGAAATACGTTATATGACATGACTGTTGGTAGTAACGCCATGTGCCCAATTAGCAAGGTGGCTGACCAAGGACATTTAAAATCACTTAAGCAATAATAAAAGATAACATAAAGTAGGTGGATGCTTTCTAACAAAACTAACGGAAGAGCACTTTGCACCTTCGGTGAACACGTTGTAAAGCCCATTACAATCAAATTTAAGGTGCAAGGGGTATGTACTCTTTAGCTGATTATTGCTTATTAAGGAAGTTGTACATCATAAATTTACTTGTTTTTACACGCGGCACTATTTTTAGATTCCTCAAATGACTATAAAGATTCCTTTTACCAAGTGATTTGAGGAACGATCACAGAGTGCGATTGTAAGTCAATATTTTGCTGCTGCAGAGGAAGTAGAAATGCAGAGACTCTCACTACCAAGTCATACATTGTAGTGTTATGGTTGAATGCTAATACTTAGTTTATTGACTATTTCTTGCAAATAGTATTTATTGATTGCTTGAAGTTTGTAAATATCAAAAAAGATGCTTGCTACAGTAAGTTATGACGAGTAAAAAGTAGGCTGCATGATTTTTCCCAAAATGCAGGTTTTCGGCGCACTGCCTTGCGTACAACTGATACAGGCGCCCAAACAAGCTGAATAAAAGAACCAAAAGTTGCGATCTGTGCCAATACATTATGCTAACATATGAGACGGAATTTCCCCCACCACGTGGAGAAATTATTCAGCAATTTTTTGCCTTCAGATCAAGTACTCCGCACCCTCCAGAAAGACAGGGTTGCAATCTCGCATGATGTCACAGCTAAGAGTATTCTTTATACCCTTTGCAGGTTTCTTGATATTTCAAGGGGGTTTGTCACGTACAGATATTTACTAACATTCTTCTAATTTTCTGCTTTACCACACGTAGGTCTTTTTAGTGGAGTTCCTCAGGACTCTGTGTTGGGCTATTTCCTTTACAAATTCGTAAAAGCCTCAATTAGTTTAAAGGATAATATGGCTAACAGTAATCTAGTTATTAAGATCTTTATCAATAACTTTGCAATTTAATAAAAGTGGACAATGGATAAATAGTTTATTAGAAGGAAAAGTTACGTTCTAGCAGTACGTTTCCTTCGTTTACCCTATTCAGCCTAACCAGACACATATCTGTTTTGTAGCTCTTAAGCTTTTTCGGCACGACCTCAGACATGGATTTCTAAATAAGAACTATTATTTTAGAGGTCAATGCCTCAGACCATGTCACGTTGAGAAGCGTGTTTCACGGTCAAGCATAAAAAGTTGAGTGCGGAGAAGGACCCGGTACATGGCAATGATTCAAAAAAAATCCCAGGTGTTCACTATAATTTGACAAAAAAGGCGGGCACTTGGAGTATATTTACAAGAGGGAGGAGTTCATTTCATTGTCAGGATTTTTCTGACAAAACTTTTAGAGTTTTTTTACTGGCAACCTCCCTTGGTTGTTGTGTCTGCGTCAGGATGTATTGCAACTTGTCAACAGGAAAAAAACATAACTTCACGATTCACCCTTATACGAAAGGACCTGTATTCTTAAAGTGAAGAAATACACACTGTCTACTTTTAAAATTATCGCTCAAAATATATGAATTACTGAAAATTAATTTAAAAATATGGTATCAAATTGTCCCATGAGATATTGCTACGTCAATGTTGATGTGGGAGGACCTAGGATGTATTACTATGGAGTAGAACGGGGTTTTCAAATTCTGACGTATAAACATAGAAACATGCAATCAGTAGTCTCGATTACACAACGGTGGATAACATTTAGATTGATGATTTAATCAAAATTCAATAAAAAGTTACATAATGTTCAAAGTGTTTATTTTCCTTTCCTTGGCATAGGGGAGTTGTATTCTAGGAAAATAGGGCGTTTAAAAGGAGGACGAGTCGATTAGTAGCATTAAGGTATACAACAGTGTATAGTTTAATCTTTAACCACATAAAGCTAACTATTTATGTTGCTCAATGCCACACAGAATATGGACCACCATTAAGAAAGAGCATTGAATGTATTTTACAGCATGCAAACTTAGTGTTTCTAGCGCACAGACGGATACACTTAAAGGATTTAAGAATATTTGTCCTTAAAACCTCAACATTATCTATATTTTAATATTTGAAATATTGAAGTGTTTCCTGATATGGCTGACAGAGTTGATCATAATGAATATGGTTGACACAACTACATCAACGTAGACCTTTTACATGGGTTACACAACCTTCTTGCACAAAAGAAAGGTGACTAGACCAGCCAAGTTTTGGAGTATTCGTATTGAAAGTATAAAGTATACCGAATAGACCCAAAGGCTTTTTTTAAATGATACTGTAAACTCGTTCTATCAAACATGCAAAAGAATTCCTGCAGAACATCAGTGCGAGAAATGATATCGCTTACAATGCATTTACGTAACACATTTATCTATTCCAAAAAGCAGCGCAAAGTTATATTTAGAGATATAGGAAAAACAATAGTCGAGGTTTTACAGTAGAACAATGCAATTAGCTACAACCTTTCGCATGCTTAGAAGCAAGAGAGTACTTTCTGAGCCCATTTGTTTACGGAGCTAATGATTATTTATTTTCAAGGTATCAAAACTGATATCCCATTCCTTTGCCTTAGCCATAGGTAGTTGCAACACCGAAACATTTACAGCGACTGGCAAATCCAGTATCCCCGTGGTAGAGCTAGCAGTTCGGAAAGCAAGAGTGTCACGAATTGAATACTGAAAAGAGCACATTTGTCCACTTTATCAAGGATTGTTATTATTCGATACAAATGATTTCTTTTAAATCCTGTCCTCTTTTAATGAAATGTTTTCTGTAGACGTATTAAAATTCTCGGGGCTAAAGGTATATTCCTATATCCAATACCATCTTATGGTGAATCGATAACCAATCCTCTTAACGCAAGGAACTCGTCTAAAGTGAACAATAGAGTCTTTACTCCCACCTAAATTATCAAGTGATGAACAGTAGCCTTCCTTTATTTTGGGACAAAGGTTTTGTTTCCACTGATGTCTGATGACGAGGTAAATCGTATCTCTGTCAGTTCAGAGGAAAGACTTGTTGTTTGATAAGATGGTGAAGCAAACATGTAATTCCAAGAGACTTCAGGCACGAAATTATTAAACATTCACTCACTTAACCATTCACTCACCTACCCACTCACTCACTCATTCACACAGCACTCCCTCACTCACCCATTCACTCACTCACCCAGTCACACATGCACCTACTCGCTCACTCACTCACTCACTCACATACTCAATCACTCACTCACATACTCAATCACTCTCACTCAATCACCCTCACTCATTCCCATATTCATTCACACTCGCGTAGTCTTTAAGCGTTAAACGTCGGTGCATGACTAAAAACTAAAGCCAAAACTAAACTCACTCATTCACACTTACTCATTCATTCATTTACACATACTGACTCACTCATAAATTATCAAAACATGTGCAAAAAACCCTTCCTTTTTATCATCCATTGCACTTATTACACACGAGAATTCAAACAGAATTGCATTAAATATATATTATACTCCCATTACCCCCAACCATTTTCAAGACATCTTTCAGATCACATTTTGTTATTGTAAATCAGACTCCAAAATATTCTACCATGTACATGATATAAAATACTCTTTGCAATACAAACTTACCTGCACTCTGAGCTGGATTTATGCCAATACCATCTACAAAAGAGCAAAACTCAAGTTATAGGGGGCATAAAGGAAAAAACCAATCCATTAAATAACTGCTCACTATTTTTGCCTAATACATGCACTGGTAACTGTAAATGCCCTTAAAAGTAAATCTCGGGAAGATTTATGATATCAAATGTTGGTGGTTTCTGGAACAGTTTCGGGTGCTATTTCAAATACAGTATTAGAGCCTGGTAGATTTTTTCAAACAATAAATATATGGTATAACGTATACATCAGATACGTATTTGGCCAACTTTAACTACTCTTCCAGCTACTGATAGGCAAGACTCCAGTCTTCTTGGTCTAGTCCCAACATACCAGGTTGTCAAGCTACCATCGTTATTAAACTGCTACACGTTTATTGAAAATAAGCACAAGCAGGCTCAGGTTGCTGAAAAAATAAGTATGCACTAAGCACATTGCCAAGCCTGTTTTTCTGAGCAGTGACATTCCCGTGATCACGCCAAAATGGATTGCATGGTGATGTTATTCTTAAACTATACAGTCAGTCAAAGTCAACAGTAAGATAACAAAATTTGGAAAGCCTATACCTACCATAGAAGCCTTACATTATTGTTGAACAGTATCTGAGTGGATTTTTTCTGGATTTGAGTTTGACACAAAAGAAGCATATGGTGAGCATATTTTGAGTCTGAAATGGAGCCTTGCTTAAGCATACCCGAGCCAGTGTTGGAAAAATCAGTTGCTTTTAAAAACAACAACATGTTTTACCAAAATCCGATGATTAAGAAATCTTCCTTCAATAATCTTGTATCCAATTCCTTGGATACCATTTCAATAAAAAAAATGTATCACTAATGCAAGTGGCAAGAACACATTCCATACACCACAATACCCTGTGTATAAGATCATGGATTTCATGATTTTAAACAGACTTTTCCGTGGGCTTATACACATGGGGGTAGCTTTCTTATACCTGCAAAACATGGAAAGCCACTTTCAAGATAAGGAAAAGATTGAATGTAATTCCACAACAGTGTTTACAACAGATCCTACATATTAGCTGCAGATACCATGTCACAAACAAGGAAACTTTGAGACATGCCAAGACTAGATTCATGTCATGCAAAAACTACCGTGTCCTGGATTCCAACTGCTGGAAAGAGGAAGCATAGCAAGACAAAATTTACCTGGAAGAGTACATTTCACAAATATCTAAAGAGAGGTCACCTCAGCTTGATAGAAAGAAAGACCGTTGCAAAAGGCCTTGCCGGTTTGAGAAAAGTTGCTGCCTGATATATTTTAGCGAGTGGGGCAAACTAAGTTCTAAGGGAAGGCCTTCCTAATTGATAGAGAAATACAGCATAAAAGACCAGCTGGGCTTAAAATGGATATAAAATTTTCATCCTTGTGACTTGACAAATGAAAACCTGCCGATTGTAGTCTTGCAGGACTCTGATAGACTTATATATAGGGGGCTTATATATGGGGACTTATACATGGGGGGCCTTATGCACAGGGTTTTATGGTATGTGGTCAGTTTGGACAAAAACATGTGAGAATACATACCATTTGTGATTATTGCACTTGTTGCAGGTGGAACTTTGAACTGAAATAAATGAAAAATACGGGTTTTAACTTTGCTTCCAAGCTTAATGTGCTAACATAAAATATTGATCATTCAATATATCAGGACATTTTAGGAACTAAATTGTATGCATGAAAAACAAATATCCAAATTTGGACATGACAATTGGCATTTATCAAAAATAGACAAAATCAGGGGTGGGGGTGGTGCCCAGTATTTATCCATGTAGAGACTATTACAATAATGGAACAAAGAAAGAGTATACCATATATAAGGCTTTGGCAAATTAATGAACTCAAAAATGTGGGTTTAAAAATTTGATAGAATGAAATACATTTTGCTAAAAATATTGCTCACTTACATAATTGGTAAGCAGCATAATAGATTGAGGCTTGAAGAAGCAAAATTAAAACAAGCTGTCTGTCTTTGAAAACAGTCTGATGGGATAGCAAAGGTATATATGATCAGAGACTACAGAGATAAAAACTAGCACAAAATGTCTTGCTTAAAAATAAGTTGGCTGCTCGAATATCTTGCACAAAAAATTCAAAACAGCCTTCTGTTTAAGTCATTTTTATCTAATAGAATTAAATACAACTTCACTTGATACCCAGAGATTGACTTCTTTTTTACATCAAGCCTGAACTTTCCCTCCCACACATTTTTGTCTCATTTATTTAACTTGTCAGCCTATCATGCCACTGCTAGTAAATGGTCTTCATATGTCATTTCATGCTTGACAGTTATGTACCAATTGTATCCATCCCCACAATTCCTCACTGTCATCTTTCCACCTTCTCCTTGCTCTGTTTCTTCCTCTCATTCACTCTTTAAGTTATCCTTTTGGCCTACTCTTGGGTGCCTAATAGACCGGGGGGGTGGTGGAATAAACAGGGGTTGGAAAATGACCAAAAAGGAAGTCAAGAAGCAATGTTTAGACTGCAACTCCCTAAACGTAGGGTGATACAACACAAACAACAGCCAGTTATTCAAAGTCATGGCAGTCTCCTAAATAGCTTCCAAGATTTTAAAAAATGTTCCCCTTGTCCCCCTACTCAATGACAGTATTAATGCTAACATGTGTAATGTGCGTCTTCACACTTCTTCGAGCCTCGTAAAAGGCCATCTTCATCTTTTTAATGAGTGATTTTCATATTTTAATAAAGACATTTTCTACTTACCCCCCAAAATACCTCCTCAAAAATTTGTCATGGGTGAGAGAGTACTTAAAAATTAATAGGTGGAGGGGGGCTGGAATACGAATGTCCTGGGTGGAAAATTTCTGAAAAATTAATTAGCAGGGGGGAGGGGGTCTATTAGGCACCCAAGAGTACTTGTCATTACTCAGCCTAGCAACATGCCCCACCCATTATCCCCTCATACTTCTCACCTTCTCAACAATGTTAGTCACATCTGTCATATTTCCTATGGTCTTATTCCTCACCTTTTCAGCTTTTTATACACTTGAAAATGTATGGGGAGCACAGAATTTGGAGATAAAGTTGGCCTTATTTACTGACAATCTATATGAAGGGTCCAATTAAGGGGAAAATTACGGTAGCAAAAAATTAGAGGTTAAATTATTTTCCCATTTACTGCAGCCAAAATGTCTGAACTTTGTATTGCCATTTTATCCATTTCAAACTGTGTATTGTGGTGATGTTGTTTTGAGCATGATTTCTCTCTTTTTTTGAAGCCGGTTGATTTAACTGGCAAGTATGTTCTCAACAATGTTATTTGCTCATGCCAGAATTCTTACTCGCATTCTTGTTAGCTAAACAAACTTTCTGTGTACTCTTTGCAAAAATCCTATTGTGAATCATAATTCCCAATCTGTTGATTTGACATGTGTGAATGAAAACCTAAAAATGAAGTTCAGAAAATTGATTCAAAATTTAAAAAAACATTGTCATATTATGATCTGAACGACTGTGTGTGAACTCACTTCCTCTGCTGCAAACTTCAGAACTGCTGTGAATGGTGTATCTTCTGGTACACTTAACCTAATGGGAGACAAATTCAGGCATTATACTTTTTTTCAAGCACTAGTGTTATAAATCTGTTACTCTACGCCAGGAGTTTTCAATATATTACCCCTTACAAATTCAAATAATTATATATACTAGTAGTAAAAACTGGCAAAGAACTTAAGAAGAAAACTAGACTTTGATCCATTGCTTTTGGGCACAAAGAATTGATCACTTGTACATTTTAATTAATTTTAGCTTTGTAACTACTCTTCACTAGCCATCAATGATTTAGGCCTCACAATGAATGGGGAATCTTAAATCTATCTAAGAACTGTAAAAAAATGTGACAATAAATTAAAGTTGACAGAAAATGTAAAAAGTAAGAGATGTTTTTAAAATAGTGACAAAAATAGTAACTCCATATCTAATATTGGTGCTTGCGATGTGTGGCATGAAAATATTTTTCAAATGTTAAGGAGAGGAAGTGGGATGATTTTTAATGGACATAATCATTCCTTGAACAAAGTTATTATTTATCTCAAAACAACTGCTGCAGAGATGCAAGCACAACAACTTAAACTATCAAGTCCCTTTTTAGGATAAAACGTTGAAGGCATTAAGGACCAAGCTTGGGAAGAAAACTTTTTGGAATCCTTTTGGACAATCTGTCCATACTTGGAAATGAACTAAATGCTAGTCATTAACTTAAACAAATTTGAATAATGAAAAGCAATCATTATGATGATAGTACTTAGAATTTTTGTCAACAGGATAAAAATATATCAATAAAGGAGCTCTCCCCTCTCATAATTTTGAGTCTGTTTTTCATGTGTGCAATAAATGTAATACTTCCTCTCCTTTACTTAGCAATAATAGGAAATAATGTCCGCATCTATAAGTCAATCCTATAAGTCAATCCTAAGTCATCCAAGTTGCCAGGTAATGATATAAGGGTGACCAATGAAAATTCAATAATTTTTACAGATCTGTTTTAACATATCCTTGTGAAAATTGATGCCCTAGGTAGATCCAGTGCTTTGGACATGTCATTAGTAATGTATGTATGTATGTATGTATATATTTTGCCATGTAAAAAAATAGTTACACAACAAAATAAAATAATAAGTCAAAATTACAATCTTTAAGATTTAAATTATTTTACAAAATTAAACAGAAATATTTAAGTCACTCTAAAAGAATACAAAATATAAGTAACAAAAAACAAAGAAATTGTGCTCAATAAACCCCTATTGATAAAGTTGGCAGGGATAGCATTAAAGAGGTTCAGAAGACTTTGTTTCCATAATGGTCCCTTGGAAGGTACCAGGAAAAGAGGAAGACATGGTTTGAAGATATTAGACAAGTTCTAATAGAAAAAGAGTGAGCAAATAGCTAGTGAATGATAGCTTAGAAGCTATCTGTCACAAAATGTCTACAGTAGTAATAGCAAAGGTGCAAAATTTTATCAATAGAACCAATGCATTTATATTATCTTGAATAATATCAATTATTAATATTTGTACATTTCATGACTAGAAAATGTCATATCACAATTAACATAAATAGACAAGTCTATGCATGGATTGACTACTGAGGTTGGTAATAATGCAGTTTTCAACACTTCCCTCCTCCTCCACCCCCTCCAAAAAAAGTTATAATGTATTCATATTTAAATAAAATTTATAAGGTAAGTAGTTTATATTAACAACTATTTAATGAAAGCTAAAATTGGTACTTGTTATGTACATTTAATACCAAATACAGAGGTCCATAAATACCCTTGTTGCAATTAGCCATTCAAACACAAGCACATGAGTTCCCATGTTTATCTGCCAAATATGATTGTATGGTTCACTCTGGCATTAGTTGATGACAAACAAATGGATGGGGGCTCAATGGATTTAATTTGGCGAGTATCTGGTTGTGAATGTGCTGTACCAAGTCCAAATATGAAACCCTATCCTTTTGCTTGTTATCAACGTATGCAAGGGTGAACTCTACTATCATCTTTGGCAGATAAACACGGGAACTCTCACGCTTGTGTTTGAATCGTTGATTGCAACAAGGATGTTTACGAACCTCTGTGTTTGGGATTTAATGTATGTAACAACTGCCAATTACCTTTCATTAAACAGTTGATAGAATAAACTACGTACCTTATCAATTCTATTTAAATATGGATACATTATCAATGATTTTGGAGGGGGGAGGGGGGGAGGTAAGAAACTGCAGTAGTACCCAGAAATTACCATTGACAGAAATGTTGCTCATCTGGGAATTCAACTTACACTTTGTATGGCAGTTTTGGGTCAGAGGTCAGAGTGATCTTGAAAGTAACCTTCGACCTAAAGGAAGTAGAATTGAGAGTTAGGAATGTGGGGTGGAGCAAATGTAGCATATGCTTTCTAGATCTGCATTACTATACTATAGCCTACATATAAATACTATTCTGTCTTAATTAACAAATATATATAATATAGGCTTCAGCAACTTTCGGCTCTATTTGAGCTGTATCTTACCAAGAGGCAAGAGAGAAAAAAATCACGAAGTCAAACTACAGTGTTGAGCATTTTAATTCTGAATAGATTTGTGGTGTATTTCTTCATATACGGTACCTAGGAGCTAGGCCTATTTATCATGGTACCTCTAGTCAAAAGACTCATTGTATATACTATGCCTGTGGCCCGTTGGCCTTGCCAAAGGCTTAGGAGAACGAGATTGACTCTATGAAGAAAACCGATTGGGGATTTTAAATTATTTGGATTACATTTCTTAAAATAACAGAATGCTTCTACAGGCCATAAAAGGAGCTAGGAACCACAGCTGGCAGCAACGGATCTTTTATTGGAGTAAAGCTGATCACAACATCGAACGGTAAATCTCAAGTCTGAGCAATGACAATGGTTGTCGCCAGCTCTAAATTGGCCCCTTTAACCTCATTCCGACCAGGTAACAGACGATCAGCTCAGCACTAAAATGCTTATCATTAGTGAATGCAAAATACAAGGTTTAAACTCACATTATAGCAAGGATTTCTTGGCATCGACCAGCGATCGAACGGTAATGTTGAAGTTCGACTACAAAAGGAAGAAAAGTTGTTTGATGATCAGACGAATGTGGGAGGTAGCCTCGTTTTGGATAGTTATCGTGACTCCGTGACATGAAGTAAGTTCAACATATCCAAGATGGCGGGTGTAAGGGGAGAGGATGGTGAACAGCAGTTCACTGAGTTGCATGGAGAACCATATTACGAGGGAGAAGGACAAGGTAAAATATTGAAGGTAGGCCCTTCGGTCATGTTAGCTATTGTTTATTAATATTCAATAGGTGGTATATCACCAGATTTCACTTCCCTTTTACCAGCTCTGCCAGCGTAACAGTTTCAAAGTAAATATCTTGCCTGGTTCCGCATGTCTTACTTGACTCGCTTAGTATCTCATCTGATTCCTCGCTATGAGGCTGATCATATTAGGCCGTTTCACCCCTGTATCTACTTCTGATATGGTTATACCCCCTGTACAGTTAAATTATGTCCACATGTTCAAGCTTTAGGAGGCCGTAACAGATCTTTGCTCATTTGAAAACAATGTCATCGCACTTAAATGTATACACTTTTTGGCATTGCCATCGCAATTGGACACCTACAGTACAGTGATGTCAGATATCTCACTCTTAGCTTACAAGTGTGTTTGTGTACACTGCTTCAAATCTTGCCCCCTGTCCCCTTTTTGCATCAGGCATACTGAATATAAACAAAAATGCATAGGGCCTAATGTCAATGTTAAATTTTATGGATTGAAATTTTCGAAAGGGATGACTGGAATGAGATCTGAGTAAAAGTTTGGATCAAATTTGGGTTAACATATTTGTGTAATTGTTGGATAGAGGTGGGATAGGCATGACTATTCAATAAAAATTTTAACACCTTGGTGTCATGAAAAACACTAATCAGCATTGATTTTGTTTTCCGTATGTGTAGCTGACTGAGGAAGAGATAGCAGTTTTGAAAGAATGTAGAGTCAACAGTGTAGTATTCAGAGGTAAGAATTTACTGAATGAACAGGTGATTTTGTTGTAGATAATTAAGCTATCATTGTTCATTCCTAATAAGATTAGAATTCAGAATTGAATAATTGGTGAAACTTTAGCCACCACACCATCTCCAGGACACTTTTTTTCTGTTTTCAAATCTCTGTAGGTAAAAAATGTTTATGGCTTAGTCTGGGTGTAGTGTACAGCATCTTGAAAACGTCATCATCATCATCTTGCAGCCTTGGCTGAGATAGAATTTACTACACTCTTCCAGTATTGCCTAGATTTTGTATGCAAAATCTAACTTAATGATGGTTAACAATAAGTACTTTTGCCTCAATAGGTATTCCACTCTCAATACTGTCATATTTGGTGACAAGACATGTTGCTAAAGGAAGTAAGTACAAAATAAAGGTTTTTATGTGTTTTTTGAAGTGTCTGAAACAAACATACCCAATACCAATATCACTACTACTAGCAATCTATGTATCTCAATGGCAGGTGCAAATTATAAAGAACTTCCTGAGTGCTTATGGACCCAATTGAATTTCCTGTATGAAAATGGTACTATCTTCTCTTAACTGGCCACGGTGAAAGGGTATCTGAAAATATGACCAGATTTTAACTTTGTTTCATCAACTACTCAATTTCATTCAACAAAGGAGTCTTGCCCCTGGAGGACTTGATAGCTGTTTCACTGCAATCTGAAGTCTAAATGGTGATGAAAAGTTTTTTGATGCTGTTTTTAACATTGAATTGTTTTGCTTCGTATTGTGCTCTTCTGCTATATCTTCCAAATACCCTGTCCCTGGAGGACGTTGGTGGCAATAGTCCTCCATTTCCCATAATCTGTTACAATCCAAGATAAGTACGTACCAACTTTTGTCAGTTTGAAAATCTCTATTTGGACTTTTGATGAACTTCTGCCAGTGTCTTCACTCTCAATCAAGATTTCGCTAAGCCTGGTTTATCTGTCAGTATGTATCTCACCCCTTCCTCAAAGCAGCTGCCACCTTGTTATCTTTCATTGAGAATTGAGAATTGAGCGATAATGTAGAGTGGAAAAATCAATGAAAAAGATCTGTGAATGTGTGACGTTGTCAATAAAAATTCGTCATCTTACAAATTTCCCCCTCTTCATAAATAGAGACTGCGATTGTAGCATATCTGACACGTAACGAGGAATAATGTCTGGTTCAATGTCTACGACCTTATGTTTTTCCTATCACTAATGTCATACTTCCGTAAACAAATTTACTATCATGACTTGTTAATTACTGAAAACCGTTATAATTCTAACTTCAAGTCCTCCACATGTCTGAGAGAGACAAACCAGGTTTTGTTACTGGAATACTATTCATTTTAGGTATCGTTTGGCTCTAAGGAATTGTGATGAGTATTCTAAACTTTGCAAATTAAAACTATAAATCATTGTAAACGGAAACTGTACACTTTAATTAAAAAGCAGGTTATGTTTGCTACTGTTGATGAAATAATACTACTTCTCGGTTCACCCATCCAAGCCAATGTTCTGTTGACAACTCTCATTCATTTACAGCTAACGTGTTTTGCAACATCAGTGTCAAAAACGTGCCGTGCCTCAATCCTCTTCTTTGAAGAGGACTAACCCGTAAATTGACGCAATATTCAATCTTTTTACTACAAGCCAATTTTTCATCAACTTTCTAAATAGTTTTGAAACAAATGAATGAAGTTTAAATTTTTACGTGGTGCATTGACCGAAAGTAACACAGTAATGAAATCTGTTACAGCTGTAGAATGAAGACTGCTTACTTAACAATTTGCCAGCAATTAAGACATAATTCTAGTTTAGAATATAGAAGGCGCTAAATGACTTGCAGCATAAAGAATGCTGTAATGATACTGATGGAAAGAGCCTCCAAAATCCATGTCATACACAAATTTGAATGCCGATGCTGAACTCGATATGTGGGCCGTGCGTCACAAATTTTGGAATCGAGGCTAAAACAACATGTTCCTGAGGTAATACGACGTGGAAAAGATGTTGTGGATTGTCGAGGACGGGGTTTTCGAGACAACAGCAAAACAACGGACTTAAAGATTAACTCTGCCATCATTCAGCACTTACCATTAAAACCTGAATGCAATGAGGGATTTACTGATTATTTTTTTCAGTCATTTACCAATGTAGATCGGTTTTTCATTTAAGGGGCATCAAATACTTTGTGCCTGAACTTTGTCGCCAAAAGGTTTTATTGATGACGTTTCTTTGTTTACCTAGCGTCGTCCTTTACGTCTGCCGTTGCTTGTTTTCTTCAATATTTGTAACCAATCAGTTTTCTAGCCTTGAAATGCTACTCTTTATTAACTTGCAGACACCTTGTAACGTCTGGCAAGTTTTGCACCAGGCCATCTCCCTTTTATAAGAAGTATCTAAACAGAAATGTAAGGGTTGGTCAAGGAAAGTCGATTGAAGGAAAGCACTACAAATAGACTTGTGAAAAGTAAAAGTTAGATAAAATATTTTTGCAATGCTTTTTGTACTTGTAAAAGTGAAAATTTTACTATCGTTAACTTGGGAGTTATTATTTGGAAACTTTGCCAGTATTTGCAATGGGGGAATAATCAGTTACACACCTGTTCTAAAATAAAAGAGAGCGTCACTCACAGGTCCTGAATTTGCAACAAAAAAACTACTCTGCTGATGCTCCGTCTACTGTCAATTATCTTGCTTATTAATTCTTATAGAAATTATCGAATTACTAGATTCAGTTATTAAATTAATAAGTTTTATGGATATGTACACGGATGGTTGCTTCCGTAT
>JAAAKM020006971.1:29460011-29481599 GCA_010016025.2 Alatinidae sp. Z8VKAUB7J3 | reverse complement strand
GAAATTATCGAATTACTAGATTCAGTTATTAAATTAATAAGTTTTATGGATATGTACACGGATGGTTGCTTCCGTATCATAGGAAAGGCCAGGTCTGTGTTTCATTTAGCCGTTCTGTAATCAGTCTACTATGAAAACCTTTGCTATGCCGACAAAAAAATTCGTTTTCAAATTAGGCCTATTCAGATAAAGTAGTTGTAGAGGACACTGATTGGTCCAAAAACACAAGCCATTCAAGCAGTCCAATCTCTGATTGGCTCTTTCAAAAATACAGTTGGGTATACTCTTTCACACGTTTCATTTCGATCATTCTGACAATTGTACTCTGAGAAGTGTCAGACGAATAAAGATTTTAAGTAGATAATGTTTTCGCTATTTCGTGCAATATCTATATTGGTATGTTTATCAAACAATTTGAGCTATCTCGAAGCTGGAAAGAAGGATGTGAGTTTAACGACTGCCTTGATAATTTAGTTCAAAGCCGTAAATTCAGACAAGAACATTTTTACCCCTTAGCTCTCTACTTGTTCCAACTCGACCCCGCTCTTTCTCATATGTCTAAATATTGCACTTTCCTCTTCTTGACGTTTTCTTTTAATCATTCCCATGCTCCTTCGCTACTTCTAATACCTTTCTGTTGGTAATGCGTGCTGTGTAGGGCATCTTTTTTTTGTTGTATGAAAAAACTAGCTCGTGTTGCCTGAGGAACCTTTCAAGCACCTTGATAGTTGCTAAAGTGTTAGATTATTTAAGCTTTTTCTTATTTTCGCTTTTGATAGTGGTGTTTCAGTATTCTGAAACCTGACTAGAAAGTATCCATGCAGTAAAGTGCTTTCGGTGGTAAAGTGCTTTCCTAAGGAAAGCGTTCTCGTTATTATCATGATGATGATCATTAGTCGGGCTCACCAAAACCTGTCACAACAGTTTACCAGTATTAATAATAATAATGATAATTATTATTATCCTCAAAGAAACAAACATTGGACAAGCCCTGAAAATCTAATTTATCATTAAAAAAAGGTAATTTTTTTCAACTTGTATTGACTTTGCGTCTTTGGTTCTCGCCGCCATCGATCTCGTTGGTATTGTTATTATTGTTGTTATTGTTGTTATTGTTGTTATCCACTTCTATCAATCTCACTGTACCCATCTCACTGTCCCTATTATGCTGGGCGAAAACAACGGGAATTTATATCTTGTAAAGCATATTTACAGTAAATTTACAGGAAGAATAAATGACAAGGAAGTTTGAAAAAAAATTAAAATAAAAAACGATATACAAGAGCTTTTCAAATTACATTGCCTCTTCACCTCCCTTAATGAATATAAGTAGATTTATGAAAAAAACAAAATAAAATTGACAAACAAAGGTGACCAAACTATAAATATAGAAACAAGTAGGTTCTCAATGGCAGAGGTCCACAATCTTGGGTCCGCAAAGGATATCAAGGGGTCCGCAACCTATTAAGGATTCAATCAAGTTAAATGAGAATTCAAGCTGGTAGACCATGGTGCAAAAAAGGATCAGTAAAATAAGTCATTAACATTTCTGAGGTTAAATCCCTTGTAAATGCATGAGACAAAGATACGCATTTCGCATAATTCGCAAATGGGTTTGTAAATACTCTGAAAACCGGCATATTCCGCGGAAGCTAAAGGTTGCGGACCATTGGCCTATGAAGCGACTAATCCTAAGTGACCATAATCCCTTTCTTAGCCTCTCACATGAAGTTGCTCCACGTTTACTTTTAAAACTGCTCGTCTTGGCGATGGATCTAAAACTGATGTCCAGCTTATTAAACCTTTCGGCGCCTTTGCATGAAACGTTACTTAATTATTACTAGGGTGGAGTCTGTATGTAACTGCTGATCTAAGGTTAGCCTTTGGCTTGTGGAGGGCTGGACGCAAATAACTTGACCAGTTAGGGTCATGTATTGAGGAGAAAACGTCATTCACTGTATGGTAGTCTCTTCATTCTTCTTTCTTTTTACAGGCAGCCAACCAAGCTCTATTATGTCTTTTGAACTGCTGCATCTTTTTAATACGAACCCTGTAGCTGCCTTTTGTAACTTCTGCAAGAAACAAAATTGCTTTCCTGTTAACTCAGAATAAACGGTGTCACAATATAGTCTTCTCTGTTGCTTTTTGCTAAACTCTTTTATACGAAGATGAAACCCAGTGTTTTTTGACAGGAGGGTTGCGTAATCCAGTTTCGGCCTCCCAGTATTCTTTGGGTCATGCTAAGGGTTCCACAGGACTAAATTAACTGCTACTTCATCATCTGGCCAACAATGACCAGCAAATCAAATTATGCGTATTCGTATTGTCTCATAGCCAATAGACATAGAAAACTGAAAAAATCACATGTTTTAAACGACATATTTTCTCATCATTCATCTTGTGTAGACAACTGTACGTTTCATATCAACTTCCCTGTAAACGAACATCCCAGGTATTGTTCTGATGAGTGAATCCTCTTTAGTAAAACGGTGAATGGAAAACGTGTTATTGCAAACAGCCTGAAGGAAATCTCCTGATAGTACCTTAGTTTTGAAGAAACTCTAGAGAAATAGAAAATATGTCACCGCCGAGGATCGAACCCGTGACCCACGCTTTCACGGCGTGCGCTCTACCAACTGAGCTAGGTAGCCTTCGATGTTAGCATACTCTATTTCTGATAGGAAATTTGTAAACGTCGGTTTCTGTAAACAAACGTTGGCCATATACCACTAAATCACTTGTAATACATCATTTTGCAGTAAAAACTCAGTAAAAATGTAATGCAGTGCTCCGTTTAGGCCGACGCACATCAACCTGCAGTTCCACTCTCCTTTAACTTGTGCTAAGGTCTTTAAGCTCTCAGTCCCTAAATTACCCATGTGCCCTTGGGAGAAAGCAGCTTATTAAAAAGAAAGAGTAAATCATTCTTCTAGGGGCACTATTCAACAGTTTGGGTGATTGCTAAATGCTGTGTCCAGTGATACGATCCTTAAGAACCAAGGGAAAAAATTCGTTTAAAACTGACTAAAGTCGGGTGCAAGTAATAGAAAGAGAGTCTGATAAAAATTACTAATTTTCTCACATGTGACTTGTAGTATTAGTACTTCGTTAAATTCAAAAGCAAGAGGGAGTAAAGAAACCGTAGGGGTTGAAATATGTACTAAAGGGGGAGGGGGGTGCTAGACCAAGGAACATCTTGTTCAAACCTTTCCTGTAAACCTCTTCTTCATTCCTATTTTTCAATTGACAGTTTTAATCTACAAACCTGATTCCTGCGAATCAATTATTGTTAAAGTCACTACTACTTTATTATCTTGTTCTATAGACGACGCAGGCGACAGCAAAAATATTTCATCTCATGACCAGAATAGAGGATGTAATCTTGCTATTCGTCATCTGAGAACTAAAGAAAGAAATTCCTTTGACTTTTGAAGTTCTGCTAGACACCAGATAGTAAGTGTAAACAACCTTTGATTAAGTCTTGAATCTGTCATTTTGTGTTTGTTTTATATGAAATGAAAAACGTACTAAGAATCAAATTAGAATGAATTTGAAGAAGCCTTACTGTGTCTGAATTTGAATTGTTAAAGATTACTTGTAATGCACTTGTTCTGTGACATCTTTTGCAAGTGTTAATTACCTCATGACAGGTGATTTCTGACATTTAACCCACTAGACCAAAACAAAGTACCATAAATCCACATCGATTATATGAAGTTGTAAAATAGTGACAATGATTTGAAAGATAAAGAAGCTAAAACACAAGAAAGAGTCAGTTTAAGCTGTTTAAATTTGTCTTGAAACAACTTAAAGTCGGGAATTTGCCTGTACAAGAGCATTTCGCCATGGTCGATGAATTATGGCTTACAGACTATGATTTCACCTGGTGATACGTTACGGATAATGGAAGTTTTCATTGATCTAGTATTTTCATGGATATGCCGACAGGTTTGAGTAGGTAGTTAGAATAAAAAAAGAACAGGTCATGGACAATGTTTTTAAATCATCTCACAGATTCAGCTATAAAGTAATGATTTGAAGGTTTATTGGCATCAAGGAAAATTTAGGAAAACATTAAAGACTTCATTACGATGCACCCTTGCTATTGTAAAGGGCAGTGGCGCACAAAGTCGGGGTATGGTGCTATGCCACCCCTTAGAAAGCTTAACCGACAAAGGAACGTTAAATAATTGTGAGGAAATGGGGATAATTTAGATGTAAACTGCCCTTGAATATTTAAAAGGATGCGTGTGTAGAGGTATATAGTGATTATTGATTTTGACCCAAGGGAGTGGAGATAGAGCTGATATTTCCCACGCCCTATTTTCTGAAAACGTGCCTGGGTAACTTGTAACAGACTCGATTGCATGTTGTATGCAAATTGTTTTGTTAATATTCCAAGAAGCCTTATATGTACTATTTTATGAAGCGGTACTGATCTTTTGCTTTGTGCGTAAGATAAAAGAGTCTGCAGTTTCCTCCCGGACTTCTATTATGTTTGAATGGATGAAATAGAGCCGACATACAAATTTGTGGAAGGTCGAGTCCTATAGACGGCATTGCTCCTTGCATGATCTCTCTTAAAGTGTTAAAACCCTTTTTTCCCCACGTAAACTTCAGTTTGCCAAAACTGCAAGTGGAGATTCGGATGCTCGTAAAGTGTGCAAACTTCTATAATTCGTATTTCAGTTGTGGCCAGAAGATTCTGTAGGTTTAGGAAGTTTTTATAAAACTTAGAGATCAAGAAAGGCCTTTTATGTCAGCCATCCTAAATTTACTCCTGAAAGAACTGTAATCAACTCTGTTTCGTTTAATCACATAAAGAGCGTATCTAAGGATCGCTACCTTATCTCTCTACATATAGAGGGAAGGAGCTGGCAGAGCACACACTTTGAGAAAGCTTAGGAACAAATTAGTCAATCCTATGGAAAAGTTTGTGACCTTTAGAATTCTTTTAGAAAGGACTAATTTGAAAAACGGCCTATCTTGACGCTACTGATTCCCTAAGACGCTACTCCAAAGCAAAGGAAATGGTACAGAACGAATTAAAATCATCAGATTTTAGGGTTATACTTCTAGTTGCAATATTACTGAATCTTTTTCAATACATTGTTCCAAATCTTATCTTCTGCACCACCTCCCATTATGACGGACAGGAATTCCATCTAAAATCTTATCATAAAGATAGAAGATCATAGCCAAGTAAATGCTTTATTTCTTGCTTTACGCACAATTTGAAGCTCTCAAATAAATGATAATAGGTTGATCGAGATATTTTGGAGCAAAGTTACCTGAACAGTTTGAGTCTTATTATACCAAGCGACGTAGTAAAGCAATTTCATTAAGCACATATTTTAACAAGATTACCTCTTCAGTTTACCAAAAATTGCTATCAATGAAGGTCTTATCCAATTTATATGGAAGGAAGCTCAGATGACAACTATGACTAAGGCAACAAGACATTACTTGTTTCGTTGATAAAAATATTTGAGGCGTTCAACTTTAAAACACGAAGAAGTGTAAGTACGTAAGCCTGCGACTGAAATAAATTGGAAAAACTTTTAACACAGAGAAACCGCAGAGTGGAAACATTTTGTATTTCCAGATCAAGTGGATTTTTTTTGCTTGTAAGATTAGGTAGAGCTCATTTCCAAGGCGAAAGAACAGACCAAAGTAACACATTCCAACGGATAATCATATACGTACGAGCTTCTTAAAGTTTCAATCCTGCGAGCCTTTTGGAATTCGTTAGCAAGTTTTTGTGTACTGTATGTGACTGGTGATTTGTATACAGAGGAATGCAAACTTTTGCAAAGGTAGAAGTAAGAACCTAACCTAGCATGACTTAGGATGGTGCTGACTCAGGAGAATGGTAAAATAGTTTGTTTGTGGTACAAAACAAGAATACAGCACGAAATAGCGAAAATATTGTGTACTTAAAACCTTTTTCTGACTGACACTCCTCAGAGTACTACCGTCAGAATGACCGAAATAAAATGTGCGAAGGAGTATACCCAACTGTATTTTTGAAAGAGCCAATCAGAATTTGGACTGCCTGAATGGCTTGTGTTTTTGAACCAATCAGCATCCACTAAAATAAAATTAATTGAATAGGCCTAGTTCTATATTTAATCAATCTTGTTTTACTAGGTGTTGATTGGTTCAAAACACAAGCCATTCAGGCAGTCCAAATTCTGATTGGCTCTTTCAAAAATACAGTTGAGAAAGATAAAAAAAATCAAGCATTTTGCATGGCCTAACTGAATCGGGTTTCATTAGAAAGATACAAGAACAATTACTAAGTCTTTGACAGAAGATATTCAGTTGACTCCCAAAAAGAAATGATGAGGGAAGAAAGTGACCTTTACAAATTGGTTAAAATCTAAGCAACCGAAATTTCTCGTGTTTACTGTGACAAAACAAACAGTTTTTGAAGACTGGATTTTCCCTTAATTTACCTCCTCCAATGTTACTCGTCTTCAATATCGTAAAGCCTGGGAGAATAAGAAAGAAACACATATAAGAAATAGGTGTGGATGCTAACGTCGCTATTGGAAGCGTGAAAGAAACACGAACTTTACATTACGCGCGGCATAACTTATGCAAAGCAAAACATGTACTTGCTTCTGTCTTCCTATCAATTCAAACCTCTGCAACAAGTCCTTTTCATATTTGGTGAGAGAGTCAACTTTGGTCGACGCTTGTTGATTTGCAATCTAAAATTTACACCAATCTCCAAATTAAAAGATGTTTATTGCTTTGTTTTTCTCAGATATTATCCCCGATTTCTATTATATTTATTGCCAAAATCTCGTAAATATTATCAAATCATTGCTTAAGCGTAAGCAAACCATCCGCAAAAGTCCTTAGTTACCAGGACTCTATTGCGGTCTCGTTTTAGATACGAGTCTGAATCCCGGTTATGTTCGTTACTCCCTTTTTTAATGGGCGTTAAATGGCAGGTGTGCGCAAAATCGACACAAGAGAAGATAGAGAGAAGAATCTTATGAAAAGTATAAAACATTGTAACACGTTTTAGTAAAAGTACTATTATCAGGACATTAGCATATACTGGAAGGAGGATGCTGGAGATGGGAATAGCGAGTGGTAATAGCCATTGTAACAATTGCCCTACAGCGAACTTTCGGAAATTGTAATAATTATAATATTACTTGTGATGGTGACTGTGATTATTATGATAAGATGACAATAGTAGTGAACTGAATGGTGACAAGATTTGATGGTAGTAATGACGACGATGATAATGATAGCAATAACAATGATAGGAATAATGATAATAATGGTGGGTAAAATAGTGACGGTACGTGCGCTTGGTACATTCTAGATGTTCTCCAACACTCATTAGTTGATAGTTCCTCTGCAATTTGCATGTATAACACAATAACTAAGTAACGGACTACTATTCACCATCGTATTGCATTTTGCATGGGTTGCAAGATATTGACTAATCTTTTTCGCCTTCTGCAGTTACATATCAATGTAATGACTTTGGTAAATTATCACTACACCCCAGCATCCCAATATCCCTTATCTAACAATAGTTGAACATATGCATTTAAGCATCTACGACGGGTCCGCCCAGTATTCTTCCAGGTTATTCCAGACTGTCTATTCTGCCAGACAATTGCGGGTTGTCTATTCTTCTAGGTTATTCCGGGGTGCATACTTCTTTTTTCAAGAACTGATTTCAAACGTTTTAAACTAGAAATAAATTGTAATGCTCCTATTATGTTTATTACATTTACCTGTAAATCAGAAAAACAAGAGAGGCTGAGTGCCTCAATGTGCTTTTAAGACCCATTAAGGCAGGAACTACTAAGGGCAAATGAGGCTGTTGTAGATATTTAGCTGGGCCTTTGTCATCTAAAATGTTGGAGTCTTTGTTTGGTATATTAATGAAAATACTAAGGCTGAACTTTACTCAAGTAAAGGTTTAATACATCGCATGTTTATGGGCAATGGGAACTTGATTCGTAAGTCCGAAAATGTAGGAAACCATGTGGCAGTCAATTAACAGGAGGAGACGAGGTCACGAAGTGCAGTAGACACTGCCACTGGATTTAAATCTCCATTATCAGATTTCAACGGGGTAAGATTTTACAATAATTGAAATGGGACAAAATGGCCACCACGGAAAGTTGGGATAGCCCCCACTTAACAATCTAACAGTAATAATAATAGATAAAAGCAAGAAAATGGTTGAAGTTTGACACAGTTGATCCCTAGTCATTATAATTGATCGAGGAATGCACTTCCGATTCTCTTTGTATTACACTTTTTAATGTTCTTCTTCTTCTTCTTCTTTTTCTTCTTCTTCTTTTTGTGGCACATCAATTGACATCGGTGACCAAACTTCTGTCGTAAAGCGCATGAAAAATTTGTTGAGACGTAAGCCCAGTCCATGCCTTGATCTGGTCCATAAACTTCAGCCTCTGCTTCCCCGGAGAACGTTTTCCAGGGGTCCTCCCTGACAATGCCACATGTTCTGATTATATGTCCTAGCATGTTGTTAGAACAACTGGAAACTTAATACTAAGCCTTCATTTATTAACACGTTGGTGGTGACTTTTGTGATATGAAACTTGAATATAACCAGTTAAGTAAAATATATTTAACAGTTCCCTGTACAGGGCTGCAGTGAATTAACTTTTTATATCTAAATGTGTTAGTGAGCTGGTGACTAAAGCTTATAACCGGTTTTTATAATCGTTATATATAGCGTGATGACTCAGTTTGTCATGCATTCATGCAATCACCACATGACAATGTCAGAAAAGTCAGATAATTCCTGAAGGGTTAGGTTTCCCTTGGGGTCTTTACAAATTCAGTTTGACAGCAACAGGTGACTCCATTTAAGACGTTATGAATCAGCAAAAAAAAAAGGAATGACTAGATCACGGAAGCAAAGCATTGACGTACGTCAGTACTCTTATTCTCACGTGTAGCTTCTAGTTTGGTGTATAAATAGACACGTGATTATATTATCAAAGTAAAGTACAATTCAGTTAATAGCGGATGGCAAGAAAATTCAAAGGCGATTTGCCAGCGTAAACGCTTTACGTGTAGTAAAGGTTTAATACATCGCATGTTTATGGGCAATGGGAACTTGATTCGTAAGTCCGAAAATGTAGGAAACCATGTGGCAGTCAATTAACAGGAGGAGACGAGGTCACGAAGTGCAGTAGACACTGCCACTGGATTTAAATCTCCATTATCAGATTTCAACGGGGTAAGATTTTACAATAATTGAAATGGGACAAAATGGCCACCACGGAAAGTTGGGATAGCCCCCACTTAACAATCTAACAGTAATAATAATAGATAAAAGCAAGAAAATGGTTGAAGTTTGACACAGTTGATCCCTAGTCATTATAATTGATCGAGGAATGCACTTCCGATTCTCTTTGTATTACACTTTTTAATGTTCTTCTTCTTCTTCTTCTTTTTCTTCTTCTTCTTTTTGTGGCACATCAATTGACATCGGTGACCAAACTTCTGTCGTAAAGCGCATGAAAAATTTGTTGAGACGTAAGCCCAGTCCATGCCTTGATCTGGTCCATAAACTTCAGCCTCTGCTTCCCCGGAGAACGTTTTCCAGGGGTCCTCCCTGACAATGCCACATGTTCTGATTATATGTCCTAGCATGTTGTTAGAACAACTGGAAACTTAATACTAAGCCTTCATTTATTAACACGTTGGTGGTGACTTTTGTGATATGAAACTTGAATATAACCAGTTAAGTAAAATATATTTAACAGTTCCCTGTACAGGGCTGCAGTGAATTAACTTTTTATATCTAAATGTGTTAGTGAGCTGGTGACTAAAGCTTATAACCGGTTTTTATAATCGTTATATATAGCGTGATGACTCAGTTTGTCATGCATTCATGCAATCACCACATGACAATGTCAGAAAAGTCAGATAATTCCTGAAGGGTTAGGTTTCCCTTGGGGTCTTTACAAATTCAGTTTGACAGCAACAGGTGACTCCATTTAAGACGTTATGAATCAGCAAAAAAAAAAGGAATGACTAGATCACGGAAGCAAAGCATTGACGTACGTCAGTACTCTTATTCTCACGTGTAGCTTCTAGTTTGGTGTATAAATAGACACGTGATTATATTATCAAAGTAAAGTACAATTCAGTTAATAGCGGATGGCAAGAAAATTCAAAGGCGATTTGCCAGCGACATACGGTGGAGTTTATACCTTCTTTAAGGATAATACTGTTAGAACCGATTTCAATCTTAGGCTTCAAAATCTTTGCACGATACTGAATGTATCTCAATGCGACATACATATGATACACAGTAATTCTTGTAACTGATTTTCTGAAGTTTTCTGTTAATCGCATCTGTGTTTCATCAGTTTTAATTTACAGTGTTTACGGCTCTTCGTCTTTGTGCAACAAGCTGCTTTTGTTTGCAAAGGAACTGGAGATGAATGTGTATTGAACACACTATTGTTTCTATTCTTTGTTATTAGTTTACCCAAATTGGCTGCCAATTCCTATTCAGCTATTATATTTTTTCATGCGTCATGTCTTTTTTGTCGTTAAGCTTGCTGAAATAGTCGTAAATGTATATGAAGCACAGTGATAACATTAACGGCGGAAAAGTATTAAAGGCAATGGAAGGTATTTAAATTGGCGCATTTAAAGCTTTAAAAATTTTTGACAAAGTTCCTTTGTATCTTAGTTTAGTATGCAATTGATACACTTTTGAGATTTTATTTTGATTATGAAAAATTTACACACTTACAAAATCAAGCCTTCTTTTATTTTTCTGGACTCTCTTGATACGAAGTTTCAATATACTTTTGTGGTCGAATTTAAAACGAAAGCACTTGCATGTACATTTATTGTAACCTTTTGTCCTACTGCAAATCGTGAGCAAGGCATTTCAACCTACGAAGAAGGAGAAGTTAGGATCAGCTGAGATAGATGAAAACACTAAAATTTATATCAAAATAGAAAGACAATCTAAAGATTAGGATTATTATTTTTTAAAGAAGGAACAGTTTATTGTAAATCAAAGAAACAATATCGGAATTTGATTTTAAGGAGAGTTGAGAGTCTACAGTAAGAAGACAAAAGGAAATCCCAAAGAATCTACATAGACAAAGAGAACAAATGTAATATTTTTGATTAGTGAAATTGTGACGAAAACTACCTTAAAGTCAGTCAACTTTATCATATTGATAATATAGACTGTTCTTATGGTATTTAGCTTTAAGTCACATCCACATTTCGCACAGCTAACGAGGGGTCGACGCCCATAAGTTGCTTTTCTATTTTCGGATGGAATATGGTTTATGGTCAGATCAGCTTCTCTGCTTTCGTCTACTTTGCTTGAAGGAAGTAGGACAATCTTCGCAGTATGAAGCATTAGATGTTCCAGATCTCCATCTTCGTTTCTCTTCATGTTTTACCTTCGGTGTCGACATTTTCATAAAACGTTGTATAGTGCGAGTATCTGATTCATGATTGACCCTTGGCAACTTCCTTCTGACTATGTAGTTTTAAGAAAGCTGCAGCATTTCGTCAAAATTTCATTTCATTGTGAATGCTCTCACAAATTATGTAAATTGTCCCCCTGCAACTTTTAGTTTCATCTGCTTCAACTTTTATTTTGATATAGCGCCTCATTATAAATTAGGTAATTCGTAGCTATGCAAGTCGTTAATTTTTTAACACTCAGTTGCTTTGTATCATGTGCCTTTGTCTTACAAGAGAAACCTACTTAGAAACTTTTGTGTTTGAAGTTTATTTCATGACGTTCCATGGTCTCTGGAAAGTTGCAAAGGTCTCAAACTTTTAGCAGATGACTTTACTAGGGAAAGATATGTAAAATCTAGTGTTTATTATTGGAATACAGATAAGAGACGGTCGTCCATGCAGTAGCTAATCGATATCTGGTTAATGAGGACAAAAAATTTTAATATAGTTTGCATACAACTGATATTGTCTTCATGTCTTACAAGAAGTATCTATGTAGAGAAGTTGGTAAATATAACTTTTTGGGATAAATTAGCAACAATCCTAACAGTAAGACATGGATTTTCTTTAACTTCCTGACTCAATTATCTATTCTGTTACTAAAATGGATGCAATTTAACACGTATATTGCATTTGCTGCATGGAAGGAATCATGCTTATAGTTTCAGAAAGTGTCACATTAATTCTGTGATATTTTATAACAAATACAGTCGCGACTCAAAATGGTTCCAGAGGAATGGCTCACGCGGAAACGTTACTATTCAACAATTTATTCAACACGACTTATAGCTTCTAACATCTTCATCTAGACTTTAAAAACACATATCTATTGAGAAATGGATTAGCAAATATTGAGTTTCTAAATAAAGAAAGTTCAAAGTCAATATGTATCAGAGTTTTTGAAACACGTTTTGGCGTATAGCTCTGAATTGTGGAGCACGAGAACGAAGGAAAACATATTGTTAGAGGAGATGAGATTACGGAGGTTCAAAAAAAAGAGACCCGGAGAGGAGTAACAATACAAGAAATGTTCTAGGCGTATAAAATTTAACACTTAACATGCGAATTGGGACAATGAGGTGGTATGGACATGCCCGAAGAATGGAAGATGGAATCTGGATGTGGAGAGCAATGGACACGGAGGTGGATGGCAGAAGGAAAATGGAGGGACAACATACGATAGAACATAAAAGTGCCTGGCTTAAAGGAGGAGGACGTACAATATCGTGTTGTGTGGATGAGGAAGATACTTGTCCGCAACCTGGAAGCTGATATGGGTGGGGGAGGCGAGAAAGAAAAAATAGAAGACCCTCCGAATGTGTCGGTTGGTTAACGAACTTTCGTACAGTATCATTGATACAACCGAGAAAACTAGCAACATATATGCAAGTGGACGAGAATACGGACCATGGAGCAAAGAGCAATCAAGACATTAGCCAAACCAATAATTAAGCAGGTGAAGAAGCTAATAGAGTAGCAGGTAGGTATGCAGGCAGGCAATCAGGAACAGACTAATGCAGACAAACGGAAAAAGAAGGTAAAAAGACAAACAACAAGTAAAACAAAAGGAGAAGGATAGCTAAGACAAAGTTGTACACAAAACAAACAACAATTTAAATGTATGTCAATGTAAGTAAAAAAAATGACGCTGTAGCACGAGGCATGACAGAAGTTTTTTTTAGCTCTGAGCCCTTATTGCACGCAATATAGCCATTCCTATGCCCATTGGAACCTTGGGATGTATGGCAATGAGAGTCTAAACCAATAAAATACTGTATAGCTATTACAATTCTCCAGAACTGCAAAACTCCATCGCCGCCATCATGTAACAGCGCAATAAAGTAACGCATTTATAGATGATCTTCTTGTTTCTCTCTATACATGAGATAATTGTGCATAAACTAGGTAAAACCATTTATTACATAAACGTTTGACTTACACTTATGAATATTAGCATATTAGCAATAACACATGATTTAATAAATATGCAGGAATACGAGAGGCTTTTACAGAAAAGTATCTGTTAAACAACATTGGAAGTACGATAGAATGCTTTCTTCAGCAAACTATTCACGAATTAAGATTTAATGAAATGTGATTGCCTTAATAAACAGTTACCTGGCAAATAAAACTGCTTTAATTATCAGGAGTAAGGCCATAATAAAACAGCACGAGATAAAAAAATACTTTTCTTTGTTTGGGAAATCAAACACGTTTCTGAATAAGGTCCTGTTGATCGCTTAAAGCTATATAAGTCGTTTTGTGGTGTAACGGAGAGCAATGGTTTGCACTAGAAATATCCTGTCTTATACAAATCAAGTTCTACGTCTAGGAGGCAATTTGACCAACACAATCCAAAGATAAAGTTGCTATTGCAATGCACTTTTACTTCAATATTCAACGCATGAATAAGCAAAATTATTTCATTCCTTTAATTGATGTGGAATTCAAACAATTTCTTATTTTCGGACATTGACAGCTTTGCGAATTTACCACAGTAATAGAAAATAGTTGTTGGTTATTCGTAGCAACTTACATAAGAACAGATTTGCGATTCTTAACCCAATTTTATTAGTATGAATTGATGAATAAAAGGTTCTATAACAATATCTATGAAGACATTTTTTAAAACATGAACAGGAAATTAACTATCATTGTCCCCATCTGTGTTACATTTGAAGGATAGATATAATGGGTGAAGGCCCTTAAAATTCGCAATTGTCACAATCTGTCTGGACAACCTATTGTTAGGTATGAATGAGGGCCCTTTAGTTTTGGAATTGTCACACGTCATTTAACCAAAACAGACTGTCGTTATATGTTGATAAATTAATTTAATATGCTAATTATGTTTTAACACATGCAAAACGTAATACAACAACTCGTGTAACACTACCAATATAGTCACGACCTATTGAGGTCGTCCATCAGGTGCTGAATTACAATTCATACTATGCTACCTTCCTAGTACAGCGAGAAGAGCATACTACGGATAACAGCGATGAATACTTACAACTTTTCTTTTCACGGCCTTGGCAGGCGGTAATATCATTGTTAAATGGCCACTAGTAAATCACTTCCGTCTAAATTTAAGTTCAAGTCTTTCCTCGACTCAACGTCCGTCGCCATCACTTAATCAGATAAAATCGTTCATTTGTTTTACAAATACATTATTTTCGAACAATATAAAGATTGTTACGATCAAATAATAACTTTAGATCAATTCAAGGTTGTACAAAGCTTTCTTCAGCCATGCACAAGTTCTCTTTTGAAATCGATCTTGAATGCCAGAAATCAGAAGGAAAGCATGCATCAAATCTACTCAAGAATATATGCCTAAAATACACCACGGTTGATATTTACATAGGAAAATTACTAGAGAAGCCCAATATTATGTCATCTGGTTGTGAAAAATATTTATTATCCCCAGGTTATTATTGCCACCTGCACAAAGGAATTCGCACCTATCTGAGTATCATATAGAATTTAGTGTCCCAGTGTTGGAGAGAGAGGGATTAGCTATTAAATGTGTAAGAGAAACATGCCCCAAACATTTGCGAACCTCTGTTTCGGAGTACGTGTCTCTTGTTGCAAAAAGAACTGTTATACGTGCATTTGCATAATACTTAAAGAATATTAGATAATAGAATTTCATTCTATGCAATCTTAAATCGAAAGATACCTCATTATGGAAGGGAACGGTTTTGATAAGATACCAAATCATTGTGGAGGCTCATGATTACACTCCCTTTAAAAAGGTGAGTAATAACCTACTATTCATAACAATAAGCTATCGATTCCAAAAAATATTCACTGTAAAACCTCCCTTTTTCCCTATTCCTTTTTCTCGTTGTTTACCGTGCCTAGCCAGAATCGGAAGTGATGTGCTGAGAAACAAGGAATCTTGCCTAACCGGACATGGCCCTACCAGCCACGTGATGCTACCACTATACGACGGTTACTTTTAACAACATCAGGAATACGTGGCCAGCTAGAGGAAAGATAGCCTTGGATGAAACTGATCAGTCTATATGATTGGGAAACACGAGGGGCACTGATTAGACTTTTCCCCGAAAATCGGGCAATCCAAAATGCAAAAGATCTTACTCTGGTAAACTCAAAAATCGGCAGCCACAAAATTTATAAATTTATGCTGAGTCTTCGGAATATCCAAGCACTAGAATTCAAATTGTTGTTTCTGATTTATAACTCTGGATGATATAAAACGACGGGCCATTTACAGCGGAATGAATAATTGTTGATTTTGAAAAGTGGTTTAACCACTAGTTATTTTATGAAACATCATGTTGTTATGCTAGTCAAAATTAGTTTAGCACATGCAAAGCGATGCCTTTATTGACGTAGTGAGCTTCTATCTCCAAAGTCACATTAAAACCTCTCATTTTCACTTGCAGGGAGGATACAGCCTACTCGCTACCCAGCATGCTCTTTGGTGTCGTCTGATTCCCAACCTTTCATCATACAAAGAGCAGAATAGGAACTTCTATGAATTTACTCGCTTGAATAATTTCAGACGCCTGTGTGGGCGACTATTCCCTTGCAAGAAAGATTTACAGCAAAGATGCAATGTATATAAATATATAAACCCTATGAATAGGTTACATTAAATAACCATTTTATTTTACCGTGAATACGGTTTGTAATTTTGATGTATTATTTTATTTTATTTTTGTAACTATTTTTATGGCAAAAGAAATACATACATACATACATACTCAGATCTTTGGTGTGAGGCATGTAGATGGATCGTAGACTTACAAGTGATTATTTGTTTGTTTGTTTTATGATATGTTCACTACTATGCACCTTCGTGCAATACCTAAATACTATCTTTTAGAAATCTTGACATATGAAATGTGCTAATGATTAGGATCAATTATCAAAATCATTTAGAGAGATCAATTGTTAAAGCAGTGCCACGCAACTCATATAGTGAACATTCGCACGCCATATTTGAATCAAAACTCATAATATTTGCTATAAGAAGTTAGTACTATGTTTCGTCGCCTCTTTTCTGTGACGGTTTCATACCTCGACTGAAAGGTGGATAGAGACGGAGAAACAAACAGTTTCTCCTATTCTGTTTTGCTACTAACGAGGGTAGAGAATCCTTTTTCGAACAAATTATTAATCGGCATTTGTACTAGGATCTGAATTGTAGTTTTGACCAAATCCCCTTAGCTCGACCCCTCCAGGGTTTTGATCCAGAAACCTGCATGTTTGCCCATTGTAAGGTTGCCTTGTAGTTCTAGTTGACCTTTAAATCCGTAAGTGCTAAATTCTAGCCTGCTATAATGACTTGGAACATTCGCGTTCAATACCAGTAAAACGGTCGAGCTCTTCAAACTGTCCCTCCGTGAATTGACTAGTCGGGATTCGTTGTAGGAGTCCAATGTGTTCCATGACTAGCAAGATACGGTGACGTCGTCTGCAGATGTGACGTTCTCATCCGCCCGATGAGAAGTACACAGGGGCTCTTGAAGACGAGGAAATGACTTAAAGAACATTTGGTGAAGCAGTTGAGAAAGCTATTACGCACTTGAACGAAGTGTTCATTTAGCTACTCAATCTCAATCGAACACATTTTGAAAATCGCTTAATAGGCTGTTTGAGCGCAACATTTGTCTCTTGCACTCGGACTATAATTCCAATCAGGCTTAGCTTTTGTTGTCGTGGAATCATCACTGAATTGAATTTCAAGTTTATACTCCAATTTTGTTTTTAAAAGAATCAAAACTGTAAACCCTAGTGCCGCACAAAAAGACATATGGATGGCCTCGATTTGCTTAGCATCAGAAACATTTTAGGAACGTTTCAAAAACATTTCAAAGAACATATCAAGAAGCATTACAGCAAGCATTTTGAGAGTCATTTCAAGAAACACTCCAAGAAACATTACAACGAAAAATTATTCAAGAATCATTTCAAGGAACATTTAAAGAAACATAGAAATATAGAGTCAACTTCAAATTATTATGATGCCAGCTGCATGTAGAAAAGGATATCAAAGAGGTGATTAGAAATTGTTATGGTGAATACTCTCTACTTAATTGCCAAGTAACACAACATTTCCAGGAAACCTGTGTGACAAGTCTTCAAATATTTAAACCTACTCAGAAGTGTTTTCAAGAAAGTCATAATGTAAAAAAATCAACGACGACTAAATGAATTTTCCAAATGTAAACAGATGCAGAAACAAAATGACTCTTTCTTGCTATTACACATAAAAGAAATATTAACTACGTCTCAACAATGAAATCAATCTTCTCCAATCTTCTGCAAAGTTTCTAAAGGTTTGGTGTTGGAAAGAGACATTGTCCAATCAAGTCTTCACTCATATAATTGAGATGAACAAGTATACATCAATAAAGTTTAAGACGACCTTAATATTTCTTGAGTATGAACCAGGGCTATCTAAATAACTAGTTATTTAGATAGCCCTGGTATGAACAAAACTTGTGGAACCGTAAGAGAATCGAAACGAGATGTTTGGGTATTAGCGCTATACGAAAAGTTGTTCGTGTTCATCTGCAGCCCCCAAGGGATAGCTAGATACTACATCCATTCCTTACCAAAGGTCCGAGAAGCAATCTCTAGCACCTTATAAAACAATGTAGCGAGTACTCAAGTGGATGTAATCGGTGTGGTAAAAATCAGGAAGCATTAGGGTTCCTCCATTACGACGAATCCTTTGATTGATTGATTCCTTGAGTGACAAATAACAAAGATCCGAAGACAACAAATGCAAAGCATTTGCATCATTATCTAATCAAGCAAAAAAAGGCGAATCTCCTAAAGTAACCTGATTTATGTACAGGCGTAACACAAACGATTGGCAGGTACTTATGAGAATCATAACCTAAAGCTAATAATCATTCCTATTATTTTATATTTTATACATTATTTACATGATACACTGCATGTGATGAGTAAACGTGAGAGTATTATCTAAAATGTTTAGACTATAATACATCAACCTGCTGCCGCCGTGTTTGCAGTTTAGGTCATTCGTCGCCATCGTCATTGTCGTCTTCAATATCCATAGTCAAGACCGACTGTAAGTTACGATTTATCTTTTACCTTGCTGCTGCTACTGATTACGAACTTTGATCGAACTCAGTTCTGGGAGACTCGCATTGCTTGGAGAGCACTGATTGACTTGTTTTCATATTTCGTTTATTTGATGGATTTAGTGGATTTGATAATTGTATATAGGTGTTTAGTTTATTATATGTGTTTATTATAAAAGTCTGTGAGAGTCAATACTGTGTTACCCTGGGAAGCTCGCTCCCTTGGCCAGGCTGGCTAACAGTACCAGAACGCTTGAAGCACTTACAATCTGAGTATAAGTCAATGTAATGATTATTCTGCACAAAAGACTTTGCCTGGTTCCAAACAGTATATATTCAGAATATTCCTAACATAAGTTTAAGTGAAACTACTTTAATAACTTCTTTAGTTCCAATTCTAGTCCCGATTCGATCTCTAATTTTTTAGGAATACAGTGTAAACCAAGTAAAATCGTGGTACATAGTTAGTTTGGAGTACTTAGTGCAAGATTTCGTGTCATTGACATATAGTATTAACAATAATAGTCATAGAATGCTTCCTTAAAACTCACCGTTCATCATAGAGAAAGACAACAGCTTATTTCCATTAACAACTTGCACTCTATTTAGAGCATGCATTATAAACCAATCAAATGCTATTCCATTACGCCGGAGCTATCTATTGAGCTTAAATTTAAAAACTTTATGAGGGTTATTGTCATCTGTCTTTTGCACTTTTGCAAATTTATAAAAACCGCCACTGTTCGGTTCCCTGTATTTTCTAAACTAAACTGTGTTCAATCTTTTAAAAATTTTATGTGATTTCTTGTTTTAGATGCTCGTTCAGTATTCTTAAAACGACTGGCAGAATGGAATTTGGCCAAGAATTATACATAACCCATTGAATATCTGATTTTTTGTAGTGGAACAAATCTCGCCTGTTTCAATTCCTTGGATACAAGCCCTGAAAACAGACAGAGATTTATAATGAACATGAAACTTCTAAAGACAGCACTGACTGGATCCTTCAGAAGGTGTACAAGAATCTTATCTCTCCTTTTACCTTCTCAATTTCTTTAATCGTTTTAAGACGAACTTCTCTTTAACTGGCAACACAAACTTATGTTTTCTAAATCACCATATGATTCTTTTTCTTCTTTTTGATTTTTTACGTTCACTTTAATCTTGGTATTTAAGTTGAGATGAAACCTTTTTAAACTCTTCTTCCATTGTAATTTAATGGTTTCTTTTTTGTCCGTCATGCTCTTGACGTTATTCCTTGCTTCTGTTTCTATGACGGTTCCTGCTTAATGATATCTACATTCTACACCAGCTAACTTCATAGTGATTTTGCGGTTCGATGTTTTTGTTCACTTGATACCTTATACTTTAAGCTTTTCCTCCTGTGTAGCTAAAACGACTAATTAATTATTGGTGCCTTACTGCCTAGCTGCTGCTAGCTTTTGACATCGATGTTTAATTTTCTTTAACACTTGTCAATATGATTGACAAATGTGAAATCATGGCGTATTGCAGAGATTTATTTCCTACACTTATTTTTTTTCGAGAAACTACCTCAGCGTTCAGCCCTCGGAGTTTCTTAAAATATTGACCTCTCAAAGTTTAAGCTCTCAAAGTTTAAGCTCTCAAAGTTTCTTAGCAATTTCTTATTCTCTGGTAAGTGTGCATGTGCAAAGACAAGGCCAAATATTCCAAACAAAAGAGTGCCAATTAGTCACACTGCTGTTATTAAATTCACACTTCGTTTTGGGTACTCTCTGTTCCAGGTTAGCCTATTCATGAAGTAACCCGTTATCAAACTGCCTAAACCGCTTTCAGAGATTTTTTAGGTTTCTTAGAGCAGCCCCATCCAGCCCTCGAGTTTCTTAAATTCTGAGGAAATTGAGACCTGGTTTCCTATAAACTCTCTTTTTGTTTAACAAAATAAGTGCATTTTGTAGCGTGGTATAACGTAACGGGCCGGTATGCCAGTCTGAGCATTTGAGTGATGCAATTATTTAAACACGCTCTATATTAGAAACATCACTCGTAAGTCAAATTTGGACAAATTTTGGTTCGCTTTGAAGGTTTAGCTGTCCTTGCAATGAAAGTCGTATCCGGTAGGATGTCAGGTTGGGTTTTCAGACCATGCGTGCGTTCAAGATAAAGCTAAAACGAATCACCTGTCCGTTGTCAAAGTTTACCATTGAGTTAAGGAGTTTGAACACTAGAATGTTAAACTACCAATATAATACAAATCATAGGCAATACGTTCTATAGTACGTTGGTGCACTAACAGAACAAATTGTAATTTAAGGAAGAAGTCTCTTAGGTTTGGACAAAACTTCCAGCATACAAGAGCTACGATGCTTGAAGTATCTACAGTAAGGAGAGCAACATCGTAAAATAACTGATCTCTGGTGAAGCTAATTCACCATATGCACGAGTCTGCATTGTGGTCTGATTTTGATGAGAATAGATATTGTGGGCCAAAAATTTTAAGCTCTTTGACGAATAAAGTTGATTATAACATAGCAAAAGATTAAACCTAGACGTACCCATTCACGTGTCAGTTGATATATCTTCAGTTGTTTGTGTTTCTTAGTTTGTAGACTATGATGACTACGAGGGCAGACAGTTTGAAATAATAAGAAATACTGCTTGAAAGTCGTTTAATTATCATAAGAAATCAATTGCTTTCTATCTCTAAGAATCTAGATTATCAGTTAAATATTTCCTGGTTAAACGTCTCTGACCAAGAACTCAGCAAAAGGATGGAACCTCGATACTGTTAGGGCTGCATTAAGTTTGTGTAAAGTCTTAGGCACATAGTAGCCTCCACCGGATAGATCTCGATCAAGCCAAGATGTGGAGACCTCCAATGGTAAACCACTTCCAAAAGATTCCCTGAAAATTGGCATGTCGTGATATTTTATTAAAAGATATTCCTAAGAATCCATATTGTTCTAATAGCAATCTCATACGTTTTGGTGGTAAGTTG
>JAAAKM020006971.1:29435356-29459911 GCA_010016025.2 Alatinidae sp. Z8VKAUB7J3 | reverse complement strand
GTGATATTTTATTAAAAGATATTCCTAAGAATCCATATTGTTCTAATAGCAATCTCATACGTTTTGGTGGTAAGTTGTTTCTTTGCCAACGCGACATTGACTTTAATCACACCGAAAGGAAACCAATTTCTAGTCGAGACATGAAGTTACATACATTCTCACTGAGACTTGAACTGCTTCTATTTATCAGGCATTCATTCACTGTACATACCATCTAGTTGGCACTGATCACTACAGGAGTTGAAACGTTTTCAGATTTGTATGAGTGCCGCTGCGACTGGCTGCTTTTTAAGCTCTGAGTTCTGAGTAAAGTCCTGAGTAAAGGTTCCGTTTTTTACACTTTTTTTTAGAATAAGTTATATTAGCTATGTCAATTTGCATATAAGAAAGGTACAATTTAGGTTGCATAGTTAATCTCATGGAGTACAATATTGATTACAGGATACAACAATACTTGTCAAAGGACTAAAATAATTACAGAGAACTCTCGAAAGTAAATAGAAGGAGGGAAGATTCGAAGCAAGATTTATCATGGGTGTTGTGGACACCGTTAAAAGGCCTGAAGATTTTGAAGCCACAAAGAGGTAAGCGGGGAAGGTGTAAGACGACTCAGAATGGATAGCAAGTCAAGAAAGTACTTAATCTTCAGCAACTTTATCATCGAAAGTTCAATTTAGGGAGCAGCGGCGGACATTTTATAACTCATGTGGAACAAATTCGAACTAGAATAACAGAGAGTTTAAGCCCCAGGAGACCAGTTTGGAAGGTAGAAAGCTTGCTATTGTTAATGTACAGTGTTGTAAACAATCGAACAAGGAACCAAGAGAAGATACAGCGGCTCTCATTTGTATCCTCAACGCACGGCCAGTCGTTAACAAAGGACTGGCTATAAAGGATTTGGCTATACGCGACTAAACCGTTAACGCTTACGGGCCATAACGACCTTGGTTACGTGGTGGCAACGACATTCTTTATACAGTGTTTTCTTAATGCTGCTGCAAAATGTCTACACTGAAGAAAGTATGAGGCAAAATGTTTTAACATTTTCATAGATTACGTTAACTTTCTAGTCTGATTGGTAGGAGAATCCATTCATCGATGAGAACTCTAAATCTGTAAAAATGTTGCAAGCATCTTGTAGAAAGTACTGCGCTGAGCATGCCGTTGACACCACGTAACCAAGGCCGTTGTAGCTTGTGGTTTAGTGGCGCATTGAGAAAGATCTTGAAATCCTTGGAATTAAAGAGACGTGGTTACAAGAATGTGATGGTAACATCAATACAGTGAATGAGTTATGTCCTGACGGCTACCGATTCTTACATGTACGACGAGGAATGAGAGAAGGCAGAGTAGGAGTATTATTCAAGAGCTCCCTAACTATGGCTCAAATACCGATAACAACAAATCTTTTGAGCCTATCCCGTTGTACTCTCAATATTTGTCTCTCAAGATATTAATTGTTTATTGTCCTCCAGCCTCGAACGAATCAAGTTATACTGAATTTCTTCAAAAATTCACGTCTCTTCTGGAGAGAGTCGCCGTTAGCTCTGATAAATTACTCATCGGCAGTGATTTTGATAAACATATTAATAAAAGCGTCCTATCGGAAGTTCAAAAAGTCATAGACTTAATTGATTTATTCAATTCTTCCCAGCGCGTTGATGAGCCAACCCACAGGGATGGCAAAACACTAGATCTTATTTATTACCCATACAGATGAGAGAGAGGTTGTGTCACTGTAGGTGATCCAGGGATATCTGACCATTTTTAATATATGTCAAGCTTAACATAAAGAAATCTATCTTTAAACAGAAGTGAATTAAGTACAGAAAACTAGGAGCATCGATCCTGATTTCTTCAAGAACAATTTATTCAGGACACAGTTGTTTCATGATGTAAGCCACCTAAATATATGTGAATTAGCTGAATTGTTCGATAGTGAACTGCCTTTGCTACTCCAGAAACATGCACTACTACAGATTTCCACTCAGCTACAACGTCATCAGCGTTGTGGTGTACTAAAAAGTTGTTAACTGCCTAACGTATACGTATAAATTGGAGAAAAAGTGGCGGAAGTTATTGAAAGTTGCATTTATAACAATGTACTATTGTCTACGGATTGACGTTTAAAGCTAAAATGGAGCACTTTGCACGGTAGACAAGACGCAAAACAGAAAGTCAACAGTAAAACTGCCTAGCCATTGTGATTCATTTAAACTCGCTAATGCTTTTATTGGATTCTATACAGAAAAAACTAAAATAATCCGCTCAAGTCTTGAATCAGATAACTATAAACGTACTGATCAACAATGTCCTGTGACTCTACGTGTGTTCAAAGAAACAAAAGTAAACGAATCACGGCAGCAAATTTCGTCAATCTCTACTAAGTCTTGTCTGTTAGATCCATTACCACGACAGATCATAAAGGAGAATCTGAAATTATTTCTACCCGTTATACTTGAAATAGTGAACACTTCTCTTTTCCTAGTCCAGTAATACTGAGATGTACGAAGAAGTCACTACTAAGGCCTAAAATATAGAAATACTTCCTTGATCAGGAGCAATGCCCTAATTATAGGCCTGTCTCAAATCTTCCAAAATCAATTGAAATGGTAATAGCATTACGAGTACAACATCATGTAACAAGCAACGTTCTTGATGAGATGCTTCTATCTGCTTATAAGTGTAACCATGGCACAGAGACAGCACTTCTGAAGATCCAAGATGACGTGCTCAGATGTATTGATAGAGTAGAGTTTGTAGCTCTTCTACTTCTAGATTTATCAGCAGCCTTCGAAACAGTTGATCATAACATTCTTCTTTCAATATTAGAAGCCTCGCTTGGTTTAAATCCTATCTCATGGATCGCCCTCAAAATGTGGTAATAGATGTACATTACTCTGATTCTCATGCACTATTGAGTGGCATCGATCAGGGGTCTGTTCTTGGGCCAATCCTATATCTTATGTATACATCTCCACTAGGAGAAATGTTCATAAAACATCGCGTCTCTTATCATATGTACGCGGATGATACGCAAATGTATTTGAAATTTAATCCAGCTACAGAAAAGATCTCCAACACTATCAATACAATTGCAACCTACATGACTGAAGTCAATTCATGGAAGCAGAATTTTTACCTTTAGACCTCAACACTAGCCTCTTCCACCACTTGAAAGTGTCGATTTGGAGACTTGCTTAAACCGGAAAGCTTGTAAGACCAGGCCAAAACTGTCTAGTTTACGTTTTGGCAACGACACCTTGAGTAAAGAATTTTCCAAAGGTTGTAGAAAACATTTCGTTATCATATCAACCTTTTTGCTCTGGTATACCTTAATGATTTATAACTTTAAATGAGAAGAAGCTTAATCAGCATCATTTAGCACACAGTTCCTTAACCACGGAAAGTATAGTACATCCTCGAGCTACAAAAATTTCTAAGTAGGCCTACACCCTGCGTCCATAGGAATCAGCATTGTTTCTCCTCATCGGTATTAAACGAGTGCATCATGAAAATCAGTCCAATAAGAAAGTTCTAACTTGCTTACCAGGTGTAAAAAAGGTAGCATTAAATTTACACTGGAGGAAGAAGTAGACGACAGGTTAAATTTTCTGGATGTTACGTTGATAAGGGAGAACAATGAACTAACTTTTAAAGTATTCAGTTAGAAGTGGTTGGAAGATTGAAATTGGCGACATTCTCCTTAAAATCTTGCCTCAGACTTTTATACTTTTCAAGTTTTTATTTTCTTGATTTTTCAAGGTTTGTCTCGAAACAAATTGCCAGTTCAATAACAGTAATAGACTTATTCGAACCATTATCATGCACAATAGCTATATCTGGTCTTAATGATTTAAAAAGATTAGTTGGGCTCAAAAATCCAGGTAAGTCAATGAAAATACTAAGTGCATTGGACACGACGCCCGATAGATGAGTTGCCATGGTAAATAGAACGTTATCATGACGCCACGTATATAATAATAATGATAATAATAATAATAATAAAAATAGTAGTTAAGATTATGATAACTACCGCGCAAATTCAACAATCTTTTTCTCAGATGGGGCTAAAAAGAACTAGAATTTGTGATCAAAAGAATATTGCTTATTTTAACTAAAGTGAAGCCTTCAGCGGAAACAACTCTAATAGCTAGTACTTTGCAATAACAAATCTACTTTTAATTTGACCTAACAGATCGGAGTTGGTAAGAATCAAATTCGTTTTTAGTCATTTTAAGTATCCTGAAAGTATGTAACAGTTTTATCAAGTTCATAATGACTAATTTATAAATGAGATTAGTAAAATACAAATAATGTTCATCTAATTTCTTTCTTAAATAGTACGCTTTTTAACTAATGTCTGAAAGTACTAAAATAGGATTCTGATTATAATTTAATTGTTAGTTTTGAAAAGAACACCAGAGAAATAGAAAATATGTCACCAGACCTCCGATGTTAATATACATTATTTCTCCAGTTGCCACATTAGTTCCCAATCATCCGTGACATCCAGCATAACGCAATTGGAGATCAGCCTCTTAATTTAATTGTTCAAACGTTTTGTTGTAGCAGAAGATCTTTTCAACCTACAAGCCTAAAATTCTAAGATGCTTGAAGTACCTCTTCTGTATCCTATTCGCTATTAAACCCAGAACGAGAACAGCCTTGGTTACAAAGTGACAACGACGTGTTCAGCAAAGTATTTCCTTGAAGATGCTCATAATATTTCCATAGGGTTCTTGTTATCACCAATGAAATAATTCTGTCTACCAATGATACTTCATACTTAAATTAATCTACCAAAAATCTTTAATGTATCCTGTGTGGTACCTTCTATCATGTAGTCATGTATGCAGTCACATTAAGGAAACACTGTATTAAGAATGTCGTTGCTACCACGTAACCATGGTCAGTATATGGTAACAAGCGTTTCCGGTTTATTCCGGTATGTTAAAACTAGAAAAAGAAAAAATTTCCCTCTGTGCAGTGCTGCTACTCAAGCATAAACTTAGTTTGTGCATCCTTTAAGATGACGTTTTCTTTGATCATTTATCGGCGTGTGTTGCATCAGCAAAATTTAATTGGCCATATAGCCATATGTCGAGCAGCACCGTCATTAGCTTTGTAAGCAATGTAGCTGTGTTTCATCTACTTAAGAGTGAGCCTTGGGTACCTGATTGCTATTTATGAATAAAACTAACTTGTGTAAAGGGTAAAAACTAATAGGCATGGGCAAGCAAGTCAAAATTGAAACAAATTCCGTTGTCTATTATTATTTACTACGTCCTGTCGTTGAGGTATGAGTAGAGTCATGATAGAGAATTCTCGCAAACACTAAAATGATGTTAAAGTTGTTCTATCAAAATATCAAAGCTGCAATATAAGGTTTGGGATACCAATACAGTAACGCGCTGTTTGTAAGCACCCATAATAAGGGGCGGTGTCACCAAATCTAGAGGAGGTGGGAAAGATGTAATCAAATGTCTTAGACTCTTTATTTCAATTAATAATCAGATAGGATTTTGTATCTTTTGACATTATTATTTGATGAAGACTCTTTTTTGCCTTTTTTCGTTACTTGTTACAGTGTTCTTATGTTCTCTTTGCCAGAGTATAAGTTACTTGGCAAAAACGTGAAGGAAATCCCCAGTACCAACCCCCCGCCCCCACCTTCCAGTGCTCAAGTAAAGATTAGAGGACAAATGCATGAAAGACATGTCTTGAAATGTTTATCTGGCGAATACTTTTCTGTAACGTGCGAGGCAAATACAAGTTGGCTACCAGCTCCATAGTTATTTCTTACCAGCTCAATATCAGGTTTTCACAATTCTGCCTAACCTAAACCTTCTTTCAAGTACGAGGAAACTGTCCATCAGTAAAAGACATGATTCTCGTGCTATTATTAGTAACTACGTGAAATGAGCCGATACAAATTTAAGGAATTTGGTACAGCTAGAAATCCGCATGATTGCGATGAATCACTTCTTATTATTATTTGTCTTTTGGCATTTTCCCTAATAATAAAGGACTGATGTTTTATCTCCATTTCATCCTGTCTTGAACTACCTTTTCTGTTGTACCCATGGCTTTCATCTCCTGCATTATTGAGTCCCATTTGACCTCCCCTTTTCCTTTTCCTTAAGTTCAAACCTATTAAAGTGCATCGTCCCTTATTCGGATGGTCAAAACTAAGCAGCCAAATTTTTTTTTCGGAAAATCGAAAAATCCGAATTATCGAAAAAAAATAGAACTCATTGGTAATTCAGTAAGTTTTGCAATGTGGGCTGGTCAGTTCACAAATCTGCATTCTGTATCGAGTGTTTGGTTCTGATGTAATTGCCAAATTAGAATGGAAGAGGATTTTAACTCAGCGCTCGTGTTACATTGTGACTGCTGTTTGGCTGTTGGTGCGGTGGACGTATATATTGGAAGGATTTGTTTTAAACAGAGGGACTTTGAGAATTTTGCACCACCGCTTCACACCAATCTTCGTTAATATGCTGCCCGCAAGTAAACATTTAAAGTTTTTACGACGTCCGGATAATCGAATTCCGGATAATCGATATTCGGATAATCGACGATGCACTGTACTCTCCTTAAAAAGTAGCGCCACTACTTATACTTCTATATTGTACGCCACTATCTGGTTACGTGACGTTTAAAATGAGAATGTTAACCAGGAATAGCTAACAATGAATGATAAGGAGCTACCATTTGCTGATTAGAATCAGTCAATCTATGAATTACAGTTGATTAGATGCATGGTAAATTTAGTTTCAAAGATATGCTGCATAACGGTTACGACATCACCGACTATGATATAATTTCAGAAATTAAACACTTGACAGCAAGCCTGCATTAATTAAGTGATGAAACTAGCCCTGAAGAACAGTTGTTCACCAGTTCTAAAACCCAACCCATCTGCGCTGCGCAATAGATAAACACGTTTGATTAACTGTTACCTTAGATACAAGCAATATAACAAGTAAATTCTAAGGCGTCGAGATCTACTTCACACGAGAAAGGCGAGCTCTTTGTTTGTAAAGGTACAGGCCTAACGCTTTAACTGGCAGCTTAGCTATTTAAAAAGCACTTAAGAGCGAGAAGCGCCTCGGTCAAGACTGATGTATGGATTTTAAGTACAAAAAGCATTGTGGTGTGATTCATTCTCTGAAATTCAGCAGCAGTTGGCCCTCGAGGCGAAGATATCTGTCCGTTCTGTTATAGGTATTGCCTAAATTTGCCTATTTTTCACTTGCGGAGTAATTTCAACATTCAGCCTCAATTCGGATACGAGGTAGTACCCTGCAGAGGGCATAAATGCTGTGAAACAGCGCCGATCAAGACAATACTATCTTAGCCAGTATGAGCGCCCCTAATAACCCGTCTCATGTTGGCATACAATCCGTGTAGGTAGTATATAGCTTGTTAGATGTTTACAATTTATGTCCATATTACTTATTAAGTTCTAATGAGGAGCATTCGCAGATATCCCAAACATTACAAACTTTCACAAGTTAAGTTAATGCATAAAGACTTTACAGACCTATGTATAATGTTTATAGCATCTGTAGAACCCTGAACTGTTAAATTCTTGTGAACTGGTAAAGAAAGGGGTAGAGAGAGGTGTGTGTTTGGAGCGAGATTATGTCCGTGTGTGTATTTTTTAACACTTCACATTTTGTTTTCTATAGTTTTGTCTGTTTTAATACCCGGAAATAATAGCAATACCAATGATAATGAATGACCTGTGCAGTTCCAGTGTTCGGGGAAATGTCAAGTATGATACTGTGCAAGGCAACAATGTTTTTATTTAAACCTACTTAGTACAGATTGCTCTTTTAATCAAATGAAAATTGTTTAAATAGTAACACGAAAGTTTCCATGTACATGGCCGTCAATGCAGCAAGATCGGTTCCTTCGTCCAGAATATTCGTCAAGCATTAAACATACTTGAATTGTAACTATGTGCGTTAAATTTGCAATTTATTCTTAATCTACATAATCACGGATATCTGATGATGATGGTGATAATTCAAAGTTCATTGCGATTTATTCTTTCTGTAAATTTACAGTTAATAACCTTTACAAGATACAATATTCTCACTGTTTCACCCTGCATAATGGGGAGAGTGAGAGAGTAATAATAATAACAATAATAAAAATAATAAAAATAATAATATTTTAAAATTAAATGCCTTTATTTGTATTCTTAAAAGTACAGTTACATTTCCCGATTTTTTCTCCTTGTACATGTGATAGCAGGATTTGACATAATTTTTTTAATTTAATGCCTTTATTGGTGATCTCTTTACAAAAACATTTCTCGTTATTGTCACCTGGCGTAGTACACGGGACAGCAGGATTGATATACAAGAGTGTCTAGTCCGAAGAAATTTTATAATAATGAAAACGATGATAGAATATAAACACACACATACAGAAAAAAAATAACAATAAAAATAGTAATAATAATAATATTTATTCATATGCAATGATAATACGTATCTTAATACAATTCTGATTTAGATAAGACAATTTTTAAAGTTATCCTTTATTTTCAAGACCGGGATTCCATAAATATGGAGAAATGTAATTTTTTATAGAGTAGGCTACATAATCGATATATAAATGTTAAAATATTTTATTCGCGTGTGCTTGGTAACTAAAGCTTACAATTACTATGATTCAAGAGCATCACCAAGTGTACCTATATAAATAAGCAGTAGGTTCGACACACCATTGCGTGTACTAGGCTTTGCGAGTGGACCAATGAGGGCTAGGAATTAAGGCAGTAAGTTCGGCATACCATCGCGCATACTGGGCAGCCCCTCCATAAAACTCTCGATTGAAAGAAGTAGCCCTGATAGAGCGATTGTATGCTTGATAATTACACAAGTAATGATATTTATATTGTGAATAACTTTCAAAGATCGCTTTGTATTTTATTCATCCCCCAAAATCTTTAAAATTGCAATAACAATCCGCCGCATTATTGGCAAATTCTTTCCACTTCTTAGCTTTACATTTGTATTATATAATATCCTTATTAGACTTTTTGCTCTGTAATAATCCAAAATGTATAAAATGAGAGGTGCGGGCTCACACCAGTCACTTGGCTTAATGACCTCTTTTTGATATCTAAAGCGATGTTTACCAAGCTTTTTGGTAGATATTTGTTTTGCCTTTATACAGGTGCATGTGTATACATAAAGAGAGAGATAGATACCAATGAATTTCTATATACCTTACTTAAAAGTACAAAGTTTGCACTAATTTCTGATACCAGAAAATTTGAACTGATCGCCTTTGAATCGTGCTCTGTAACATGCCTGGTATACAATATAAACGCTGACAATATTAAGAGCCATAACAATGCATTACCCATCCTAAAAGGAGCTCAAGTTTACATACAAGAAACCCAACTAAGTTCACGTACAGTAAAAGTGTATGGAATGGAGTTCATAATTAATTTCGATTAACCTGACTTACGTTAAATGTTCTCCTACATCCGCTAAGCACTTGTGTTTACCCTTTTCTACAATCCTTTAAAGCATATTTCTTTGTCCTTCTTATTGATCAAGTTTTCGTATGGTTCTGTCAATTCTGATAAGACATTTTTTACATTGATATTCCACCTTTCATCATATACACGTATAAAATTTGAACATATAAGCTTACATACATGTATACTATTTTTTAAGTTGTATTTGGTCAGCTTTTATGTGTTGTTAGAGTAGGTTAAATAGTTAGTTATTTCCATATTCAGCATTGATTTCCGCTGACACTAAGGCGTGTTTTAAACTGAGTAAAATGCACGTTCTTGTGTGATCATTCTGACATCACCTATGGGACTAGATAAGCCAAAATCTGGCATCATGAATAAAATAGCGTCTTCATAAACTAACCCCTTCAAACTAAGAGCTTAATGGAAGGTTTAATTGTGGTCTGTCAGGTTTTCGATGCTGTATATAATATCATCTGTTATATTGGATTCAAGAGAGTCTTCCTAACATGCAAAAGGCACAACTACTGACTTTAAAGACATTATTACGAATATTAACATGGAGATCGGTACTGATTCTTTTGCTTCAATCAAAATATTATCCTTTCCATCAAATTCATGAGAAGGGTAGATATTTCAATGTCACTTGATTACAATGATCGAAAAAAAATATATGACGGGGACAATTTACCACAGTGTACAAAACAATAATAAAGATTTTCTTCTCTGTAAAAGAGGTTGATGGCATTTTGCACTTATGTTAATGGCAGTGTAGTTATGTCTCGACAAATATTGCCGACAATCTGCATTATGAAGTGAAATAGGCAAGATCATATAGGGAATAGTTGGAGGGCAATCACGATGCTGCTTTCTGTTAAGGCTCCTTGAAGTCTCTTATATCAAGGTCATTACAGGGCCAAAAGGAAATTAACTTCTGCTCGTGGTATCATTACACATGGTGTTCATTTCCTCACTTGTTTTCTGTTTATTCGAAATATAAACAATCCTGTTTTACAGTTTTTCTAACACATAAAACCTATCAACAATGTTAGTACAACCTAATTAACGAGTTATCTTAAGTTATCTTTCAAACTGAAAACTCTTAGTCCGTTTGATGTATTTGTATGCTTCGTATTTTATAGAGCAGACAATAAGTGTCCGTTTCACGTAAAAAATCATAGTCGTTAACATTCCTGTGTCTTACCTCGTCGATACACTCCTGCGAAGTTTGTAAACAGAATAAGAATCCACCATCTCCAGTCTTTCAAGTCCTTCATTTCTAATCAAGGAAAAGATCAGCTATTAGTGATAACGCACAAAGCTTATTCTGATAGAGAATAAGGTAGTATTACAATAATGAGCCCTTCAGAATTACTAGCCAGAATAAAGTGTTCTTCTACAACTGCAGCAGGATTTTCCTCTTTGAAAAAACGAATGTGATAAATTATTCATCGCTCTTGTTGTGATAAGGTCTCCTAATTAAGTAAGTTAACTGGCTGGTAAAAGAGCGTCAATAACAAGAAATTGAATAAAAGGTTTTTTACAGGCTTTTTAAAAGTTAGAATTGTATAGTCAGGAAAAGAAATTCAACTTCTCTTCTGTTTTCACTCAATTAGCACTTAATATTTCAACGTCATAGAGATTGAATCTATTACAAGTCAATTTAAAGCTTACTGACAAAGGATATACTGACGAGTCGGGTCTTTGTTCGTCAAAGCATTGAGAGTAGGTGGTGACTGTGTCCCTTTGAGAAACAAAACTCTTGCAGGTGCTCATGGTGTCAGAATCGTGTTGTACCAATTTTTTTGATACTTAATCTTCAAACGTCAGAAGGTAACACGTAACATTTATTTGTACAAGTACCAACTGATTATTGGAAGTGGTTATGGATGCACTGTATCTGTATAAACTTTAATAACCAAATCATTTCCAACAGTCTTTTGCTAAAATTCGGGAAACGTTTATTATGGACATGAATCTGTGAGAGTTTAATCACGTGCATGTCTTTCTTAGACTATTTTCTGTCACTGAGCGTCAAAAAATCAATCTGTCAAATTACAATTGTTTATCAAACACTATTCTCCGTAAATACTGATAACTATGTGACACTTCATCAACATCTTTTAGATCTTTCAAAGATATTCCTCTTAGCTAAGACGAAATATCTCAGAAAAAGCCAAGTTTGGTCCCGAATCTTAAACGTTAGTCAAGTTGTTCTAAGTGTAGAAATGATTTCAATGTTATCAAGTCAACAATATGGGAGATGTGCACAATATCGGTAATAACGTACCTTACTGCACATTTAATTCACAAATTTGCATAATATTTCTATTTCTAATGGTAAGTAAGAAGTGTCTTACAATCACATGTTTACAAAGAGCTTCACTAGTAGATGTTAAGTACTTAGCTAAACTCAGATTTGTACAAAAATACATATGCATAGATGCCGACAAATAACTTAGCTACGTTTTTCCTAAATCCGTATGTATACATTTGCTTAACTGTTTGTGTTGGTGGCAAAAAAACACCAACGGTTTCAAAAAGTGGTAAACAACTTTCAATAAATGTGGCTAAGCCATCGTATTAAGTTTCACGATAATTTATGAAGTGGAGGGACTAAGCAATAAAGAAAAAGTGCTTCTTATCACGGCTACACACAAATGTAACTTTAGAAGTATACTAAAACAACTTAAAAACAAACATGAATTTAACCGCATTATTGGGATTCTGTTAACCTCTGTCTTACTTAGACAGGCAAAAGAGCATGCAAAAGACAGTCATTCAAAAATATTATCGTGTTGAGAGAGGTCTTACAGATTGACTGGATCTTCGTCCATTGATAATTCTTTATTATTTAGACATTTTTAACGATGTTAATATGATTATGAGAAATTATAAAGGTTTGAGGTATATTTTGCCCCTCTCCATTGAAATTAACCTACAAAACAATTGATATGACATACATACATACATACATACATACATACATACATGCATACATACACACACACATACATACATATACATACATACATATATACATACATCCATACATACACACATCCATACATACACACATGCACACATACATACATACATACATTCATACATACATACATATATACATTGCCAAAAGGCCGAGAAGCGATCGGCAATAATTGGTGGCGCCAGGCCTCAAAAAGTTGAGGAGGGGACACTTGTAGTGTTTCATGAACAACCCCAATGAACTGACTTAACTGACGTTTCACAAGGGCGGCTGTAACGAATGGATAAAAGTGTGCGAGTCGAAGAGACGTGAGAGCGTTTTAAAAGACAAACGTATCACCGACGCCCAAGTCTTCGTTTTTCCTTTTAGATTTTGAATAAGCTGAAAAGTTACATTGAGACAAGTCCGCCATTCCCACCATGGGAAAGTTTTTGCTGTCAAATATTATAAAGCTGTGCAATTACCGATGAGTGGTGTAACAGGAGATAACAGAATATCAAGAAATTTAAGGACCAAAATCAATAAGATCATCGTAAGGCCAGTATTGATGTATGTCTCAGAACTTTCGACAATGCAGAAGAGAAATGAGAGACAGCTTAAAGCTACGGAGACACAAATGCCTAGGCGAAGGAAAGGAATGTTTCCAAGAGACCGCATGGAAGCGATGACATTGGAGAAGTACTATTCAGAAAATGACTGACTCTTTCGTTTTCGATGGCATTTTACAGTCCTATTCTACGTTGCAACTTCGTTGATATATATAGCATCAATGTTATCAGCAAAGCACCACATTTTATTCTGTTGTCCATCCAAACTGAAAGCTAAAATCTCGGACAGAATTTGATGTAAACTGGCCTAATCCCCGTTCCAACTGACAATGGATATTTAAAGTCTTACTTTTGGTGACTTATAGTGACGTATATTAGACCTCCCTGTTGGTAGGAGGTAAGGGGCAGATGAAGTGTAATACCACAAATGGGAGCCCCTTTCCTTTATTAAGTGTCCATGATTTCACTCATTTTCATCGCATTTAAGTAAGTATTCGCATTTAAGTAAGCACTTAAGTAAGTACTCACATTTAAGTAAGCATTTAAGTTCATCGCATTCAAGATAACATTATTTTTGTCCATGATTGTAGTTCCCGGCCTGTATAAGCGCTTATTCCAAAATCAGAAAAACAAATTGAGAGTAAAGCCTCCAAGGGGCGTTTACCAAGAATATAATTTGTGAGATGGTGACTATGAGACTGAAATCGATTTCAAGTATGTATAAATAAGAGATTTTTATTAATGATTGATTCTCCTTTGGAGGATTTAACTAAAAGTTTGCTTCGTTTCATCTTTGCTTATCGTGACTGCCATTTATTAGTTTGTTTAAAATAAACCTTGTTATAAGACGTAAAACTTTGATCAGAGATCCACTTTGTATAGGCACCCGCTCTAAAGTACTAAAAATTATATAGAACAGGACGCTTATTAAAAAATTGCGATAACCCTCTTACCTGTACTTGGGATTGTATACGATGGATAGCTAAATGTTGAATTTGGGTAAGAGACAGCATCTTGCACCCAATTAGATACGTTTGTCACTGAAGTACCCAATGTCACATCCGACTGCAGTATTCCTGACATTCCAGATGCCTTCTTTGTTAACTGAATTAGGTAAACGTTCCAGCATACGCTGGCAGAACCTAAAAATCCCGTCGTTGCATTTAGCTGATTGAAAATTTTGTCACCTTCTGACAGTAAGACAGATCTAGTAACCACTGTTGATCTGTCGTCTCCGACATCTCCTGTACCATGGATTAATTGTCTGTTGTTGCTCTGGTCTGTCATGGCTACAGCGGTCGAGCCTGCATTTGATGCATTTCTCAACAAAACGGACACAGAGGTCAGGTAAACGCCTGTTTGCATCACAGTGTAAACACCGCTGGGTCTGTTAAATCCAAGGTTACTGCAAACAAAAGATAACAAAATTATAATTTATATTTCTTGCCTTAAAGATTCCAACAATTGTATTGATTATTCAGATTCTAGTCAGTGACACCAAAAATCACAGAAGTCCTTTTTAGGGAAAAATGCCACACGTCTTGGGAATTTCAGCCTCTGTTCACGAATTTTAAGTTCCTTTATTTCCCCATTTGAAATTTCTATAGGTATAAGATAATTGGGGGGTTTGGGGGGGGGGAAGGATCTATATCATAGAGAAGAAAAGGGAGGTCAAGAAAAAGTTTGGATATCAATGCCGTTGATGCTCTTACCATGTTTAAAGATAAACATACGCTAAAATCAGGAAACTGCGGAAGAAGTCATAATTGTAAATGCCAAGCAAATTTTGTAGTAAGGTTCAAAAGGACAACTCCCAATAGCGTTTGGGAAATGTCTCTTTGCTACTGCCTAAGCAAGTTTTTAATATTTTAGTGGTCAGGAAAGCCCCAAACGTTATTTATTGAAATCATTTAAAGAAGCCATTATTAAGAACTCGTCCAGACCGCGTCCAGATACTAGTCTACACCATGATTTTGGCAGCCCCTCCAAACTTGTCGTTGGCCTCGTCCTTGGTTGCCAATAAGAACAGTATTTGTTCACATCACATGAGCCAGCTTGCCACGGGACGACGGGGGTTAAGGCTCGCATGTCTGCTTCTGTTTGTGTAGGAAGGTACTCAACTTTAAGCAATGTCATAGAACCATTGTTTTTGTTTAGGCCGTAGATTATAGGCTTAGATTAAAATTCTCTAGCAAGACAACCAAAGAGAGAACATTTATATCTTTTTTCTAGATAAACATTCTTTATAAGAATCAATCCTTAATAATTACAGTTTCTGGTTACATGTTGATATTACATTTATTTCCTGGATATTTGTATAACTTTTAGGGCTATAAACTCGATCATTTCATTCCACGAAGACATCTTTCTTCTGAGCGGGGAAATTTTGATAAAAGCAATGTAGTATTTGCAACTTCGGTCTTAGGTTATCGTATCACGTGGCATTTACCATGTGGCATATGTTGCGTGCCACTTGCGACCTGTCATTTTGGTATGAAAGCTTCCTTAGATCAAATGTATCAAGGTTTTATTTATACAATGCCATCAAAACGTTGGTTAAAGGTATCAAAAAATGAGTATTGCGTTGAGTAACCGATTCGTTTGGTTAAACGTTTTCGCCATACACTAGTCACAGCAATCATATGGTGTGAAATAATAAAGCATTTAGCGAAGAATTTATAGAAAACGAGAAGACTAAAACACGCCCCAGAAAATAAAACTCAGAGCGACACATTTTCTGACACTTATGTTATTGAAAGACGCTTGAGTTTTAAACAAAATATTTTTGTCGACAGAGCACCGGCTTCTTTGTTCTGATGCATTCAGCCCTACTTAGAATATTATCAAGATTAGAGACTACCATAAGTGTCTGGGACCATTTAACTATACAACTAATACAGATGCCGCTTGAATTTGTTAATATTATTGATCTTACCCTTCAAAATACAAATTTATCCTTGTAATTCCCTTAGCAATGAATTCTCAGCAGCTTCAAAGGATTCTGACTATACGCAAGTACAGGAACTAATTGGAAACACTCGTTAGGCCAAAATGACCTTAGTTACGAGGCAGAAACGAATATTGCTCAATACAGTATTTTCCAAATACAACTCTAATATGTCTATACTATTTAAGGTTTCACACACAATGTCCTCAAGGTTTTCGGTCGATTAATTAAACTTAATTGAACTTCCGATATGTTAGGTCGAGAGAGAATAACTCAAAACCTTAATAAATATTTTAAGAATCTCGTAAAAATTATTGTGCTGAACATATCGTTGCTACCACGTAACCAAGGTCTTTTTTGACATTTAGGCATGTATAGTGTCATTTCCGCCTGAGCTCTATTCTGCAATGTCATAGGCAAAGTTTTATAGAGGAAACGAATTTTATACAGTAAAAATTAAATATAGCATAAAAACGCTACTCACATACCTCACGAAAAGTCTTGGCACTGGGTAAATCTCGTAGTTGTCGACATTTTGCGTTGCTGCAAGATTTGTAGAGGTGTATTGTCTGTCCACAGATATTCCTGGATTTTTTTGATCCAACTGTAATTTGATTACAGAAAAGCTAGTTCCAGACTTCACATTATACAAACTGGAACCGCCTCTGCTTACAATACGAAGACTTTGGCCTGTCATCAAGTAGACAGTGCTTGCAAAATTTAAAACGTATTGTGGGCCTATTGATTGGGCTTCCATAGCGTAGTAAACAGTGGGAGTTTCCTTTTTATTGATTTGTAAAGCAACTTCATACTTTGCAGTATCAGCAGACCCAAAAATAAAACTACCACTGACAAAATATATTCCAGGTTCTTGTACTCTGTAGATATCTGAGCTTTCTTCTTTGGCAAAACCAGCTCCTAGTTTAAATCCACCCTTTATAAGACTACCGTCACCCAATGTTAAAGTCTTGCTTGTCATCCCTTTAATTCCCTGCCATTGGTTGGCTTTATTTTGAATGTTAGCGTCGGCGAAGGCAAAGGCACGGAACCCATAGGCGGGGGGGCTTACAAGATCGGTCCATTTTATAACTGAAAAAGAACTTTCCTTTGCAACCCTATAGGAGTTGTCGCCTGTTGGAGTAATAATAATTGATATATAATCGTCTGCTTCCATCTTTAACACTCCTGAAAATGAGAGGGTGTAATTTCCGTTTTTACCTACAGCGTGGGTTGGTTTCATATCATTCAAGCCCATTCCTCGTAATTTTTTCCCTCCGACATAGATTTCGGCAGTAATTGTCCCTGTACCAGAGAACGTGGCATCTTCAACTAGGATATTGGCGGAAGCAAGATAAACTGCAGCCTCAGGAGCAGTATATCTCCCGTTTGTGTTATTAAAATGGTCATCGTTATCGAACAGAAAAAGACCAGGTTGATTGGTAGACCACGGGCCCAATTCAAAGCTATCGGTGTTACTACGTATGACATCTTCAGTAAGAACTCCCTGGAAGCCTGGCACAGCCCAGGTAGCTCCAATGTACGTCACTGAAAAGGTACTAGCAGTGTCAATAGAGTATTGCATGTCTGTAGAGGAGGATATAAACAATGAGATGTAGCTTCCAGCAACAAGGTATATAGACCCATATAGATTTAAAGTTGTTCTCACAGAAGGAAGAGAATTCATTGCGTAAAGACCAGAACTTATGTTAACGACACCATTTCTTGCTGCGGCGAGTGAAATGATTGTGTTTTGGTCATTGTCATCAAACAAGATATTTGCAGATAATTGATAGATTCCAGAAAATGAGGCAGTAAATCTACCGGTTGCTGAAGCAAAATCCTTGGAAAAGCTATGAAGTCCGTTATCTTCGTTTACCCAGTTTTGTGTCAATTCAACCCAACCTGTGGTTTGAATGGTCTTTCTAGGGTTTACTTGTGCACTGAATGACAGCACTGAATATCGCATTTTAATCATTGATACAAACGAGTTCTTGCTAACAGTGTACTGTTTATTATCAATTGATCTGACAAAGACGCTTATATGCTCGTCAGCTTGAATGTAGAAGACACCTCCAAAGGCAACGGATGCTGTTTCCCCAGCAAGCTTGGTTAACTGGGAAAATGCTCCTTGGTTACCATTAGAAAAGGCAGCACTAGCGCTTACTGCTATCATAAATTCCAACTGCTCGGCAGGTCCAGATACATGCAGATTGGCAAAAATGTAATAAAGATCAGCGTGCTCTGGCAATAAAAAGTTCGTACGTTCCACCAAAGCTAAATTAGAAGGCTCGAAGAACTCTCCAGGCATTGTTACGTTTGAAAGCATATCGGTAATCTTGCTGAACAAAGTACCTTGACTTGTAAAATCGTTGACAAAATGTGTAGAGAACTCCTTGTGTATTGTCAGTGTTTCTCCAACGAATTGCATTGACCATTGACTTTTTTGCAAAACTTTTGCTCCCGTCACATTTGAGTCCACGTGCAGTTCAACGTTAGCATTTGCGTTCAATTTAAACGCTTCTACCAGATTCAGAGTTAAAGTACCTGGTTGTGAGATGACGCGCGAAGCTATCGTTGTCCTAGTTCCATTAACGACCGCTGTCAGTTGATAAGTACCAGAGGGCGCGTCTACGATGATATTTGCAGCAAGTATGTAAATTCCTGTGCAGGCGGAGGATAATCTGCCGATTTTTTCATTGAATCCTAAAATAGAAGAAAGGGGACGTATTTTTCTTTAACTTAACAAGAATAAATTAAAAGCATTCATATATAACAGTATACTCCAGGCCATAGAACATCCCGGGGTCTGCACTCTTTCTCTTCTTACTAACCTCCTTCTTGATAGAAGACACTACTCGCAGACCCTTTAACTAATTTCACCTGCTGATGAAATGTGCATTTGTCTTGAATAAGCAACGTAAGGGTCCTATACGTTATTTAACCAAAGCTGGAATCACCATAGTTACGTGGTGGCAACGATAGCGCAGCACAGTATTTCTACAAGATTTTAAATATATCTTTACAGGCTTATACTGATCACCTGCAACGTCTTATCCGATTTTAAACAATGGTGTCAACGCTTACTCAGCTTTCCATACTAACGAGCTTATACCACCTATGTCAGTAGAAGGGGTCAAACCTGGATAGAATTGAGGCCCATCCCTAATAGTACGGTGGTAGAAACTAAAGAAATAGGAGCATTCGTGTTGCCTCCGACGACATTCCGCCAGCTTCTTCACCAATGTGCGTGACAAGGACCATACATCCACCATGTCGCCAAAAAATGGAGAGGGGACTAGTCTTACATCCTTCTCCAACTTAATTGTCAGTCTGAACATAAACATTGGAGTGGTGTTAAAATTGGCAATGTTTTGTTGACCTTATAAATATAATGTCCCATATAATCGTGTCTCGTAGATGTTACGGTGGCCTGTAATTTCTTGGATTCAATGACATTCTGTTTTAATATTCTATTGCTAAACAAAGACCTTAGCTATCTGACCTAGGCTACTCTGGGCCTTGTGTTACTACTTTGGTCTTTTCCAGTCATCTACTTCATCTCTTCAAAAAGTCATTATCTCGAATCAATTTAGAATCATAAAAGCCAGTACCAAGTCAGCTGTCTCAACCATCGAAGTTGCTTTGGGAGATGACTTAAAAGAGAAAATTCTTCATATATTTCAATGTCAGGTTGTGCAATTTTAGAGTCTTTGCAGCGGTGCTTCATCATACTTGTAGCTATCAGAAAAGGTTGCTAGGGAGCCATATCCCGATGTGGTTTTATATCGCAAAATTTGAAGAAAATTATAGAAAAAACATTTCATCAGAAGACTTCCCAGTAAATTTTAGGAAAAGTCGCCAAATTTCGTGTCAAACGGGCGAGGCTTTTAAAAGTTATGAGCAGAAATGTGTAACCGCGGGCCTACTAGCCCCCCCCCATGTAAGATAGGGTTAAATGTTGCTTTCCCCTACATCATTTTTTGTGATAGGTCATCAACATCTCTACTTTAAGTCTCCCTCCACTCTAAATGTCTAGTTGAAAATACAAACATATGATAAAATGACACTTGACGACCGTGTGCTCATGTTGGACCCCTGCATACTTAGTTGCTAGCTTAGGAGCTAGTACATTAATATTCCATTTCATTTCCAAAGGCATCTGCGTTGTAAGGTTTCTTGGTACACAAGACACCACAGAAAATCTTTACCAACTTTTATAACGTGTGTTGATTCAGTGCAAAACGACACTGTATAAAGCTAGTGGTTATAAGTAGAAAGACACTACAAACCTGACTCAAGACCAAAATTTTTGGATTTCGTGGTTGCAGTCCATGGTAATAGTGCTTGAAAATTTGACGTTGCATTCGGTAAAAAATCGTTCTCTAAATTCACCATAAAACCTGGACTAGCTCCCAAAACGCCCATGAAATGCAACGTAAATGCTGTCTGAGATCTAATCGTCCAATCTGTATCTGTGCTGGAGTACGCATGAATGGCCACCTTCTCTCCCGATCTGAAATTGACGAAACCATTGACGTCGAGAGAATGCGAAGTCCCAATTGCGTTTTTAATCTCGCTGACCAACCCAATTCCAGTATCGCTGTACGTGTCATCCCGAACAATGGCAGCGCGGAACGTCCCGCTGTCGGCTTTTTGGATGGACACCGAGAAAGCCACAAAGTACACACCGCTGACTGGAATGGTTACCTCTTGGTTGTTTGTAAAGAGTGAACCAACGGAGTACAAACCATTGACGTCTGTAAGGTCAGTAACCCATCCACTGATTTTCTGCCAACCACTAGAAGTACGGTCAATGTTGGCGTTAAGTTTAGAAAGGAAACCGATTTCCGGGTAACCTAAAACGGAAAGGAGAGAAAACAGTTCAGAAAAATTGAATAAAATTAGAATGAAACAGTCGCCTTAGGTTGGTTTCAGATTACTACTGATTGGAAATTAAATTTGCTGATAATCCGGGATATTATTGCTTATCATGGCATTTCATCAAAGATTACCAAAGTTTCTCAGCAATATTTAGTTTTTTACGTATTAAAAACAAACAACTAAAGATTTAATTTCCAAGACAAGTTTTGGATACTCTCTATCAATTTGTAGTTAAGATGATTTTTAAAGTGCTTGTCATACCAGAAATGTTTCTAGCAATTACCATCCTTAAAATAAAGAAGCATTTCATATCAATTTATAATGCTTTATATTACGGTCTCCCTAAGGCCACTATGCAAAAACTGTAGTACGTTCAGATTACAGCAGCACGACTCGTTACTTGCAGGCGCAAATTCGATCATTTATATAATATATCGGCTATTTTATATAATCTACACTGGTTTCCTATTAGGTATCGAGTAACTTTCAAAATTCTTTTACTTGCTTTTAAATGTCTTATTCGTTTGGCTCCTTGTATTTAGGAAGTATTTTAGAATATCATGTACCATCACGACGGCTTAGGTCATCGTCGCAGCACCTTTTAAATGTTCCCGAAGGAAACTTTAAGTCCCACGGATCAAGAGCCTCTTCAGTAGCTGCTCCATTACTTGGTTATAGCATTCCGTTAGAACTACGTTGTTGTAGATCAATGGAAACTTTTAAGTGTAAACTTAAAACATATTTATTTTGCCAGGCATATGGCACCTAGAAAAGTTCAATATACCAAACGAACGTGTTTTAAATTAACTTGTAAAGCGCTTAGAGCATTAACTTGTAATCATGGATTTAATTGTGGAATTGAATTTGACTCGACACAAATCTAAGACAAACTCGACGTCTAAAGTAGGCCTTAGATCGGATGTTGTGTGCAGTAAATCAGTTGTAAGCGAGGGCTGAGGAGTCATGAATTTTACCTTTACATTATGCAAGATTTCTTGCACTAATCGTTTTTTTGGTAACCATTTATTTTTGTAAAGACGTTTTCAAGGTGTTTAAGTTCCACGTTCTTAGCAACATCAGTAGAACATATTGAATACACCCTATGAGCTAGCTTTCTCAAGGTTCCACGTTTCCATCCTGTCGGCGCAAAAGATCTCCAGGACATGCAGAGTTTTGAAGCAGTGGATTTCCTATGAACGGTGGTCTGTAAAGTTCCACCCGCTACTCTAGTTGCAACTATATCTAAAAATGAAAGTTTCCCACGAGACTCAACTTCTGACGTGTAAAAGATGGCTCTTGTTTAAACATTTTAAAACATTGCTGATCTCCTCTTTCTTAACAAAAGCAAAAGTGTCATCCATATAACGTTTCCACCATGATACTTTTCCTTTTATAGGCGGCATAATCTTTCGTTCAAATTCAACCATGAAGATGTTTGCAAAAACTGACCCCAGCATCCGTTTTCGAGAACTGTGAAAGGATGGGTGAGCGATAGCTCGCAGTTTCGGTTGAATAAACTTCCAAGCGATTTGTGCCGTTATTCTTAGCAAGCTGCAAGAATATCTAGCAAAGGTCTCGAGCGTGGCTGTAGATCATTTTCACAAGGATACGTACATACCGCTAGTTCTGCTGCCAGAAACAGCGAGAGGTGGCAGTAACGTGCAAGTGTTATTGACCGTGTGGAAAACAGAGAAACCTCATTCAACCCATTCTCAAATCAACAAAGCCAAGTGCTCTGTGGAAGGAGCATATTGTACTTGTGTGGGCCTGATATCCTCCGTTTACATCCGTAAACAAGCAAAACACAGCGAAATAAGCAGGTTGTAGCCAAGAAAAAGCCATATTTTTTGCTTTAACGGCAAGTCGATGGACCCAAATCAACTTATTACCTAGTTAACTTATTACAAAAGCAATAGAGAATAAGCAAAACTTTAAACTTTTAATACAAAAGAGTGTGAAGATTTACTATGAGTTGTTTTAACGGAAACTCAAGTAGACTGTAGTCGCGAAGTGATTGCCCTTAGACTACAATTTCTTTGCGTGCTTCTCCATGTTTGGTAAATCCTAGTTTACTGTAACCGTGAAGTATTCTCACTGCAGAGAACAGTGTGTAGTGAAAAATCGATAACTTCGTACAGGTTTAATTGCATCGGTGGATCGTTGTATTTCTTACGGTAAATAGAGTTGCAAATGGGAGACAATAAATTTTATTTTTATTACCAAACTGGGAATACATTGTTTATAAACATTTCAATAACGTCTACAATGGACATTTCAATGTCTGCGTTTGATGGTAAGACTTTCAAGCCTATATCATCTGCTAATCATGGAATGTTTGCCCCTGGTTTCTTTTGCCAAATTACAGGTTTTGCTAAGACCATTATCATAAAGACCTACTACGAAGATTAACTTTGCATTTCCAAAGTTGACGAGTTGTCATTTTTACGAGAAAAGGAGAACAGGAAATTAAACAAAGTGTCGTGGCATGCTGGGCTTTGTGACTACCCCTTATTGCGGCTTAGTTGGTCAAAATTGATCAAAACCTAGTCAACTAAATACCATTTGCAACGAAGGTTGCTTTCCTTCAACGACGTAAATATTGCACACTTGGTAAAGCATGAAGAACGCTATATTCTACAATCCCTAAATTTGATTAGACAGCATTTCTGACCTTTAAACACAGTATTTGAAAATAGCAATGCCAGACACTTCCATGTTGTTATTTTGGCCTACAATTTTGGACAAAACTGTTGAGATTGTTCTAGTGAAATTGGAGTCAAAGAGTGAAAATGCATCACAACCAATGCCACGGAACAGTAACATTCACTCCTGTCATATCGTTGCACCTGCCCCTTTCTTGGGGTATTAGCGGTCTCTGGAACATAGCTCTTTAAAACGACTGTTTTGAAAATGATCGGAGGGGTACTGCTGGAGAGACCTAAAATTCTCAAACAGTTTTGTCCAAGATTAGAGGTAGAATGACATGAAGAAAGGCTATGAAAAGGCTATCTATTACTCCCATGCTTCCTTTTAGTCTCGTTGCTGTGAACAACTGTAGTAAGTAGTCAAATATTATTTAGCCTACCCTCCCTCTTGAGCAGCTTAAACGTCTCCATCTGCCAGTAAAAAGTCTGAATGAGAATAAAAAGCCTCTTAAATGACTGTGGGAATCCTGTACGTTTACATTAAATAACCCCTAAACCAGTGCAGTAGTCACATCAAAGGTAAGCCTCGACGAGTGCTTAGACTGCTCATCCTGGCAGTAGCCTGTATAAGCCTTTTCGTTGAATCATTGATATTCGCTCAAGTTCTTACTTTGCTTGGCCATTTCTATTCATGTGCTCTCTTATCTAGATATAATATTCTAATACACTGAAATGAACAGCAGCGAATATCCTTTGACAGATAACATCAAAGTTGCTTTAAACAAAGGTTTGGAGAATTTGGAGTCACTCTCCAGATCTGCGCTGTTTTTGCATCATTTTGGTTTTATGTAATCGCCATGGAGTTAATATGATAATTTACTAATATGCTCATACAAAGAAACAGTCTTGTCATTCCCTAATGGTTTTCCTTAAGTGTTCATTGCTACTGTTTCACAGACGATAAAATACTTCACGGCTAAGTAAACATTCGCATCTCTACCTTGCATCGAACCTCTACCAATTGATTCACACTTCATGTG
>JAAAKM020006971.1:29372988-29432250 GCA_010016025.2 Alatinidae sp. Z8VKAUB7J3 | reverse complement strand
TGGGTAAATTCTCTTCACAACGACAGGATCAATTAACACGTTAGGAAAGAACAGCTTTTTGTGTGTGCAATTCCGCTTTCGTTGAAGCATATGCGAGCAGGAGTTTCGAGAATCGGGTGTCTGCATGGAGGAGACTGAAATAAAGCTAACTAGCTAGCTATCTACCTTGCAATATCTTTAAGATTGGAGAAATTAGCTGATCTTCCTCTGCCTCAAAAGCTTTCCTACACAAACGTTTGTAAAAATCCATTTACAGAAATGTTAGTGAGAACAAATGGTCTACGAAGTGAGACTGTACCATGTGAGAATAAGTGTTTTTACATAGATGTTTCATATCATCAGATACGTACTCTGGTACCCTCGTTTTCGAGTTTGTCTTCTCCTACGATTGCAACAAAGGATTATTAAATATCCTCACTGACATATTGAAACGTTTCACTTTTCCAAGCGTTACATCATGATATAACTTTGACACGATCACCAACGATCGCAATGTTCCGAGTTATTATTTAAAACTGTATTAATAAAAATAAATACAAATATAGTTAAGGCTAAACGATAAAGAAAACGCGACCTGAAATCCCACTCTCTTATCAAAGAAGAGGCTGTACTACTTTATTGTATCCAAGTGAACATGTTAGAGAGGAAGAAAACTAAACCTGATAGTCATGGAAATGAAAATCACGAATATTGCACAAAGTAGCGAAAAGATTATGTTCCAAAAAGCCTTTTTGCATTGCTCAGAGTGCAATCGTTATCAGACGTGTGAAAAGAGTATACTCAATTTTTTGAACAAGCCAATCAGAGTTTGGACTGCACGAATGGCGTGTGTTTTGGACCAATGAGCATCAACTACAACCAGATTAATTGAATAGACCCATTGAGAAAACGAATTTTTTGTCAGCGTTGCCAAGGTTTTCTTGAACACAATCCATTTAGGGAGTCCAAATTTTGATTCACCCTTTCAAAAATGCAGTTGGGTATACAATTGCACACGTCTCATTTGGATCATTTTGACCGTTGTACTCTGAGGTGTGTCAGAGGAAAAAAGCTTTTAGGTACATAATGCTTTCGCTATTTTGTGCAATATTCTTGTTTTGAACCAGATACAAACTATTTGGAAATCAGGTAGGAAAAAGTGGAAGTGCTTATCCTCACAGCTTATTCCTGTCAGAGTAATGTGTGTTTGATAAGTAGATCAATAAGACTCCGTTTCGATAAATGTCTGTCTCTCATATACAGGCACACATCGTTAAATATTGGCGCATAACAGTGGCAACTATTAATAATTTGCTATGCAGGTCCACACTAGTGAATGAGCGGTGTTTAAGATGGCGGTTCTGCAAAACGGAAACTGTCAACAGGACAACTGTCTTAACTGCAAGAAATACATAAAATGTGCATTATTCTCTCCATAATTCACGTTATGCATGTTTCTCCAGTTTTATAATTCAGTCCAGAAAAACTCTTTGGCTATACAATACATTAGTTGAAAAGTTGGTTTGTTGTACAAAATTTGAATATTGCGTTGAGTAAGGGATTTATTTTGCTAAACGTTTTCGCCACACACTGATCACAGCAGTCGTATGAAGTGAAATGAGAATGCTATTGCGATAAATTTTTAGTAAACGAGAAGATCCTAGAAAACAACGGTCACGAGAGCGACACGTTTTTTGCCACTCGTGTTATTGAAAAAGACGTAAATTGTAAACAAATTCTTTTTACAGTACATTAGCCTATGAATGTATCACCTTTAATAGAAGCGCAATTACATGTCTATCATCAAATCACGTTTCTACATCGTTAAATGAAAAAATCGTCGCAATACACAGTAATGATGCACTAAACAATTGGTTGTCTGGACAAATTCTCATTGTTTTTTAAAGCGGTACCACGTTGGAAAGCGACGAATTAAGTTGCTAGCTGTCTCTATTTGAAATCCAGTGTCTGTTGCCACAATATCTGAGGATATTTGTATCCAGTGAATACTTCTCTATTAATGCGACAACTTGTGCCTGTAATCGAGCTTCCGCAGAATAATGCATTACCAAAAGTAATAAGATGTGAACTTTTGGTAATTTGAAAATCAATCTCTTCGCTAATTTAGTAAGTACCTAGTTATGGACTTAAATCTTCAAAGGTGGGAACTGGGAATACGGTGAAGATTTACTACAACCTCGAAGCACTTTTGGTAATATTTTAATTCTCAACGATTGAACGATGGATTTACGACGGAATCGTCGATCCCAGTTAAGCTGGTTACTACATAAATATGCAAGCCGCTATTGCAGGTGACAAAAGTTGTGAAGAAGAGTCCCAGATATCGTGGCTCTATCAACGACACGATAAATTCTTAGAACTCTTACGGCATTAAGACTGCTTCATAATCGACGACAGGGATTTTCAAGCACAAATATTGCGTAAAAATGCGTACAAAGTACCGTACAATTTTATTCTGCGGTGCATTCCCGTTTCATTCACCATAGACCTAAAGCTTGAGCAAAAAAACGTCACTTAGACATAAATAGAAGGTATTGAAAAAACATGTCTTAAGTTAATTCCTATAGTTTGGACGGCGCATGGTTTGGAATTTTAGATAAAGACCGTTTTGCTTTGCACCACTTCCAGATTTATTCTGCGGTTCATTGCCGTTTCATTCATCATAGACCTAAAGCTTGAGCAGAAAACGTCACTTAGGCATAAATAGAAGGTATTGAAAAAACATGTCTTAAGTTAATTCCTATAGTTTGGACGGCGCATGGCTTGGAATTTTGGATAAAGACCGTTTTGCTTTGTACCACTTCCTAATTTATTCTGCGGTTCATTGCCGTTTCATTCATCATAGACCTAAAGCTTGAGCAGAAAACGTCACTAAGAAATAAATAGAAGGTATTGAAAAAACATGTCTTAAGTTAATTCCTATAGTTTGGACGGCGCATGGCTTGGAATTTTGGATAAAGACCGTTTTGCTTTGTACCACTTCCTAATTTATTCTGCGGTTCATTGCCGTTTCATTCATCATAGACCTAAAGCTTGAGCAGAAAACGTCACTAAGAAATAAATAGAAGGTATTGAAAAAACATGTCTTAAGTTAATTCCTATAGTTTGGACGGCGCATGGACAAGATCTAAAAGACGGCAACGCTTTAATATTGCGCCGTATTGCACATGCGGGTTAGAAAACCAGGAAACACTCAGAAATAAAATTAAAATAAAGTTTGACTGATGTACTACTACTATATATTTTGTCATTGTCTCTATATGTATACGAACTTTTAACAGTAAGATTAGCGAACATGTGTGTTAATGTGATACTTGAATGTTTGTGACTGTATCGTGTGCCTACATTAAAACTTAAACTACATTAAAAGATGGTCATTTTACATGCAAAGCTATACAGTGTAGGCGATTTCCTCCACTTTTATTGATGATGTGTTGCTACTAATAAAGTCATACGTTTGGGAATCAACACACCATCTGCTAGTAAAACATAATTCTTATACTTTGTATTTGTTATGTTTGTCATACTTTCATTTAAAATCATTTAATGCGTTTTGGCTATTCAGGGCTATGCGTGGACGCCCTTGCAACAGGACGCTTTATCATCAAATAATGTTTGTTTGTTCTAACTCATTCAAAGAATGTGGAATTTACTATAAATCTTGTGCCTTCAGTCAAAGCGAAGAAATAAAGGAACACCACGGAATCTATTTTGCATCTTCTCACGTAAAATTTAAAACAAAGTTATTTACTCTTTCGTCTCTGTCTCCCATGGAATATGATGGGGGTAATAAGCATGCGAAAGGAGAAATCATAAGATATCATAAGAGGGAGATTTGAATTAGGTAAGCAAACTGAACAGAATCAGCGGGCAAAAACTCAGTTCTTTAAAAGAAAATTAGATTTACTCAGAGTTATTAAATATCCATTTTGAATATATGGGCCATTAAGTTTTGAATTAGTTTAGAATTAAAAACAATTACACTCTCCCCTCATTCTAATACCGAGTTTTTTTAAAAATCCTTTTGGTATGAAATTAATTAATGAAGTCTTGAAATGTATGTGAGATTTCAAAATTATTACTTATTGGAGACTCAAGAGTAAATAAAATTGGTAATAAAAGCTAAGTATACCATGAGATGATGCAAATGACAATTACAAAAATCCTGATATAAGAAATGGAATCCAGTTCTTCCCGCTTGTTGGATCTGCATGTACTTATCTGCCAGTATACCACGACGTGATTTAATGACAAACATATTACGTTTCATATCAGTAACTTCATCTAAATTCCCCTTTGTTTTGCACCTAAAGACTTTCATATCAGTACAAAATGAATAAATGCAGTGATGGTGACAAAATTCTGAATCTTCACGTAATTCTTCCATTTGGATCTAACAACGTTCCTGCAAGTATACCTTGAAGTTATGCAATCGCAGTTATATCGATTTTGACATCAGGTACAGCCAGTAGTTTCTCCTTTGTTTTATATGATTTCAAATTCAACGTCATTGCACCATGAAGTAATTCAATAACAGATGCATCAACACTGATATCAGTAACTGCATATAAATTCTAATTCGTCTTGCAGATACCCGTTATCATATCAGTATTAAAGGAGGTCTTGAAATGATAGTTACATAGATTTTACTATTTAATAATGTACATTATACCTCTTTTGTCCTCCATTTTATCACTTTCCTACCAATATAACATGAGGTAATGCATTGCGGTAAGATAATTCCAACATAAGAAAATGCTCCTTTTACCGCTCCATCTGATGTTTTTACCACTTCCAGATCAGTATGTCTTACCACATTCATGGTCATTATGAACTGCAAATTTAGAAAGCATACAAATTTCTTTAGCCTCGTATCTGCATAAAAACACAAGGCATAATTGGAATGAGACTTTCAATTATACTTCTCCTAGCTTAATATGACATTCATAAAAATACCATTCGAGTCGTATAAGGTTTTGTGTGTAATTTGCATGTCCCTTCAAACGTATTCAACATGATAATCCAATGATATTTGAAGTGGTCACATCTTACCATAACCAGGAGATCTTTGCAGCCAAAACAACTTTCTTTAAACGAATATAGATCTTTTTCTATCTATAAAGATATAAGTGTAGACAGAGTCCCTTAGCACCGGAGATAAAAATAGTCTGTGGGAATATTGATAGTGCGATCATGATTTTGTGACTTGTCTCTATACTCTCGCTCCGTCAGTTGCTCGTACTTAAATATAATTGCAGACACTGACATTAGCTTTTTATCTTTCCTACTAAAGCACTTAAAAAATACATCTTTATTTCCAGAGCAGAATTTTTGGTAAATGTAATAAATCTTCTTCCATCTAGAAACTTTGCTTTGCTGCCTAGTCTTGTCCGATGGACCCCATGATTTAACTGGAGGAGTTCTGAGGTATCCATGTTCCCATATATCAATGATATCAAGGGCATTGACTTGTCTCCCATTGATTTTCCTAGGAAGCATAAAAACAGGTGTTTTTGTTGTATTCTCTAGGTAATTGGTGGAACTCGATTTAGACAACGTTTCTTTCTTTTCACCACCAGTTTCATAGAAGAGCACTTTGTTATCAAATGGTTGTGAACTTAATTTGTACCTTTTGGAATCTGGAATTCCGTTTTCTTTGGAAGGCAGGAAAGAACCAGAGCTCGAAGACTTTTCTACATTATCTAAAATTTGTGGCCGTGTTCTCTCGTCACTCGGTAGTATGTTTTGATCACTTTCTTTAAATTCGGTCTCTGCTACTGACAGTGGCATTCTGTCAATGATCTTACTTTGAAACTGCTCGGAATTGCGGCACTCGGACCTATTAAGAAAATCAAACTTTCCAGTTGCTCTGTTTTGCTTACAATGGTTAATACTAGCAAGGTCGTTATTAATAACAGGATCATCGTTATTATCATCAGGTCTTATCACTTTGCAATGTTTAAAGTCAACGTTCTTAACAGTCGTTGCCTCGCCACCCATCTTAGCAGTACTGCTACCCAATGCTCCTTCGACTGAAATTGAAGTAGGTTTCATGTCAGTTGTAGCTGGAATTAGTAGCGGTGGCATTGAAGCATCAGTACTTGGTAAACTGTTTTGTTTTTGCAACTTTATTCCACTATCGCAGAAAGGTGGAACCTTTTCTCCCAAAGGTATGTTGTCTTCCTCCGTAGCTAATTTCTCAGTCCCATTTGGTATAGCTTGATTGCAACATACTTCGCTGATTGTTGAAATTACGGGTGCTTTTATTGAGGTTGATACTGTTGTTTGTTTACTACAGTCTTTATGTTGAAAATTGTCTTTTAAATCCTCTTGTAGTTCTTTCTGTCTAAAATCAGACAGATTGTTGTCTTTTCCTGTTTGGAAAATGGAATAAGAGTAACTTTCATATTGTTTACAAGTGAAACTGTCATCACTCATAGGTCGTAGTTTATTAGATTGTAGTAACTTGTCCTTAGAACAATGCTCATTTACCTCCTCCCTTGCCATGCCTCTGCTCAAGGTATAATTAATGAGATTGCCATGCAAAACTTTGTGCTTTTCGTTGCTTTCCATAGACTCACTTTCTTTGACAACCTCGTGCAAATATGGTTGTTGACCTTTTTCAGAAATCCACTTTATCTTAGAATCTAGGTATGCACTTTTAGGTGGGACAGGTACATCATCAACATGTTCATCTTCTTCATATAGTGGACATTTAGGAATACAATTCATGAGAGTTAATAAGCCTTGTGAAAGGATTCCACACCGGTGCTCCAAATAACTAACACGGCCCTCAAGATCAAAGATCTTAGAATCAATTCCTACTGCATTCATGTTGTTGATACCTAGAAGAAATGTAGGAGAATATAATAGTGTTTTCTACAATTCTTGGTACAACTTGAGTCAAAACATAGTACATCTTATTGTAATAACGTTTAAGCACAAAATATATGTCACTCAACATATATCAAATAACACAGCCAAACATTAAAAAATTTTGGTATGCAAATAATACAATTGTGCTATTCTGCAAACAAGAAACATATCATTTTAAACACACATTCGTCTACAGTTAAATGGCATACAATACAAATTGTTTTTGCGCAGGCCAATAATTTACACGATCACAGAAATATAAGGAGTATAACATACGGTAGAATTTTTTACTTATTAGACACACCGTACTCTAGACCGTTCATCTTTGGTAAGAATAACTTACGATCTGTCTAATAGTACTTTATTTGCTACACTTTATTCAGTACACGGATTCAAATATTTTCTTTAATTACTTCTATGGTTATTGAAAAATTCGTTTTAGAGTCAAAAGACCTTTAAGAAAGCAGAATTTTTATTCCTTCTTAATGATCATACCAGGTTGTTATTCCTATCCTAATATTATCGGTGTTGTTAGATAATGCGCGACGTAACAATAGATCACAATTTCATCCTAAGACGCACTTATTGACAAGTATTCGTATCGCCACGTGTACTTTCCCTCAAGCAAGGTAACCAAGAACTAAATTTGAATGGGTTTGGCACACAAAACAGGAACAGTTATTATTCATTTTGAATAAGATGTGGATTTTGTATGTGGTCAACGTATTATTTAAAGGACTGATCTTACAACTGCTTATGTTATTTGCAAGTTAAGTAGAGTACGGCTATCTATTCCAAAATTATTGGAAGTAATCAGAGTAAGAAAAACTAGTGCCGTCGGCCATTTGTTCCGATGCAACGAACCAGCCTGAAGAGTGATGTTCTTGAGACCAAGATGCAGACAGCAACAGCCAGGGAGACCGAGGACAACTTTCCCCTCAATCCTTATTACCGACGCTCGGACAGGAGGAGCTCAAACAAGTCATGCTGCAAAAGAGAAGAGTGGGGGAAACTAGTAAAGAATGGGGTGCCTCCCACTTAATCGACGATGATGAAGTTATTTGTCATACAAGGCCCTATCCTCATCATAAAAATATTCCTAGAATGAAGCATTAACAATGAAGCCTTTTAACGCTATGACAAACAATCTAGTCTATCCTAAGTATAATCTTATTTTTTAAAATAATCAGCAGATGTAAGTGTTTTTGAATGATAATCGGTATTAAATATATTTTGTTAAAGTATCGACTACGTTCAACACAAGGTTACTTGGAAGCATAATTAGTTTAGATACTAACTATGAAAGACTATATTTATTATCAAATAACAGGCTTAATACAATTTAATTTAACTAACTTTTTTACAAAATCGCTCATAACGAAGTTAATATCAGTGAGGAGTTACTCGAAAGGATAGTAAAGATAAAGTAGGTAATTTAAGAAGAAGAATTAACAAAAAGGAACCTACTTGTAAAAGTCTTTGTAACCGAATAAGGTTATATTCACGAGGCAACCAAAAAGAAGAAATGCAATTCAAAGTAGTAGCAAAATAAGGAAAGAAACTCATGGCGTAAGTCCGGCATTTAGGACACTCTACAGTTAGTGGACGAAGACGCATTTAAAACAAGCAACACCATGTGCATTGTTAAAAGGTGGAATTGGAGAAGACCTCTCTGGCTGCATCAACCATTGGAGAATTTGTAAAACAGGACAATAAACGACATATATATGGCTTCAACGGCTTCAGACAGTTTGAAGATTTCCAGAGAGCTCAGTACCCATCCGATTGAGGACTTTACGTGGGGTTTGGTAAAGGCGAGTCATATGAGAAGGAAAAGAATGCCGAAATGTGTTAAAAATGCTCCGCATGTAACATGATTGAGGATTTATAAAGATAAAGAATACTCTCCTGTAATAGATATTTTTCTGCCCTATAAAGAGAGTCAACATTCATTTATTTGACTCAGTAATATCTCCAAAATAGGATCTCCTAGAAAGATTCCGAGAGAACGAACTTACAAGAAGCTTAATATTAGAGCTCCAAGGGAGCTACAATGTTGGACAAAACAGTTGAAAAATTTTAGGGTGAAATTGGTCAAAGGTCAAAGGGTGACAATACACCAAAACGGTTACAACGGGACAGGCATTTTTACTTCTGTAATTTAGTTGTACCTGCCCCTTCCCTTGGAATATTATTGGGCTCTCGAACATAGCTCCCTGAAACAACTGTTTTGAACACGATCGGAGGGGTACTGCTGAAGAGACTGCAGAAGATTTCTCAAACAAGATTTGGCCAAGATTGTAGATATTATTTATGCTGAATGGTCAAACAATGGGATTTAATAAAAAGTAGTTTAGTTTTATATTTATAAAACAGTAAACTAAAAATACCCCAAATTCTATCATAAAACCCAGTAACAAGTTAACATAAGAAAGAATATAATATTTTAAATAGTAAGTGTTGTTTATCCCATTATTTGTTTTACAATAAGATAAATAATTAAGTTACAACTGTAAGTGAAATATTTCAAATAAAAGTTCTTCATTACTGAGCCCAATACATAAGTTATTGAACAATAGTGCTCGTGCTCGACTTGATAAAATTTACTAGAAAACAAGAGCTCCCTAAGACAGAGCATATTACAGATTTGACGTTTTCTTGTAACAGCAGCCTAGAGATTACTTATTACTAGAGATTACTATTAATGAAAGCCAATATTAACGTCATTACATTTTATACATGTTCAAAACCTAAGTGTGGTATTTTCATACACCCATATATTGATTACTTATTCCTTGAGTATTAATTTTATATAATACTTCAAACACCTTTAATGAGTTCCTTTAGTTACGCTATTTTATGGGAGACGGGCCTACCATTGGTGAATTTGTCGTATTCAAAGCTAGTTTACTTTTGTACTTAAAAGAGTAATGGTGTCACAATCATTGGCAGAGTACAATTCTTTGTCCCCTGATCATCCAAGAATACTTATACCTTGAGAGGATGTTAGTAATGGCTACACCATATATGGTTATACAGGGTCAAACGATATCGAAAGTGCTGCTAAATGGTATTTCCAGTCATCTACAAAAGACACAATGGCATTAGATATGCAGTACAGATTGAAGCCTAGCAATATCCAGGTCACAAATAGTACAATGCCATAAGATCTTAGAAAGTAGGTATCTTTGGGGTATCAGCAACCTATTTTTGGATGTAACGAATAAAGGTTAAAACAGTTGAAACAAACTTCGATTTCTAGTATGGAAATCTTACTACCATTAGGATCGTTCTTTTCAAGGTATTCAAACCTACTAGGACGTCTTAGTCACTAATTATCTTCTACAACAGGGGCCATGTTTGGTTGAAGGACAAATTTTGGTTTAAAGTAATTGAAATGATGCTAATCTAAGTGATACCATTAGTCTTTCATTTGTCATCTATTAGCATCACAGCATTTCAATAACAATAATAGCGATATACAAAAGCATTCAAAAGTACACTGGATCCTTTATTATTGTAGATATCTGATCCCTTTCAGATCACGAACCAGTACTAGTAGACCCTTTTAGAATTGATAAAAAAAGCAGCGTAAACAGAAAATCAAGTACTATTAGAGCATTTGTGGATTTAGCTATGAGTTAAAAGTGTGCCATGTTTTTGTACTTTTATTGAAAAAAAATGAGATTAAAAAGAGTTTTCTGAAAATTATTACTTTTTCTTTGCTACCACAAGGTTTTACGGGTGCAATATCGCATATCACGTATCGCAAATAACTAACTGCATTACTAAGCATCATATTACATAAAATTGGGACGTTTGCTCTTTCATCGATCTTTTACTTTAATTTACTAATATAAATATACCATATAATTGTAGAGGAAATTTGTTTTCCAGAGTAATATAAGGAGTTTTAAACTTTAATATTATTTAGAGAAGCACTTTAGATACCTTTACGTCTGTCGTTGACAAAATCAAAAATCCCTTTTAAATGCAACTTATGTTTAAACTGTGTAACGTAGGTCCTATCATTAATGCTCAATAACAGTAAACAACAGAACTTTATGTTTCAAAGGGGTATTGATTTTAGTCTGTAGGCTCCAGAAATTTACCACTGTTCAGGCTTCAGAAATTTACTGATTTTGTAAAAAATATTATCCAGGTGTAGTAATTTCGAAAAATTGGTTAGTATTACAAAATTTAAATATTGCTTTGAGCAACGGATTTACTTTGCTCAACGTTTTCGCCTTACACTGATAAAAGGAATTGTATGCCGTGAAGTGAAAAAGCTTGTCTATTAATTTATAGGAAACGGGAAGATCAAAACACGTCGTATAAAATAATATTTACGAAAGCAATATCGGGCTTTGGCTAATACCTTAAACGAATCCTCTTGATAGTTGTCAGCACATGGTGGATTGTCAAGCAAATGCTATTGTATTGATGTGTCTGTTTTGGAATCTGTTGACTTGACTTTGTTTTCGCGATTCAGTAGAATTTTGGAAACTTTAGTGCGTCTATTAATAAAGGCCAGCATATATTGCACGATTCTGTTATGTAAACTCTCCAACGTACGACCTATCTATTTGCTCACACTGCGTTTTTAAAGACTTTTAAAGATTTCTGCTTACAATAAAGCTTTCAATTCTAGTTGTGCTAGCAATTACTCCAACAACTTCCATTTGCCATAAAGGTAGAGATGAATTTCAAAGTAGTAAAAAGGGAAACGAAAAGTGCTTTCTGCGCTGGAACGACCAAACTCGTTTCTTTCAATGAGAAGCGCGTCCTTACCTTTCTCACATTTACATGAATTCTAGGGCTAACATGTAATGCGTTCCTAAGATAGTAGCTTCTTTCCTCTATCTGCTTTATTCTGAAACTAACCTCTTATCAGTATTCTCTCCGTATTTAACATTTGCTAGTCTAAAACGATTTAACCCTCATTTTCCTCTCCCTTTTTTGATAATACCACGCACAAGTGACTTCATGTCTTATCTAAAGCTTTATATTTTAAAACTTGGACTATGAAAGAAATCTGCATTTTTTTGGCTGTGCAAAGATACATCAACATGATCAATCAACTATAATACCAGGTGTTCATTTAACAGCACTGCTGGAAGAAAAGCGGTTACGCAAACTTGATATTTTTTGTCAATTACTTATTGGTTGTTCTACGTTATGAAAATGTTGACTGTTCTATTTTGCCAGATTACCCCCAAATTATCACAAACTGCTATTTTCATCCATGTTCCACGCATTCGCAGCGTGTACTCTACCAATTGGGGAACGTAAATCCCGATATTAAAATACCGCATCCTATTCAATATTTTTATCTTTATTTTCTTTAAATTTAAGGAGAAGATAAAACATGAACAGGAGTGAAAGCATCCAAAACTTACCAACAGTATTTTCTTACTCATAAAGTGCATTAGCGGGAGGGCATAAATTACTAAATGTCACTTACATTCACTGCATTTTTCTTGGTAATTATAGATAACATGTTCAAATTTGAGAACAATACCTTAAGCAATCGTTGAGGTACGCCAGTTCAAATTTCGAATCATGCCTATCAAAACCTTAATTGAACACAGTTCATAATTTTATCGGCTGGGCAAAATAAAAAGCAGTGTTTCCTTAAGACCTCTGACATTAAAACTGTATACTGCATTCGGGGATTTGGTGGTAGGTTACTACACTGATGTGATTATAGTTATTCCTCGTAAAAGGTTCATATGACGTCATCACTTAAGTACCACATTGGACTCTGAGGACTTTGAGTATTTATGGGCAGGGGTTTACAATGGCTGACTTTCCTAAGTCAGGAAATTTACAGTGAAAACTTTCCGCAAAATTATTTTCGGAAAATGAGAACAGCAATAAATAAATTTTAAAGATTTTCAAAACATACCATACAATAAAGAAAACAAACCAAAACGTTGTTGTCTTTTGGTTTTCTACCTCCACTTCTTCACAAAATGACGCTATTTACTGTTTACTCTTTCAATCCATCACAAATTATTGTATTTATTTGGTCATATTACGCTCACGAAGCTGGCCCTCTAAGAGAGGTAGGGTGGTTGGGATTACCAAAATATCAAAGGGGGGGCAGGTCACAAGTTTCATCATTCTCTGGAAATAATCGTAAAAATGGTATCCATTCTATTTTAAATTATTTTTTTTACATCGATATAAAAATGTCAAAGTTTCCTAGCTTCAACTAAAAGTGGCATTGTGTAAATTATAGCTGGGGCAAGTAAATTGCCGCTTAGCCATCAGTTTAAAGTCGCAAGAAAGTTTTGTTCACTAAGGCCAAAAGACACAATTTTTGCGAAATTATATTTCACGGAAGGCATTTTTGAGGAATACTTTAACGAACATATGTATGGACAGACGGGCAAGAGTCATCCCATAGTCATCACATAGGTCCTACGTTTTTGGTTTCCGATGCGTTATGATGCAAGTGAAAAAGTGAAAAATGTATATGCCGATAAGAATGTCAGGTGGGGCGGAATACGTTAGTGAATTCGCTCAAGGGGGCGGCGCCGCAACTTGCCCCCCCCCATCACCTTTGTGAGTGTCGTATTAGTGTTGGCTATTTACTTAGAATATGAACTCTTCTAATATCTACTCCATACATAACTGCTTTCACAATTTCGTAAATCTTTAGTCCGGTAAATGTTGCTTACTTTTTTATTTCTCCTACTTTTGTACGAAAACGTTCGGTACGAAAATATTCGGTGAAAATATTTTCGGTAGAAATAATTTTGGTGGTATTTGGAAGGTTTTGCCTGCTAATTCGTTGTAAATTGTGAAAGTTTAGGAGAAACAAATGTAAATGTGAATGAAACTTCATAAAACACTTGTATCGATTATCGAGGACTACAGCAAAACGTAACAGAGTTTTACCAAAATTTGATGAATTGGAGATTTTCGGTGAGAAAGAAATTTGGTCATCCAAAATTTTCGGTATGTAAGTCAATCATATTCACCGAAGTTTTATCACACCGCAATTTATTTTGCTTACTGCATCTAATAGCATGTGAGCCTTGGGTCACCGTATTTTGTGAACTCTGTATATGATACACATATTATTAGTTATGATTAATTATGAATAAAGACTCCAATGGCATTTACAAGATTAAAGTTTGATGTACTTCTAGCGCTATATTTTGACTGTATCAAAAATGCAGCTGCCTTCTTTGACAGATTATCTTAAACGAAATTGTCAAATGAAGATGAATTAAAGCTTTTGAATATTTACATTAGGTGCGAATATCCTGTTTATCTGGCATGGAGATACACTTTGATACTTCACAGTGCTGAGTTCAGGTCGAGTTCTTGTATTGTTCCTTCGAGAACTATGTGTTTGTCAAGGTCTGTTATCTGTCATGGTCTTAGCAATTTCTATTCAGTCTTTAGGCTGAGTAGCGCATTTTTACTATAAAAATTTACTAGATTCCTCTACAAGCCCAAGCCTACTAAGTATATTATCGACTGCAAATCAGTGGCGTCGAGAAGGGAGAGATTCAAGTTAACGAGCTCCTTGATATATCTATGAAATTTCATAGATCTCTGATCTTTGAAAGATCACAGATCAACTTCGATATAACGATACTACTACCTTGGCTTAGAACACATTAATTGATCAATATTGTGATTTCCCAATAATGTTTAATTTGGCCCAAATTGGAATACGTCAAATATTAAACTCCTCTCGGTAAAATAACATCACCCTGGAACGGAAAACGATAATTGTAGACGTCTTGGATACTCATCCCTAGACAAATGTTTTACTTGCAGTGTATGAACAACATCGTTTATTTGTCATTGCAATTGTAACCTAAACGTTCTAGCCTCAAAGAAGAGAGCCCATATTGCATGGACAGTTATTTTCTTTCAGCAATAATGGAAATTTAAGCATTAAGGCCTTCATAAAGAGAATTAAAAAGCAGATGAAGAAGGGAATTTCTTCAATCTACAAAATATGTCAGCGTCGAGGCCTTTTGATAATACCATCAAATTCAAAACATTCTTTTCTCAAAACTTATTGCTGATTAGGGATGAATTAAACAAATAAAATCGTAACTGTTTCATCCTAGTAAATTGTATATCGCTGCGTGCCTGTGCGCCACAAGTGCACCTTGTTAATCAAGTATCCTTTAAATGCTAAGGAGCAATGATGTGAATTGGTTTTCAGAGAGCTTTTAAAGGGATTTCAAAGAGTTTCACAATCAGTTTTCAAGGAGTTGTTGGAAGCAGTTTTATTAAAATTATAATTGTTAAAGTATGGTATTAAACCATGTCATCAAGCAACGACAGCTAACTATTTTTACTTATTATTACTAATATATATTTCTGTGGTGACATATTTTCTATTTCTCTAGTGTTCTTTTCAAAACTAACATTTCAAATCCTCTCTTCTCGATAATACTTTCTAACTTTAATGGGCTTTGGATTGATGACGGGCCGGATGGCAGTTCTTCCTTGGTCAAGTCACATGGCGCGGAGAGGCTGGTCTCCAATTTTGTTCAGCTGGATGTCGATGTCCACCGATGGATGATTGGGCGCTAATCTGGCGACTAGAGAAATAAAAGTATGTTAACATCGGAGGTCACCTAGCTCCGTTGGTAGAGCGCACGCCGCGAAAGCATGGGTCAGAGGTACGATCCCAGGTGGTGACATATTTTCTATTTCTCTACTGTTCTTTTCAAAACTGATATATTTCTATTTAAACCATTGTAAAATGTTCGGTTTTTGACCCTACCTTTACACATTAGGAGCAGCAACGACGATTTCAGTTAACCAAATGGAAGTATCATTGCAAATAAATTGAAGATAACACAATCGCCGTAGAAATAAACAATGATAACACTTTACTATGTTTTCTTGATGAAAACGACGATAACAGGGAGCAAAGTAATTGTGTAAACCACAGAGAACAGATAGCGTGCGGAGTACACGAACAACAGTACAGGATCGATGATTGATTGCAACAGTTATTTTCAACTAAATTGCTTCAATTGCCAACATCATCAATAAAAAGAATGTCACCCAGGGAGGAACTGAAGAAGTTAAAGCAATCAAGTAGGATTAAACGGTATCAAACAGAAAAACATCTTAGAACAAATAAAAGTGTTGTTTGTTGGTTGGGAAAGCTATTCATACGATACTATGAAGGAGGCTAACTGAACAGAAAAGTTACCTGCCATGAAATAAGGAGAGTATAAATACATTATGGGATCATGAAACTTCCGAGGTGACGAACAAAAGAAGCTGCCCTTAAAAAGAAGCCCGTACAAAGAAACTTAGAATTTGCAAAGAGTTCAAAGATATTTACAAAAGACTTCGTAAAGCTGTAAAATTTTGGAGGTTCTAAGAAGATCCACCCAGGCCTCAGCTCCCTATGTAAGGTTACCTAATAAATTTGCTTTTTAATATTTTGCTTAAAGTTAGGCTGATTGGATTTTTTTTGTTGGTTTCAAAGTGTTCCGTAATGACTGTTATTGGCGACTGAGATAATAAAAGTTATCCAATCCGTCTTGCAAAGATTCTCTTCTTCGTAATCCCCTCACTAAACAACCAATTGCTAAAGAATTAGTAAACAAAAATCGTTAAATTTGTGCCAAAATTTCTAAAAGATAAGAAGCTAAAGGTAGTATGCACTATGCAAATAGACAAATGGACTAAAACGAATTCCATGTCTAGTTACTACTAGTGCAATCTTTACCGATCAGAATCGAATGAATGGCTTTTTGGGTTGATATTTGAAACAAAGATGAAGCTCCTAAACAAATGGGACTAAAGAAGACACAAACATTGTTAGCAGAAACGGGAAAAGATGTGAAACACTTCAATTTTTAAAGGAGGATGCGAGAAGAGTTATTTTTGTAATAAACACCGCACTTCAACTGGTGTTACTGAAATAACTAACTTACGAGGGAAACTTTTAAAGGAGAAGTCATTGGATAATGGCATAAAAATACCGGACTGGACAGAAGCTGGAAGCTGCGGTCCAAACCAGGTGCTTTGTCAGTAAAAGATAGCGGTTTAGTTACTTGTCTTGATAATTGGTGTTCTCATATAAGGTTTTCCCGTGAAAAGGCAAACAAGATTTAACGAGGATTTCAATTGCTGTTAATTACAAAGTTAATGAGAATTGGAATGTAAAATAACCTGAAAATGTTTTGAATGTGTTACCAGCCAATAATAACAAGTTAATTGAGTATTAATCATCTCTTAATAGGGTATTACACAATGGTTGAAGTCATAACCTATAATTGAGATTTGATTGCAAAATATGATGACTACTGTAGATTGCACAACATGGTACATCAGGATTGTCGTCGAATATAATGAATCAGATATTAATGTTGGAAAATATCATTAAAATTGTAGATATAATGATAAACAAATGGATGAAAAAGTAGGAAATAAATTGTCAGAGTAGGGTACAATTAATGATGGACAAATAACCAATAAGCATTTTTCTAGGGAAAAGCTTCTTTCAAACAGCTCCTTACCTTATAAGACCCCTGAAAATGACGCTAAATGAAGAATCAGAAGAATGAAAAATACGTTCTCCCAAAAATGGAAGCATAAAGAAAACTTACTATCTGACCATTAGTTGATGATCTTGATGATTACCAAAGGAGACATTGAAAGCTAGAGATGTACTTAAATTAATATAGTTTGGATACAGGATAAGTTTAGATGGATACCAACTGCGCAGAAACAAACATTCAAAGAGAGGAACACAATAAAAATAACTATCTTACAATTATGAACTGGAAAACAAATTACATCTAAAATTGAGATATGTATATTGAATTTGAGGCTGCGAGGAAAATGAAAACTTTTAACAAAAATGAGACTATGACCAGAAATACATCTAAAGTGGCGTATAAATAAATTCCCGATATATACACATCTCCTAGCACAATAAAAGATGGAAAACGACTGCAAACATGCTGGCAATAAAACTCTGAGGTCAAAAAATGAAGACTACATTAGAAGGAAGAGAGAGGACTAATTACAATCGATGTCTTGGAGGCGGCATGTTCATTATTTTAAAAACTATAAATGAAATGACTAGTTTTATACAAACGAGTACATGTTTGCGGTCTGTAGGCCTAGATACAGAATAGTACTATTTTAAAGTCAAATGAGCGAAAGTTAAGGTTGCCAATGTTAAGGGAAGTAGATGCTATGACCTCTTTCCTTCAAGTGGTTAGCAATATTTGTTAGCTTTCCGTTGTTCCTTACATAGTCTGCAGGTAAATTATTGCTCTGCTCAAATTTTTTAAAAATGGATTTTATTTTGATTTAGCCGACAGTTTCCAATGCGCTATTATTTACCTTTTTATCTTTTAATATCCGACTTGTTTGTAAGTATGAAGTGACGATGCGATACGTCAGATTCTCGTGTTCACTCCATGGCAATAATTTGATTGAAAGCTGGAATCCGTATATTGGTTTACGTAATTATTTTCGAAAATTAAAACCTACCGTTTTAATTATTTATCCATCAAAAACACAGGAAAACAGTCACAAATAGTAACTATGTTTGTGTAAACAATACAATTATTCTTGTTGACAAATTGTCGGAAATCGAAAGTTGAAAAGTACCAGTAAGTCTACCAAACATACTAGATTTATAATCTTTTGCTCTATCTATAGAAATTGTAGAAATTTGTAATCTTGATGCAATTTACTGTGTTTCTTATGAAGTAATCCAATATTTGTAAAGTATTCATCATCAATATGAATAACTTTTCTTTCTTTGGAACTTTATCAATACAGTAGAATCCATAATCATCATTGTTGGAAATAGACATTCATCTCACTTCTGGTAGGTGACTTCTTCGACTCTCATCATGAACCACAGTTATGTCCAAACGCCGTCTGCGTGGTTTCGGTTCTCTCTTCAGTTCCATTCCCCCGTCTTCTTGGTATGACTTTTACTTGTTCACCCGCTATTGGCATCCTAATGGATGAGTACTACTCGTTACAACGAATCCTCCCTCTTTATTCGGGTTTGAACAGTGTTTGAGTGCTAACCTGACTGGCTCATTGACGCCGAACCGATCAAATGAATAATATATGGTACCATTTATGTTTGACGCTCGTGGTTCTGCAATTTCTTGTGAAACTTCTTAGCTTACAGTATAATGATCTTCTGGAAAGAAAACACACATCAGTTTCTTTAGACAACAGCGGCGATAGTAATGGTAATGTTGACGATCATGATGATATTGGCATTGGCATGATAATGGTGATAATAGTAATGATGATGAATGTGTATTTAGTTTTCATGTAGCCTTCATGGGTGTTTTGCGTCATCTACAGTCATTACGAGTTTACTATTAATGATTGCCGGTGAAGATAAAGCTGCTAACAACTTCAACATCAACCATGTCGAGTCGCGATGTATGAACAAGACTAATCCCAGATAAAACGATTTACTGATAAAGATTTTAATGATCCTGTTTTTAGTTCAGACTAATCCTGAAAATAGGCATTTGTACCGACTAAAATTTACTTGATGCCGATGTGAACTTTGGCGACTTTTGAAAAGGGTTTATGACAGATTTCATAAAAGGACTGGATCTAGCAACTAACCGTAAAAACTGAACAATACGTAAGCCCGAGGATTATTTTCTTTCGCAAGCTGGTTGGCTTTGTTTACGGTGGTGTTGTAGCTCAATATCAAGTTATTAAGCAAAACGAATCCTAACGGTTTACTTCGATCAAGAGAAAACTTAGTTCTTAATATATTTTTGCCTAAATTACCGGAGCTACGTTTAAGTGCGATGGTCTGAAAAAGAGGGTAGTAGTCCTTACATTTAACAGTTAAAGTATTACACAATCCAAAATTACTTTCATTTTCTTGTTTTCAATACACCTTGGTCGTACCGCTTAGATACTCTTTCAAGATTGTATTTCCACACAGTAGCCATAGCATGTATAGGGAATTAACTTAAAGTAGGTTATTGAAAATTATTGGCTTGTTTAAAGTACGTGATGAACACAGTAAATGTAGTTTTCTTTCGCTTTGTATTTAAATAAACTTTAACTTTTCAAGGTAATTGTACACTGTTAGAAGCCATTTTAAGTTGCATGGAGCCTTGAACTACCATATTACAAGGTATCTTTATATTTGATCTGATTCGGATTTTATCATAAAATAGAAGGCCGGTCGTTCGGTTAGCATCCGGGCAGTGACCGGGCAACGCCGGGAAATCTTGATAGTAAATAATGTAGGTAAGAGTCAGAACACTTCTCATTTCTCATTTAAGAACAAGAAATAGCAGGCAAACATTAGTCAGGGGAGCTACGAAAATTCCCTTACCTTCAGCAGAATAGGTTTAAGATTGAAAGTTACAAGAACATAAATTTTAAGCTTTGATAGTTCGAAAACTTTTGCAACGGCAGTAGGGTTTTTGAACTTCTTCTGCACGTACTTCGGGTGACATTACCATTATGATGCCGTCCTGACCATTAAACCATACATATATTTTAGAGAGCATTAACAACAAAGAACAGATTTCTCTTTAAATTTGCAACAGTATTGAGCCCTCTATGTAATGATACACAACTTTCTTTGCCCTAGATATCGCTTTCCCTTGTCATCAGAATCATTTGAGCTTTAGCACAAACGGAAATAGTAGTTTTCTGTATATTCCCTTGTATTCTAGCACAAACAACAGTAACTTCCATAGCTTTCCAATGATCTGCATACGGGAGAAATATGAGCCCTTTCCTTAACAATATAAATGTTGGTTCGTGATAGGACCTTCAGAGCTTCTGGTGTGATATTCTCCACAGGGAACCAACATTTCAATAGGCAATACTTTGAGAACAGTAGTGGGATGTAGCATTTTCAGAATATAGATTGTTTGTGGTCCCAAAAAGAGCAGTTAAAAGAACTATGATACACTGAACATAAAAGAGTTAAGGAGCCTTTGGAAAGATTAGCTCCAAACTATCTATATTAGATCAGAGTTTTGAAACTTGAAAAATCGTTTCTAAAAAATATTACTATCGCATGCAGTATGTTCCAATGCGTGGCAGGCCCTCGTGACGGTAACTTTTGAAGCCCTCATATCGTAAAGTTTTCAATTCTATAGTGCGACTGGTAACAACTGCGTAATTGTTTGAGATTATCGCCTGCCAATGGGACTCTAATTCACTGATTGAAATGTTCTCCCTGCAGCATTTCACGTCAATAGCATTTTTCTTCGACAACGGCAGGGAGTTTAACATGATTTCGTGTAGTACCTGAGAAGTCAGATTGACCAAGGCAGGACTACCGGTGCTTCTATCTATAAACTGTATAAAACACTTACGACGCCGTGAAGAGATCGAGTGGAAGTTCTGATCGTTCTACACTGCCAAATAAGAAAGAAAGAGAAGAAAAAAAAAGAAAAAGGAGAGGGGGGGGGGGGGGGGGGGGGGGGGGGGGGGGGGGATTCTGCAAATGAAAGCCTACAAATATGTTGTAAGTGTGACACACTTGCTGCATAGCTGGTGCTGATTATTTTACTAAATCTATTCAAACTTATACTGATCACTATTTCAGTTAGTCAAACTGAACTCCAGGGATACATTCTATGATGATATCATGCAATATCAGAGATATATTCAAATTTCAAAGTCATAGTTTCAAAGACGTTCAGCAGACGTACTCTCTGTCACCTAGATTCAACTAACTCTGACTTACACTGATAGGATGTTTTTAACTTACGTTGAGATCATGACAAATGATACGTCAGCAAGTTTTGGTGTTGTTTAAGCATAGACTAGCCATGTACTCCCCTTAACATGGCTTAGGGCAGTGCCCATATATACAGGACTTTTGCTGAAGCATAGAGCACTTTAAGACCAGATGCCCTTCCTGTCATCACCAATGGCCCTTCAGGGGAATCGAACCCGTACCTTCTCGCATAGAAGGCAAGTGAACCATCCACTGGACCACGGCAGCTGATACAAACTGCATGGAGGAAACTGCCACCTACACAAGTTTCCTAGAATTATACGAGTCAATATACAACAACATGTAAATAAGAAGATCTCAGACCTACTTCTACAGATATCTGAGAAACTACCAGCATACTGTGAGGTATGTGAAAGGTACCTTGCATTGGAAGGGCTATAGCTAATTTAGTGTAGCCTATCTTTTACTAAAATTTTTTTTACATCAGTGGAGTGACTCTATTGGCAGAGGGACAAGGTTTTCCTTCTTGTGTATTATTTCACATTTCAACATGTTTAGAGCTCACACTATAACTTATATATAAATTATTTTTAGGATTATATTGGAAGGCCTAGAGCACCCTTGGCCACACCTTTCAATGGTCCCTGCTATGTAAGACCAAAGCTAGAGCAGATTGTGTATGGTCCTATATCAAGTGTGCTATTTGCCCCTTGCACCCTCCAGGTTACCAAATAATGCTGCTCATGCTTTTATATCTGCTATGTCTTAACAATTTTCTAAAAAGCTAAATTTATTTCTATTATGCAAAATTTGATTAAGCTATAAAATTTACATCTAGGCTGCTGACTCCAAATACACTGTAATCAAGCTTTGACTGGTGTTCCTAACCTTTAAATAAAGGACAGTTGATATATTCACAATTAATGCCCCTTAACCCTAAATTTAGCAGTCTTGCCAGTACGTTTCTGCCACCGAACAATGTTCAAGGGTACAACGCTATGTTGCAAGCAGTTGTGCACTGCTAACATTTTCAGAAGAGGGCTCTGAATTCTGGTCAAAACAGCCTTGTAGATGCCACCCCAAAATTTGGGCAGGACAATTTTCTGCTTATGCTTGCTTAGAATAACTCTAATTTCCTTCCAAACCCTAGATTAACTCTCAAATAATCTGTGTTAAATTTTGGGGGGGAAATCTTTAACATTGGGACAGAAAAGCTTTCACATCTTTTGTGAATTAAAATATGAGATGGTCCTCGTTTTGCTATGTACTTTCTTGTTCAGTGTTCCCTTGGTTCTCTTTGCCGGAGAAAATAAATTTGACTAAAAGAGAGTGCTCTGGCCCTAAAATCCCCCTTTAGCAGTCTCTCACTCAAAGACCCCTGATGAAAAGTGGGTCCGACATTGAAACTGCCCTAAATAAAACAGAAAAACCACCACACAGGCTAGCTATTACGTAAAGGGCAGCTGGGGCATCCATGGGCGATGCCACCTAATTTAGGCTACAGGGTAGAGAAGCAAACCACGAGACATGCTAAAGCACCCAGTAGGATACTGATACTGCATCCATTCTAGCAGTCTCTCAATCAAAGACCCCTGATGAGCAGTGGGCCCGACATTGAAACTACCCTAAAATAAACAGAAAAACCACCAAACAGGCTAACTAATAAATAAAGGGCGACACCCCTCAATTTGTGCTACCAGGCAGAGAAGCAAGCCATGAGGCAGGCTTGCGCGGATTACGGAAAGCATCTGTCATCGATGAGAACAGATACTACATCCATTCCTTGCCAAAAGGCCGAGAAACGGTGCATCCATTCTAGCCCCCCTCTCTAGCACCACCACTTAAAGAAGATATAAATATCAACAAAAATGTTAACAAAAATTGTTTATTCCCCAGGCTGCAGCCTCTGATAATCCTGGGGTTTTACCCCCTCCCCCCGTCTCCCCCCTCAGCCCTCTATATATACAGGTCAGTAGTGATGATTATCATTCCCAAGTTATTTATTACGCATGCCAGCTAATTCACAAACCACATTTATTACACATGACGGAGTGGGATTATTCCGGTTAGACGTCGCAGGAGTATTTCGTTAAATGGCCTGCTAGCACAACTTAACAAGCAAATCTAAAGTTCGGGTGCCCCGAAATTAATGACACTTTCATTTCGGACGTGTTAGCCACGACGTTATCATCTGGCTGAGACACAAAGTAACAATATCGATTGTTCAGGAGAAGCCTGATTTCCACATGACTGCCACGACTGCTACATGCGATAACTGCAGTCATAACAACCAAGGTACAGACTGCAACGGATTCGACGGTTGTAATAAAGCGCTAAGCCTGCGCTGCCGCGTTGATTTTAGCAAGCATAACGACAACACACATGAATCATCTGTCAATAGCAAAACGTATCTTAATTCCAGTTCATCTTCTGTCGGAAACAATTGCTGCTTGAATCGTTTAACGTTTTTGTTCAACTCTGACCGCGGGGAACTTGAAACAAAACAACAACCTTCAGAACAACCCTGAAAATCTCTTCATTGACGTCAGTATCTCTTTCAAACCAGCAAATGTCACCGCAAGTGATTGTCAATGACGTCAATATGAAATATAATCTCTATGGTGGTTGTCAAAAGACATCTGTACTCGTTTGAATATCAATTCTCTATTCTTCTAATTTTTCGCTGTTCACTAATCCAAATAAGTAGCTTTTATTGTGTAGTTAGTCTACCGTTTCAAAGTTAGTTTCTTCAATAAATACGGAAGAGAATAAATGCGGCCTTTCCGCCTAACCTTCAAGAGAATATTGAATGTGATTGCGAAACCAGCGAGCCAACATCTAGAAGACTTGTGGAAACAAGGTTCGTTTCAAAGTAAAAAAGACTTTATGATCCAAGAAGCGAAACAGTTTAAAATTTTTGTATTGACATATCATCTGTAATTCATTGCATTGCCTCGCTGCACGACATGCTCAACGTGAACGAGCATTTTTGCCTGGTTGTACGCCGCTTGTTGCCATGCTCGATAGGGTGAACACATTTAGAATTATCATTGCGGGGTTTCCTTGGACGGGCTTTCATTTACGTCAATGTGTTACCATAGGTTACAAGAGTCCACTTTTAGTCTGCAGCTCCAGCAAGAAGATTGGCCAAGAGAAAAGCGCTTAGGTTTGTGAAGCAAATTTAATTTCCGGTGATAATGTAGAAATGTTGATATGGCTACGCTGTTGTTAAAAGTAAGATATGATAGATTCTCTACTCACAGTCACTGAATAGCGGCGGATGGAGAGTAGTGACGTCTCACATCTCATGATAGAATCTCATACTACCAAGACATCTCTCTTTTACATCTATTCTCTTCATGTGAAGATTGTATAGTTATGTAGGGTCTCTCCGTTAAGAATCCACCATCAGATACGGATACTTCCCTCGGTCATACCTCAAACAAAAGGCCCAATGGTCCTCTTTAAAATCTTTAAAGTACGTACAATTTTACGGCGGCGGTGCTGGGGCAGTGGCAATCCACCTTCTTTTCCTTGTCAACAACACAAAATGTCAGATCCCTTGGCATTTCTAGTGCCTTTTCCATCGGGAAACTTCATTCTAGGTAATGCTTAGAAGTATTTCAAAACTTCGTTCATTCTATATTAGAAGCCAAATCAAAGTGAGTTAAGGCCATCATAAATGATTTGTGGTGACAAAGGGAAGAAGTTTGGGGTGTGGGGTGGCAGCCCCCGGCGAAATATGATATCCCGGTTCACAATTTATGTTACAACCCCTTCAGATCTCAGAAAAAATTCATCTGGAAGTGTGCCAGAATATGAATTTTCAAGTATTACCCGGTTACAGTACCTCTGAGACACTCCATGCTGCCAACTAAACGATTTACTTGCTTCGTTTGTTCTTGTCACTGCCTTTGAGAGCTTTAGCTCACATTCAAGCATTTCTTTGGACTTTGGACGTATTTTAAAAGTGGGTAGCAATATGTCACATACTTCTTTAGCCTTTCTAATTTTAACCACATATGAATTAATTTCATATTTGCCTAACAGAACAACCTGATGAATATATACCTAATGAACAAAAACAAAAGCTATTTGGAGGGAAAATATCGAGGGCTAGTGTTGAAAATTCTAACGCCTTTCGAGTCCGTCATTGCGATAGTCATGGTGGAGATTATCATGTCTTCGAGACTCTATCTTCTTGCGAGCTACATTTCGAGAGAAACTGCTCACATCTTCAGACCTAAGAAAACTCTTCGATCTATCAAGAGGTAAGGCTAAAAGTTGCCAAACTCGATATCCGCGAACGTTCGCGTACTCCATTTCTTTTTAGAATTCCTTAAAAATTGTTAATTCAGCTATTTTAGTCAACTTTTAAACTCTTCTAAAAGAGACAGGCAGAAGCAGTGACTTATATATATTTATTATACCTTTAAATTGATTATCTAGATTCCTGAAGAAATTAACCTCAGTGCTGGGATACAATTGCTGTTTTCGACAACTTCACAAAACTCAATGAATCAGCAAAGAGTAGGAGGAACTCGCTTGCAACCTAACGGCAGATTTGAAGCGATTGACCTCAAATCAGACAAAACAATCGTTGAAAAAAAAATTTAACCTTTAATATATGATGTAGAATTAGCACAGCTACAACAGCTACAATCTTCAGTATAACACAGATCAACGAAAACATGTTTTGTTTATCACGGGCTCATAATAGCATTTCTTAGTAGGCAAGTAGGCTGGGTTCAAATTTACTTTATCCCATTCCACTATGGTGCCTCTGGTCATTATGTGGAAAAAGGTGTTTTCTGTTGATATGCTTCGAATGTAACACAATCTATTGCAATCGATTTCAATTTTGATAAAACTGAGAAGTTGTCACGGAAAAAATGAGATTTGGCAAATCTTTGGGGGTGGCCCCATCTGCCCCCTCTTCTCCCGTCCCCGATACCATTCCAAAGTTCCAGAATAAGTTACACGCGAAATACATTTTTACTATTTCTATGTCAGGCGCTATGCGTTATCATTAGTTCCCAGGCCCTGCTAACAAGGGGAGCCTGCCTAGTTTAACTGTCCCCTTCGGGAAGTTGTAAGGTAACAACAAAACGTCAGAAATAATACACGTGACAACCCATTTCCGTTGAATGTTCTATAGAGTTTGCAGATATTTTTTTACAGTTTTATGGAGGGTGCGTATATTTCTGTTAAATTCCGCCATTTTGTTGACGAGGTCTCAATTCATCATTAAAGGGATCATTTAAGGGGGCACGCTGCACCCTATCATTCCACTAGTTCCACAATTCAGCTTACCGCCATCAAAGAAAGACAAATTTATGCTGCTTTAGATCATCACGAAATCCAAGCGGTTAAACATGGCATTCATGCGCACCACCCAGGCACTGAAACAGGCTGACTCATTCGACATGCAGCCAAAACTGATATACAGACTTCGTAATGCATTCTATATGTTTCCTTCGTCGGAGGGCTGCACGAAGACAGAGATCTACAGGGCCGGGGATGGGAGGGCAGATCAGGGGGGCAAGTAGGCTGGGTTCAAATTTATTTTTTCACATTTCACTAAGGCGCCTTTGGTCATTGTGTGGAAAGGGATGTTAGGTGTAGATATGCATATCATGCCGTGAATGTGACACAATGTCGCAATCAATTTCAATTTTTATAAAGCTGGAAAGTAGTCATGACAAAATTGAGATCTGGCAAATCGTGGGGAGGGAGGGCATGGGCCCCTCTGCCCCAGCCCTGGTTCTAGCATTCGAATTGTTTAGCCGTACATGCTGTCGCAAACACGAGTTGCGTATCACTTCTCCCCTGAAATTACAACCTATCCAAACGTTTTCACTCGATGTTTCCCGTACTATCCAACGCTATCAACTGAACGCATGGGTATGTGATGCAATTTGTCATGGTATGAGAGGGAAAGGCGAGCTTACCTCGATAAAAGTGGCCGTGATAGGCCTTGCTGTGGATAATGGACTATAAAAAAGGAGAAATTCTCTAGCAGCGAGTTCTTCGATAGCAAGTATCCCTTTCAAAAGAATACCAAACACCCATGAGTACATGTGCTTTTATTTGGAGCAACTGAAGTCTAGCCATCAAAATCGTAAAGCCCGGACCAAACCGACCGGATTTTCTATTCCACTTTTCACTATACAAATGTCGAATGAAAAATCCAGTTTGGTCACCTTGTGTAGTGATATCGAGTGTTGTAACTATAATTCGGCCAAATGATGGGATTTTCCACAATCCAAGTAGGAGAACAGTAGAAATCCATTTAAGTGTTTGACTAGAAGCAAGATCCACTCTACAAGATTCGTCGACATTACTACACACGCCTGGCAAACGACTAGGTTTTGCAATCGACTTTGATATAGTGAAAAGTCGAATGGAAAATCCAGTCGTTTGGTCAGGGATTTACACAGCGTTCCTTAAAACCAAAATAAGGGCTCAGAGAAAAGTAATATGGGCAAGGCATGTCAACTGTAACGCAGTGACAAAGGTAGACCATTCTTCACGGCGGATGAATCGGACAAGTTTTTAAACATATGTAAAGAAAACAAGACAGCGCGCATCCATTACACAACGTTACTCCATTTCCACTTACAGAAAGAGCAAATAGAGTACCTATCACAATGGGACATTAAGCAAATATACCTGACAGTGAAAAAGTATGTAATCTGTGCAATTCCAGGGAATTAGGTGATAAATTTCACTATCTATTCCACTGCAGTGTTTTTAAAGAAAAAGCGTTAATTTATGAAGCTTTGTTTTCGTAACAGACCAAACAACCGTAAAATGTGTGATCTATTCATCTCAAAAAGTATATCAGCAATATCAAACATACAAAGTTATTTAGTTATGAACAGCAACGCCCTGCAAAGAATGCGCACGTGAACCATATTGAAGGTTTTTGTGAACATATAAGACGATACATTAAATAAACAAGCTTTCGATGTTTTATAACATCATCATCAGCGTAAAGGAAACTTGACAGTGTATACGGTATTCAAGGGCTTCGTGGCCTAAATAATCAATATATATAACAAAAGAATATAAATGAGCCTCATATGAAAAATTAGAAAAGTGAAAGGGTTGATGAGCCATTTGTTTCATGTATAACGTGAATGGTGAACAAGTCTTCTGAGCGCACATACAACGGAAGTTTTTAAGCCAGAGTGACGGCGAATGTCGCTAGTCCCTCTTCTATACTATCTGGTAAAATGCCTCGAATTTAGTACCATGTTTGAAATCATAGAACGGAAGGTTACAATCATATCAGAATATTAAACCAATTTACGTCATGAATAAGTTACTACCTTGCTATTTTGATTCAAAATCATGCTGTTACCATGCCATCTTTGTACGAATGGTTATGTTCTTACTGAAAGACCCCAGCTAGTGGTTTCTCGTGTGTAAGACAAACAAAACTACATTGTTATTGTCATATTGTTATTGTCATATTGTTATTGTCATATTGTTATTTTCATACTGTTATTGTCATATTCTTATTGTCATATTGTTATTGTCATATTGTTATTGTCATATTGTTTTTCTCATATTGTTATTGCCATATTGTTGTCATATTGTTATTGTCATATTGTTATTGCCATATTGTTAGTCATATTGTTATTGTCTTGTTATTGTCATATTGTTATTGTCATATTATTATTGTCATATTGTTATTGTCATATTATTATTGTCATATTATTATTGTCATACTTTTATTGCCATACTTTTATTGTCATACTTTTATTGTCATGTTGTTACTGTTGTCAGACGATGGCACGGTCAACCTGTGTCTTTGGGGTACCCCAGGCTTCCACGAAAGCCATTGAAAATGGCCTCGTACTGGTCTTCATCCTCGTACAACCTTTAATTACTAGCTTTACGAGATACAAAATATACCTCTAAATCAGGTGGAGCTCCGCTAGCGACAAAACGAAACGAAAAGAAACTTCAATAACAAAGTTTTCTCTTCTTCAGGTCAACTACAAATTGATTGTTGATTATTGGAGAAGTTATTTGATAAACGAAATTGACAGCACAATAACTGCTGCAGAAGATCAAGTATTCGCCACAGATAGTATCAGGAGAATTGTTTATGTAGAGAATACAACAGTTGCGTATATAAATTTCCGAGTGCGCCTAAACTCGAGCAGAGTAAACGCAAGGAAATGAATCATAATAATGTGACCAGAGTGGCAACTGGAAACTATGTGAGAAATAGGAAAGGGTTTGAAACAGCTGAAAAAGGGTACATTAACCAACCGGAAAGAGCGCCTAATTCGGGCGAATTCAAGATACAGTGGGACTTCCCATACAAAACGACAAGAGGTTAGAGTACAACAGGCCTGACATAACTGTTAAAAAGATACCAAAAGGGCCAACTAGTTGATCTCGTATGCCCGTTTGATATTCGAGTGAAAAGGAAACGTGAGTAAAGGCGAGGCCATTATAACGCATTAAAATATGACGCAGTGGGTCTTTGGGGCAAGAAACAAGTTTAAATAAAACCTACAGTAATAAAATATAGAGTGATTAAGTAGCTCTTAATGCTTCAGTAGGAATTAAGCCGGGTTATGAGCAGTCTTGTTAAAATAATTGGACTCTAAGCACAGAGACAAAACACTTTTCTAAATACATACACGTTTTTTTATAGGCAACTCAATTTTCAGGGTCATTCTCGAGTTGCGTAGCAATTTTCCCAAATCAGGCCTGGAGTTGCTTAAGTAGTTGGAAAACTAGTACTCTTTTCTTTGCTGATGTAAGTAGCAGTGGTATTCATTAAAAAGAGTATCCTGTTGTGTTTGGCATTTTATATGAAAGATACAAATGAAAGCATAAATAGACATGGAGAGCTTCCACAAATAATAATCTTGCAGAAATCGTTCGATCAACAAAAATTATAATATTCCTAATGTGACCTATCAGTAAATATCACTTGATACAATACACACATCGGTGCATACTATAGTGACTCATGAAGCTATAATTACAAGGGCAATGGTACTTATGATCAGATCATCAAATCCACAATAGTAAAATATTAGTAGTATCACCTTCACATTACAACGGAAATTTTGAAGCTCCTAGACCCTACATCTTTAAGTCCATCTATGCTCTGCCACTTAGATACAACAAGGAACCAAGACACTCAAGCTCAGGGATGCCAACACTATGTTTAGCTATTTCTAATGCCTTTTGGCTTCCTCACTTCCAAATACAGTGCATACACATGTTACTTGTGTCATTCATAACTGGGGTTACATGTACCCTTTGACAGTAAGAAGCATCAAACTGGGGGTATGAGATATGGTGTGAATTCAATACTATATATGCCCAGTACTTATATTTCAACAACATATGAATGTTCCATCTGGTATAACACTACACAACAAGAAAAAGGCCATAAGCAACATGTTTGATTGTCAGTGTAATGTATCTGGATGATTGTTGTACTTTAAATGCTAGACTTGTATTCAGAATATTTGCAAGTTATGTACTCAGTGCACTGCAATATTTTGTTCAATACTTTGTACTTCATATTGGGTTAATTTAATCTACTTACAACAGGAACACATTATAGGCAATTAAGGGGTACAATCATGTAAAAGCCTCCGGACAAACTGGACAATTTAGACAGGCACTCCCTGCAATACTAAGATAAATTTGGCTCCTATAGAATAGGGCACTTCCAGTTTATTCACACCATTTCTATATCTCCAGTTTTTTACTTCTTCTAGTTTACAGTGTTTCTTACTTAGAAAAATATAAAGAAAGGAAAGATGAATGTAGGATAGAGCAGGAGCTAATACTTACAAAAGGATGCTCCTAATTGCTTAATGTCTCATGAGAGCAACATCTGATCAATGAATGGCTTGTTAGTTATCTTTTACTGCCTGCAAGTGTCTCATACTTCATCAGACATCTTTTATGTTTTAAAAAAATGAGTAAGAAGTATTGTTCTTGAGACAGAACATTGAAAACAAAATGGACAGTGTCGTATTTATTTTAAAAAAATATATATCCAGACACCGTTTCGAAAAAATAGGTGTCTAGCCACATGGTTTAATGACAATAAAAAAAAGCATACTAAATCACAATCTTTCAGAGCTTACAATCTTAGTCTGATTGTTCACATTGTCTTCATTAGCTTTTCAGGAACATGTTGCCCACTCACAGGCATACTGTAATACTTTGAGTTACAGCCCCTTCCATGCTTCAAGCACCCTCCTATTTTGGCTAAGAGATAAACAAAGGTCCCTTCTTCCATATATCCTTGTAAATCTTTGGAAATGAAACTTGTTATATGCACATTCGTTGAGTTTTAAGTTAACTTCAAACTAAAGTTTCAGGCTAAGGAAGTGAATGGGCAAATGTGCTGCAGTGGAATTTGTTCAATGCAATAAAAGTGGTGATTCAGTGTTGCAAATGAATTACATCAGTAAGAAGCCTAATACTTTCAGACACTCTCCTTCCTTTTCAGCTGAAAATACTACTGGCACTTAACCAATGCATTACAGTATTTAGCCTTTGTACAATACTTGTATTACTCCACTTTATAACTTTGCATTGTGTAATTCCTTTGCATAAACATTCTCACATAAAGTATTACCTTAAGTAGAGAACTTTTATAAATGTATAAAGCATGATTCTAATGATAGAGTATCAACAGAAGACATATTGTCAATCAAAGGTGGCTACCCAGATACCCCCAGTTTTAATTATGATTTACCAAGAACCCTTATTCTTATTCTTCTCATTGGGTGGCTTTATCTCCTTGACCTTTTTGTCAACCATGATTATATAATACAAATACTTAAAGTTCAATGTAACATAAAACCATAAAATTCCCTCTTCTCTAAGCAACTATGCCATATAGAATTTTAAACATCTTCACTTATATTCCTAGTAAAATAATCTACTACTAAAATCAAATCAAGACCTTACTTTGTGTACCTTGCTTTCTCCCAGTTTTTATAATTATCTTACTAATTTTCATATATCTAGGTCAAAAATGTTTAAGGCAGCCACATCTCTCTCTTACGATATACAACAGGAGTCTGAAGACCATCTTCACAAAAATCTCTGAAATAGATAAGGTACTTCTCAAGCTGAATTCACACTAGAGGCATCATTGAGCAGTGCATCACAACGCAGTGCATTTCAAGACAGAGTGTCAAAATGCATCAAATTTTTAAGGTCATGCATGATGAATTTGTGTAATACAATGGTCCCAGAAACATATCTTTCGACTGTGAATAACTTTAAAAGTGAGGGGCCGACTTGTGTTGGTGTTAAGCATTGAGTTTACATGGATGTTGTATTAGCTTCAAGGGATACAAATACAAGTTTCAAATTCTAGTACTTTCAACACAAGATTAAGCAACAGTTTTTGCATTGGAAACACTGATAAATTCAAAGAATCGAGGGATTCATGTTAAGGTGATTGATTTAATTTGCTGACAGATTGACTCAAGTTTTCGTTATATGCAATTAACATTACACGTAAGTATGGTAAAATGTATACTGCTGTTGTTATCATAAACAGAACACCTGTTGATATTGTGTATGCATGTGAAGACTGGTTACTGACATGATTTCTGTTTAATGCTGGGTTCAGACTGCAGCAGCAAATTTATGTCAGCCATTAACTTTATATGTAGTAGAATATTAGGGTTCTGAACTCTCTCAAAGATACCATCAACTATCCTATTCATTTCTTTTGATGTTTTCATGATTCTATTCACCACTTCTCATGTCAAATAGAAATAACTGACTCTTCACTGAAGCGATAAACCTTTCCCATTGCTGCTGCTCGACACCATTTCAAATATAAAAAATGTCCTCCTTTTCTAACTTTCCAATGCATCATGGGGCAGCAAAGTTGGATTTTTTCAACTCCAATGCATCAATGAAATAAGTATGGGCAGCAGCAAGCAGACAGATTCCAACAAAACAATCGTAGCTGAAGTCCACGGACCAGTATTGTTAAAAATTATTATTAAGTAAAATCTCTTAGGTCTAGAAACACGATAAGCACATGGCATGAGCTCAGAGTTTCCAAACTTTGTTCCTTGCTTTTATGTTCCCAAATTTTTAGCATTGCTGTTTTTCTCGAATATAAACCCATGGAAACTTCACCCTCTGTAAGCTTGACAAAGGATTTTACTTATCCGAAAGCTCGCGTATAGCCATCAGGCATTTTAGAAAGAAGTGTCCAGGTGTGGAACCTCCAAGTTAAAAGGTGAGTGGAGTGAGATAAAATCAAAATCTCTTTTGTTTTTCATTCCAATCTTTTCTCAGAAAAGATAACGCATCTTTCAACATTATAATTTGACACAGGGCTCTCCATTTTTCTTTCTAATTTCAGCATTTTCTTTAATCTCTTGGCAGGAGAAAACATAACAGTTACCACTGATTACTTAAATATGTAGTGAATCTTGGCAGTTTTCATATATATATTCTTGTTTGACCATTCATGATAGTTACCGGTACTCTTATTTTTCCCCTTCCTATTACTGGCTTTCAATACTCTATTCCTAGTTGGTACAAATTTACTCTGTTTACAAGGTTTTTCTGTGCCAGTTGTTTTAATGAAATAAAGGCATCTGGACTTTTGCAAGTAAATAAAAGGGTTCTATTAGTAAAAGGGGTTGTTTCCTATGAATCATCATCATCATCATCATCACTGGGGTAGATATCTCTCATTTTTGAGGAACCCCTCCCTAGACTTAGAAAAGGAACAAATTTTGTGCTCAGACAAGTCTCAGATTACATAACATCACCATTCATAAAAACACCTCTCCTTGTATTCAATTGTTACTGTACTGATGCTACAGAAGATGCCCAAAGAAGAGCACCACAGGGTGTAACAGTCTCATTAAAAAACATAAGGAGAGGCCAAAATGTCCTCATAAATTAGCCCCTTCAATCAAAGATAGCTATCAACTGTGTATATCTTACATCCTGCTTACCTGCTTGTGCATGATAGCTATAACCTAGGGATTTCAAAATTTCAAAAGCAGACAAGAATTAACTTCTGTCAAAGCACATATAACTGGTACAAGCGCATGTTGATGTGAAATTACGCTTGTCATAATTACATGCAAGGTTGAGTCACAAATAAAAAGTAAGAGAGGAGTGTGGTTTGTGTTAACAAATTACTTAAGGGGGCACAAGAGGACCCTTAAGAACAGTCGAAGGAGAGCTAAAGAGCAAAAGCCAATAAAAGCACAATAAAATAGCAAGGTGAACTCCCATCTGCTGAGAAAGTATCTTGATTATAAACAGGAGGTACAATTTGGGCATATATATTCAATTGAGGAAAGTGTCTTCTTGCCTGTTAACAACCTATATATACCTAGTAAGGCTGTTAACAGACACGTTTGCAAATATTCAATACAAGTACTTCTGGGTACTGATAATCGAATATATGCTTTGAGAAATGACAAGTATTTACTACATGTTAAGGAAAATTCAAACCCTCAGACAAGGGGAAGAAAGGGAAGAAAACCCCAAGAGTAAGTAAGTAAGGAGCAATAGAAAGCCACTGCCCCAGTGACAACTCAACTGTGCTGTAAAGCATGGAAAGCTGTCTACACATGACCCTGAGAGTATCCTTATGACTTGCCGCAACTTTTTACAAGGACCATTGGTTGTATTATTTACAGCTCGTTAAAAGTGCATAAATACTATACATGGAACGGTGAATTTTAAGGTGATACCTCTTATCACGATAAAGATGGAAACCCGTGTAGAACATTCACCATGCATGCCTTAGTATACCAATAGTCTATCAAAATAAAAATTTTGAAAACAACAGTCAGGCTGATCAAAGTCTTGATGACTAATAGCCCCTATTAATCTCTTTTACATTTTTATTGTAGGATCTCAAACTTGTCATATTAAAATGTTAAGATTATTCTGTGACGAAATATGGAAGCTATTATTTGTTGTTTTTTTCCTTTAAATACTGACGGTCACATCAGGTATAAGGGTTTGAAACTCAACTGTAGAGGAAACTCTACTTCAAAGTTTCATCCCAATCTCACAACTGTCCATTGTTTCTGTTGACTACACTCAGACAATAAATGTTGGCATCTTTCTAACAGGTTCGTGAGAACTTTACAAACCATTTTGTTACTCCATGTGTCTCAACATGCGACAAAATGGTTTTACCTTTTCGTATACCCATGCGTATCTTCGTGAATGAGTCTCTAGCAATCAACATAGATCTAACCAAAGGGAACCCTCACTAGACACGAAAAGCGACTTGAAATTGATATATATATATGACAAAATGTGCAGATCTCACTTGAACTACATGCAAAAGTGTAGTCGTGCAAACACACTTGAACTCTTGGTTCAAAAGCACTAAACTTGATGTTTTCGTTCAGATTGTCAAATGTTGGTTTAAGGCCTTTCACAATTGCTTCAACGGGCCAGCAGTTGCTTCCGAAACGACAACCCAACTCTCCAGCTTTAAAACAACAACAATGTTCTGTCAATGAACCAACTTGTTCGCCACGTTTCCCCTACAAGAGTAATATGAGCCATCACCGATTTTCAATTTCAATGTAACATCATGAAACTTTTCGTCGATTCAACCGTCCGTTTACGTAACTTCATTTTGCCTCATGAAGTTACGCAGATTAAGCTTCGTCTGTTAACAGGTGCTCAGCTATACACGAAGTTATCAGTCATCGTAAATATTCGGAAAATAGTCTCTAAGCATCTATCGTAAGCAATCTTTAAATTGAAAACGGTCCTTATGATCTGTAAGAAAGCCCCCCATTTTTCTCATAACAATACACTAGATGACCTAGAAACTTACTACACCTGAAATCTACTCTCAAGCCAAAACAAACCACCAAAGCAACGCTTCTTACCTTGCAAGTGTGGAGAGGCGTTCCTCGTGTTTTTCCTTTCTTTCTCGATAATCAACTGGAAAGTATTTTTCGATAGTTCGTTCTATGATTTCGGTAACAACGCGTTTCCTATCCACCAAATAGCCATCAAGTGATGCCCTGCAATTAGGGCAGACAGCCTTGTGATCCAAGCAACGTTCCAGACAAGCTTTGCAAAACACATGTCCACATGGGGTGGTAACAGGTCGAAATAAGACATTAAAACATAATTTACACTCAAAATCTTCAACATCCAATTCGTGATCTGCGTCCTTTGACTTTTTCACTCTTTTAGTATCACTTAATGGTGTCGGGGAATCAAGGCTTGGAGACCGAAACCTTTTACTGGTTGCTCGAACTATGCCATCTTCATCTGACCCAGAATCATTATCTGACGACACTGAAGATGAGTCTTCATTTAAGTCGGTGGAACTACAACATCCTCCATCCATTTCTGCTAGAGCCGACATACGCTTACCTGAATCATCACGTAATTCTAAAGGAAAAATTCCGTTCATCCCAGGTATCGACGTGGAACTGCTTGGTTCAGGAGAACTCGACGTAGTCTCACTTTCTTGGTGCCTTGTCGTTTTCGATGATCTTTTTGATGTTGGGTCGCTCGTACTAGTACCCGTGTCAGCAGGACTAGACCGTTCTGTTTCATCCGAATGGGGTGACCCTGAGCTTCCCGAGGCTGTTAATGGCGTCGTGAAGCAACCACTACCTTCAGAATCGTTCGTCGAAGAACTGGTGGCACTCTCGTCGGTTGTGGTGCTGCAAGTGCCCATTGCTCCAAATTCCACACTACTGTTAAACTCGATATCTCTAGGATCTGGGGGAGCGAGCAGCTTATCCAGGTTCTCTACTACTGCTTTAAATAGTGATATATCGTCGGGCTCAAGTTCTAAACATGTTTGGTAAGCGTTGATCGCATCGTCTAAGTGACCCATGGCTGTAAAAGCGGCTCCTAACCTAAAATAAGCCTGGCCACAAGATGGATTTAACTTCACTGCTAATTGTGCGTCGTCTAGCGCTTCACGTTTACTACCTAAGTTAAGCTTTGCTTCGGATCGAAACAGAAGTGCTATATGATCATTTGGAGTTAGTTTTAAAGCTTCACAAAACGTTAAGACTGCTTTCTCATATTCTTTATCTTTTACTTGTTTTTTGCCTTCCTTTTTAAGACTCGCCGCTTTGTATTCACGGGGAAACCACTTCCAAAGTAAGTTTGCCAGGAAAATATTTGTTGCTATTTTTTCCAGTAGTGTCGATCCACATATCAAACAAAACCCGGCTTCTTCAACACAAGATCTACAAAGTGTATGACCACATGGAAGGGTACAGGGATCGAAAAGTAACCATCCACATTTGCATGTAAACATAGTATGTGTTCGGGTAGTCCCAGTAATTTCCTTCTTCGCTTTCGGACATGGAGCGCATGAACACAGAAAACGAACAAATTCCTTTACAGCTGTAAGTTGCGTTGTATGCTTTAAATCACGTACAACTTCGTTAGTGTAACCAAAGAGTGTTCTCTTTTGATACTCCTCTCTACGACGAATCGTCTCCGCAATCACATTTAAGAGATTTTCTCTTTCTTTGAATCGAGATAACTCCAAATGACAAGAATTTAACGGTAACTTTTTTCTCTCTACGTCGAACTGAAGATCATGGGCAGTGCAAACTTTGGCCATCCCTGAATCGGCCATAAACTTTTTCGTTAATACTGTATAACACTCCAAAGTCCGATAGTATTCCACGGTTCTTTTCTGGTGCTTTTCGTGCCACTTCGGCCATGTTAGTCCCCCAATCTCGTTAATGATAAACTCAAAAAGAGGAAATCCTTCAGGTCCAATCCACTTGCGTAACTAACACCAAAGACTGTTATGTAAGTAAGGTCACGTTGCGGTGATTCCTTGACCGTCAACACAAATTTCACCTCTGAATCTACTATAAACCTTTCCAAAATTTCAAATAAAACACGCCATCAAAATGCATCTCACTTTACAGTGGTACTATAGTCTCCAGAAAGTCTAACACTGGCAATACAAGTATTTCGTTCTTTTCAACCACGCCAGGCATTCGCTGGGTCTCATGAAGAGGATACCTCCGCCTTCGTTGGCCTCAACCTCAAGCATGACGAAGAAGATGTTTGAGGGGAAATAAGGCCTTGAAAGAAAGCGATGTGATTGGTTGATCAGTGAAGGACACAGGGGATAACACGTGAATGCGACTATCCTTTCAATCGTTTAATATGACTCATTGAGCAGTTAGTAATCAAGCGTCACTAAGAGGTAAACGAGTTATCACGAAGGATGAACAGTAGATTTTTCTCCAGTTTATAAATCTGTGAGAGTGATATAAGTCCTGATATAAAATTCCTCGTCTGTCTCAACTATAGCACTTCCATAAAGATATAATGGGTAACGGATTGTTAAGTTATAGCCCTTTGTGCAAAGGGTAAACCACTCCCAAGAAATCTCATACTTTTTCACCGCTTATTTTATCTCGTGTTATTGTTGTATTATATATTTTATTATATTATTCTTACAAGAAACCTTGTACGTTTTGGTGGTTAGGATTTAACCTCTCGTTCTACCTCCTCGAACACCTTGAACCTGTCCCTATTTCTTCCCTCTGCCTGTAAGTGAACGTTGACGTTTCTAGGAGGTGGAATGACCCCTCTCTCTCCTCCTGATTATCAGTTCGATGCACTGAGAGATTGCTGTAGTCCCCCAGATTTACGAATCGTCCTTCACCAACTTTTACATCAAGATTCATGCATAAGCTTTACTTTAGAAAGTGTTGACGAAATGACGTTTCATTACTCTACAACTAAACTAAACTAAACTTCCGTGAGATAAACGTCGCTGGTTTCTACAGAAAATCCCTCACTCAGACAACGACCACAGCTCCGCTTCAGGTGCCCGGCGAATAGCGACCTTGAAGTGAAAGTTCGCTCCGATTCCTAGAACACGTGGCTCCCATGATCTAGTATTGTCCATAAAGCCGCGAGCCAGCGTATTCCCCCAATCTGATCTATGTACAGCCTGGACTGGCATATACGTGCCGGGCCACCACCAACCACGCGCAGAAGGATGATCGTACGTGATCCAGAAAAAGAAGGCGGCAGCATGCAGCCGTGCTAACTCAAACACCCGCTCGTCTTCAATTCGAGGCAGCCCAATCATATTAAACGTGAACGTTACCCCAGGCGAATACTCATGCTTGATCGTGAACTCTTCCTGACTATTGCCGACCGGTTTCCCCGTAAGACGACTGATACTTCCTTTAGCCTTTCGAGCTGCATCCTTCGGGAGCTGTGGATGATCTCCTGCGTGGCGTCCGTATGTATCTGGTTGCATTGTGATAGCGGAGATGTCGTCCTCAAGCCCACTTTTCCTATTGTTGCAAGGCTCGCACGCATTCACGATAAGGTTCCATTGCTGGTCAAGCGTTCCCCTTGGTACAAATTTTCGGCCAATCACATGGTCTTTAGTCCAGGTTGTACTGTCTAGCCGAACGCCGCAATAGGGGCAAATAACGTTGTCAAGCCGGATCGGCTTCCCAGGAGGTGCGTCTTTCAGCTTATCAGCCAACTGACTCATGCCTATTACGATTAGCCCGAGTTCAAAGTTTTCGAACAACCCCAATTTGCTAGATTCAACCTAACATACCAGAGCTGCTTTTTTCCCCTTTCGGTTATAGAGGCAAAGATCACTCACTGAGTAGATGTAGATAGAGGTACTCCGATCTCTTACTACGAGTCAAAACTTCCCGTCTAGGTCAGCATCAGGAAGTGTTAGCTTCTGGAGGCACTACTTCCTCAGGGCCGGCGACGAATGATGTATCGAGCGGAAGGCAGCGCGTGCAAAGCTGTCTACGCTCAACACTATGGTGCTTCCCGAGGCGATTCGAAACCAAGCGCCACGCTGCAGGGTTTTAAAGTCACAGCTTGTCGCCGAAGCACAGATAGCTGGATCGGACATGAAACGGATGGCGTCCCCGGCAGGATTCGAACCTGCGACCCCTTGATTAGGAATCAAGTGCTCTATCCAGCTGAGCTACGGGGACGTTGGCCGCATTGATACCTTGATCGGTCGGCCACGCACAATGCTGTTCAGCCGACCTAGCGCCGAATGGTCGGCGGCGACTAGTCACCGACGTCCTCTTCGTTCTCATCATCCGACAGCTCCTCGAGTGCCACCAGGGTCAGCCTGAACCCATTCCTCTGCGCGAGGGTCTGCTCACATACGTCTCGCCCGCCAGCATCCTGCAGCCAGACATCGCCATCGACGGAGTCCCACTCCGACACTTCCCCGACCGGAGCCTCGCTCCGGCGCGAGAGCGAATGGATCGGCAGCGGGTACCTGTTCCAGACGCTCAACACCGGGAAGCTCGGGTGCTTCTTCACGTACCTAATCATCCCTTCCTTGGAGAAGATCACCGCGGCGGGCTCCCCGGCGTATGTGACGTACCTTCTGGCGGCGGCCTCCCGGCTGACACGGAACTCGTCGGCCAGCGATAGGATGTGGTCGATATCAGCACCGGCGCGGCGGTCGAGCGAACCCTGGACCAGGCGCGCCGGCATCAGGAGCTCCGCGGCGAACTCGTTCGCCTCGACCTCCATCTGGCGCGCCCTGTCTCCCGCATTGAACGCCTCGGCGCCCATGTCTCTCGCGCTGCAACGGAAGCCGTCCGCCGAGGTCGGCTTGTGCCAGGGGCTCAGGTAGTGGCCGAGCTCATGACCGATCGTGTACCTCTTCCGCCTCTCGGGCCGGTCGGCGTTCAAGAGGATCGCGCCCTCTGACTTGTCGTCCGGCGTGATGAGGCCTCCTTCGAATCCCACGAGCGGCTCCTCGCGTATCTCGTAGATGTCCACCGCCGTGGCGATGTCCCGGACCGGGACCGGCGGCCTCAGGTCCACGATCTGCCCGAGCACCGCCTGAGCCAGCCTGGCCGGGTTTCCGCCGACGTCGTCGATCTCCATCCGATCAATCTGGAGCATCACGCTCCCTCCTGCGTCTCAAAAAGGATTGGATCAGGTCGTCGAGGGCCTCTCGGTCGCGCTCGTCGAGCTCACCCGCCTGGCGGAACATTCTCATGAGCTGCTCGTCGGCCCCCGACTCGTCCAGGTCCTCGCCGACGAGGGTCGTTATGGTGACCTTGAAGTGGTCGGCCAGCTTGGTGAGCATCTCCACCGACGGGTTCTGGCTCCTGCCCTTCTCCAGCTCCCAGACGTGGGTCTTGGACACCCCGACGGCGTCCGCGACCTCCTGCAGAGACTGACCGCTCCGTAACCGCAGATCCCTGATCCTCGCCGCCAGCGACATGGCTCCCCTCCACGAATCGAGGCGGCGCGCCGGCCCCTGCCCGACGCGCCGTCAGAATGATCTTACGAAAATATACCACGGGGCTTGACAGACGCAACTGTTCGATCTACTGATACGAAACCGGCCGTCCATGGTGGACGGTCGGGGGAATAGGAGAAGAAGCATGTTGAAGACCGAGACCCGCCGCGCGCCGATCGGCACCACTGCCCGGACCGGCGAGAAGTGCCCCGAGAGCGGCGTCTGGAAGGTGGTCGGCACGCCGACCACGACCGCGCCGATTGCGAAGGGGAACAGGATGCCGCCCTACGATAACAGGGCGGTGACCTGGAAGCTCATCCAGTACGCCTGAGAGGAGGATCACCGATGGCGAGACACGAGAGGACGTCCAAGTCCGTGGCTTCGAAGGCCTCGAAGCTCCTGTCCAACCCCAAGACGCCGAAGTCGGTCAAGAGCGTCGCGGCGTCTGCGCTCACCCAGGCCCCGGACCGCAAGGGCGGTCGCAAGGGCAAGAAGTGAAGGACGGCGGGTCCCCGGGCCCGCCCCCTTCCGCGGCTGAGGCGCGCGCCCGGCCGTTCGGTGCTTACACGGTGTTCGCCCGACCGGCCGTCGCCACAAGAGCTTGAGCCGACTGCGCTTCTCGGCGCGCATCCCCCAGATTCCTAATCTGTAGGTCGCAGGTTCGAATCCTGCCGGGGTCGCCATCCTACGCTTTGTCCGACCCGGACACATGGGTAACAGGCCGTTCCGGAGACATGGGTAACACCTTCGCTCAGATCGACTCCCGGTCGGCCGTCGCGCGTTCCGACTTTCCGCCGCTGAACACGGACCATTCAGCGGTGTTTCTATCCCGCGCCCTCCGATGACGCCGACAGTCGCTTGAAGTAGGCCTCTGCGTACTCGACGAACGCCTCGATCAGCGAATCGCCATCATCCTCCCGTCGCGTCATGAGGACCACGTCCAGGTCGGGCAAGGCGCCCTTGAGGGACTTCGTCACCAGGGGTAACCCGCCGTAGCTTTCCTGTCCGGGCGGGCAGAAGGCGACGATCGAGAATCCGAAACCCGCGGCGACCGCGCTGCGCACGCCCTCCAGCGAGTGGGACGTGTAGGAGATCTCCGGCGCCAGCCTCGCCTGGGCGAGCAAGCCGGTGAAGTACTCGCGGCTGCCCGGTGCGTCGTAGAGCACGTAGGGCTCACCGGCCAAGTCCGATAGGGTCAGCGTTTTCTTGGCGGCAAGTCGGTGGTCGGCCGGCAAGATGACGGACGGGCGGACGGAAAAGAGTCGATGTAAAACCAGGGAAGAGTCCGGCACGCCGAACGTGTAAGTGACGCAAATGTCGAGCTCGCCATCGGCGACGCGGCGTGGGAGCGCTTCCAGGCTCGCTTCGCTCGGGACGACGCGGATCCCCGGCCGGCGTTCCTGAAACGACCGAACCAATCCGGGCAAGTGGAAGGACGCGATCGTCGTGAAGCAGCCGAGCCTGATCTCGCCTGCACTGCGGGCCGCGATCGCGGCGCTCTCGTTCGCCACGCGGTCGGCGTGCTTCAGAAGCGCTTCCGCGCTTTGAAGAAATCTTCTGCCTTGCCGGGTCGGGGTCGCGCCGCGCGCATGATGGCGCTGAAAGAGGACAAGCCCCGTGGATTCCTCAAGCTTGTCGAGCGCTTGCGCGACCGATGGCTGGCTGATGTTCAGGTGCCGCGCGGCCTGCGCTATCCCGCCCTGATCGAAGATGGCGCAGACGTAGGAGAGCTGCCTCAGCGTGAATTGATGCATATTTTGCCTGGTTAAAACATCACTATAAACTAGATTTTTCTTACCTTCTACCGCTGCTATCTTCCCCTAGTCTCAGAGACTGGCCCGGCACCCGAGCCATAGTCGCGCAGCGACGGCCTGATTGAAGGGAGGGGGAGTCAATGAACGCAGTCAATCCCGTCGGCGATCCCGTCAGCGAGCTCCTCGCGAACGTTACGCGGCCCTTCGAAAGCGCCCGGGCGATGCCGCCGAGCGTCTACACCAGCGAGGACTTCCTCCGTCGCGAGCTGGACCTGGTGTTCTCGAAGGACTGGGTTTGCGTCGGGCGCAGCAGCACGCTCGCCGAGCCCGGCGACTACCTGACCTACGATCTCGCCGGCCAGCCGATCTTCGTCATCCGGGATCGGGACGGCACGATCAGGGCGATGGCGAACGTGTGCCTGCACCGGATGTCCACGCTCCTTGAAGGTCGTGGAAAGGCCAAGACGATCGTCTGTCCGTATCACGCCTGGAGCTATTCCCTCGACGGGTCGCTGCGCACCGCGCCGGCCATGAAGCAAAACGAGGCCTTCTGTAAGGACAGCTACCGCCTGCCGCAGATCCGGTGCGAGGAATGGCTCGGCTGGATCATGGTGACGCTGAACCCGGAAGCGCCGTCAGTGGTCGACCAACTCGCGCAGGTCGAGACGCTCATCGAGGACTTCGGCATGGAAGACTACGTCGAGACGTTCCATGAGACCCATGTCTGGGATACCAACTGGAAGATCCTCGCCGAAAACTTCATGGAGTCCTACCACCTGCCGGTCTGTCACGCGGATACGGTCGGCGGTCTGTCACGGCTCGACGAGATGGTCTGCCCGCCCGGGCGCCGGGCCTTCAACTACCACTGGATCCTCAAGGACGACTCGCTGCCCATAGCCTGGGCGCATCCCGACAACACCCGCATAAAGGGCGAGCGGCGGCGGACGACTTTTCTTTTTGCCATTTACCCGAGCCTGCTGATCACGCTTACACCCGGGTATTTCTGGTACCTCTCGCTGCATCCGAAGGGCGTCGGGCAGGTCCATATAACCTACGGCGGCGGCATGTCGCCCGACTACATCCACTCCGACGACGCCAAAGCGCACCTGGAGCAGACGAAGATCCTGCTCGACGAGGTGAACGCCGAGGATCGGGGATGCACCGAGAAGGTCTACCGCGGGGTCCGCGCCGGGCTCTCGAAGCCCGGCCATCTGAGCCATCTCGAACGTCCGAACTACGACTTCGCCCAGTATCTTGCGGAGCGTACCGGCGGCTTCAGCCGCAGTTTCGAAGAGCAGCCATCGTCATAAGTTCCGATCGAGGGCGGTCCCCCTTGGATCAGCCTCTTGCTTGGCCTGGCCGGGGCCGTCATTGTCACCCGGGCTAGGTTGGGACCTTCGGGCATTGCTTGCTGACGGCTTCCCCCTGGACTCCTAGACACTCTTCCGCTTTGCCGGAGGGATGTTGTGGGCGAAGCGCTACCGCGATTCGACCCACCCCGTCACATCGAATTCTGTCTAACTGACCGCCGCTTTGGAGGGGTTGCCCCGTTCATGACCGCTTCGGACGATCGCCGCGCCAAGCGCAACGTTGCCGTTCTGGTGGCCGCGCAGGCCGTTCTGGGTGCCCAGATGCCCATGATCTTCGTGGTCGGGGGCCTCGCCGGCGGCATGCTGGCCGGAAACGCCTGTTTCGCCACGCTGCCGATCTCGCTGATCGTGTTCGGTTCGATGACGACGGCGCCTTGGCTGTCTCCGCTGATGCAGCGCCGGGGCCGCAGGTTTGGGTTTTTCGTCGGCGCCATCGGCGGGGCGGCCGGCGCCGCGATCGCCGCCTTCGGCCTCTACCTCGGATCCTTCGAGGTTCTTCTCCTCGGGTCCTACTTCACCGGCATCTATATGTCGGCCCACGGGTTCTACAGGTTCGCCGCGGCCGACGCGGCCTCGGAGAGGTTCCGTCCCAAGGCGATCTCCTATGTGATGGCGGGCGGGCTTCTTTCCGCGATCATCGGCCCGCAGCTTAACAAGCTCGTCTACGACGCGACCGTCGTGCCGTTCCTCGGTACCTACGTCAGCGTCGTCGCCTTGAACCTCGTCGGCATGTTCCTGTTCTTTCTCCTTCAGCTCCCCAACAAGGAGGCGCCCAGTCCGGCCGCGGCGCCGGTCCGTGAGGCGAGGTCGCGATCCGAGCTGCTGCGCGATCCGACCATCCTCGTTGCGATTATCTGCGCCATGATCAGCTATGCCCTCATGAACCTGGTGATGACCTCGACGCCGCTGGCCGTCGTGGGCTGCGGGTTCACGACGGACGATGCCAACGACATCGTCTCCGCCCACGTCCTCGCGATGTTCATCCCGTCGTTCTTCACCGGGCACCTCATCGTCCGTTTCGGGGTCCTGAAGATCATGACGACGGGTCTGGTGATCCTCGCCCTTTCCGGCCTCGTGGCGCTCAGCGGCGTCGCCCTTCCGAACTTCTATATCGCCCTCATTCTCCTGGGGTTCGGCTGGAACTTCGGCTTCATCGGCGCGACCAGCCTTCTGGCGACCGCACATCGGCCGCATGAGCGCGGCCGGACGCAAGGCCTGAACGATATGATCGTCTTCGGCTGCGTGACCCTGGCCAGCCTCGCCTCGGGCGGCCTGATGAACTGCTCCGGCGCGACACAGGTCGACGGCTGGAACGCGGTCAACTACGCAATGGTTCCGTTCCTTCTGCTCGCCGGCGGCGCCATAGTCTGGCTGGTTCGGCAAAACCGATCGGCGGCAATCAAAGCCTGAAGAGCGTGGCCCGAATCAGCACGCCTACCCCAGCCACCACGGGACGGCCGGGGCCAAACTTGCGCTCGCCCAAGATGACTGTTCTAGTAATTCCGGGATCGGTACGGGGTTGCCAGTACGGGGTTGCCAGGTGGTCCCACTCGCGATTCGAACGCACCTCGACAAGACAACAGGGAGAAACTCGATGAAACGCCCGATCATGCTGGCAGCGACGACGGCGATCGCTGCCCTCGGAATTTCGGCGACGACGGCCTCTGCGCAGGATTGCCCGATCAAGATCGGCGGCATGGCACCGCTATCGGCGCCGGGCACGGTCGTCGGCGGCGAGGCAATGCGCGATGCCATGCTGATCGCGGAGGAGGACATCAACGCGGCCGGCGGCGTGCTGGGATGCGATATCGACGTCGTCATCGGCGACACCGAGGGCCTGCCCGAGAAGGGCGCCGCGCTGATGGAAAAATTCATCACCCAGGACAACGTGGTCGCGGTCGGCGGCGGCTATCACTCATCGGTCGGCGTTGCCTCAAAGGACGTGGCCAATGCGCGCGGTGTGCCGGTGGTCTTCGCCGAGACCTGGAACGACACGATCACCGGCGACAAGCAGAAGTACATCTTCCGCATTGCCCCGCTGTCGTCATGGGCCTCCTCGACCATCTGGAAGCACGCCAACGAGATCCCGGAAATCGAGAAGGTCGCGATCCTGACCGAGAACACGGACTACGGCATTCCCGCAGCGGCCGAAACAAAGACGGGCTTGGAGTCGGGCGGCAAGGAAGTGGTCACCTTCTCCGTCGATATCGGCACCCAGGACTATGCCGGCATCGTCCAGCGCATGAAGGCCGAGAACCCGGACATGGTCATCGTGCTCGCCACCGGGGAAGCGGGCTACAACTTCCAACAGCAGGCCTCTGATGCCGGCATCGGCAGCCAGGACATTGTTTTCCATGCGGGTCAGGTGTCGCTCGAATCCAAGGCCTACTGGGAAAACGTGCCCGACGGCCAATACGCCTTCGTGCAACGCATCGGCGTGCCGGAGAACCTCTTCACCGAAGAGGGCAAGGCGTTCTCCGAGAAGTACAAGGAACGCACCGGCAAGGATGCGGTCGAGAGCTATGCCATGGAGGCCTACGACTCGATCGCCATCATCGCGCAGGCGATCAACGAGGCCAAATCGACCGACGGCGATGCCATTGTCGCGGCACTGGAGGGAATCGAGCACAACGGCACGCTCGGGAAGATCTACTTCCCCTACGGTACGCAGAAAGACCCCTCGGTCGACGGTCACGGCTCCGAATGGTGGCACCAATGGCCGGACGTGGCGCTGACGGTCATCCAATACCAGAAGGAAGGCGAGAACTCAGGGACAGCGACCATCGTATGGCCGGACGCCTACAAGACCGGCGATCCCATCTACGTCCACCAGTGACGCACGTCCGCCTTTGACACGTGGGTAGGGCGGGGCTGACCCCGCCCTATTCCGCGAGAGGCGCGCGAGGGGGCCGCGAGGGGGGAACGTCGCGTGGAACATCCTGACATCTTCTGGGGCGTCATCCTGTGGATGATCGCCTGGGGCGCCATTGGCAGCCAGGTGCTGCGCCGGCGCTACCTCAAGCGCGACCTCGACACCTCGAACACGGTCTTCGTCGGCGCCATGACAGGTGCCGCGACGGGACCGGTCGGCCTGATCCCGCTCTGGCTGTCGACGCCGAGGCTCGACAACAAGCTGGTCGTCGGGCCGGCGCTCCTCACCGTCGTCCTGGTCGCGATTGCGTTCTCGTTCGGCGACCCCAACAGCCTCTGCGTCACCAATGGCGGCTTCGTCGCCTCGCAGGTGGTGAACGGGCTGATCATCGGAATCATCTACGGCTTCATGGCGCTGGGCCTGACGCTGATCTTCTCGATCCTCGGGATCGTCAGCTTCGCCCACGGCGAGTTTTACATGGTCGGCGGGATGCTGGTTTATTGGATCACCGCCGTCTGGATGCCCTGGATGCCGCCCGTCGGCGCGGTGTTCCTGTGCACCATGGAATGTACGCATTCCAAGCATGCAAGTGTCACTCAAAACAGCTTTTGGTGCAAATCTAAACGCATTTCAGTACCAATTGGTACAGCAAACGCCACTCGAGTTTCCCGTGCGAATCTCAGCGACATATTTCATGTTTTTCCATAGTTTTGCACAATTCGATTTTATTAGTTGGCTTTGCTGCTCATCATGTAACTGTACTTTTCAACGAAGTTTCATTAATAAACATTTACTGCTGGTTGTCTAATAGAACCAAGTCACATGTTCTTGTACTGCATCAACATACGTCGTTGTGTAGTGTAACTCAGTTCCGATCCTCTGGCAGCTAACAGCTCCATCCGGCCCTAAAGAGGGCATAAGAATGTTAGCATAACGACTGCAGCAGATTTTCCTCTTTCACACAGTTTGTTCTTAACACGTTAACAGCTCGATCTACCCCTAAATGGATCACAGTCTCCCTGTCATGAAATTGGTGCATAATGATGACGTCATGCGGAGGCCATGCTAGCATAATGACTAGAACGGATTATTCTTCTTTTACATCATCCGTTCTTAACACGTTCCCTGGAAAGCCAAACAAGTTGCATTTCTTATTTTGCATGTAGTAAATTAATAGCCATATTATCACAGCATGTGAATTTTCTCTGAGATCTTAAAGGAGTGCTTTAGATCACTGCTTACTGGTAATACATAGACAAGAGTTTCCATTCATGGCAAATTTAAAAAATCAAATCCTTTATTGCGATCATGTAATGAGATCCGAAAATCAACTTATCAGTTTACAAACACAAGCATTCATCGATGAAGTCATTAGAATCAAATCCGATTACGAAACTCGTTAGATGTCAATGGAAACAGACCTTTCTGTGTACAACGATAAGCGTTTAAACAAACTTAATATTAAAGTTTTCGATTGCATTACCTTTCCCGCACAAGTATTTATAGACAAGGTTGTATTAGGATACTTCGAAATGACAATGTAAAAGTCAGCAAATTAACGCGCATTGAAATTGCAGACGTTGACACCGGTATGGTAAGAAGGTGAGGCATTCCATTGAGGTAAGTCACGAGGATGGTATGGCAAATGGTATAATAAACATTAAGGAAATGGATCACGTAATCATATGTGTCTATGCTCAGCAGTTTTCTCATCATAGCCGACAGCTGGTATCAAATAAAATACAATCACGCCGCTTTTTAGAAACATGTAATGGTGTCCTTCAACTATAGAGGAAATGTAAAAACAGGAGAGCGTTTATCCTTCCAGCAAAACAGGGTGTTACGAACGGTCTAGAGTCTTCTTTTACGATAAAGCATCACCAACAATTTTTCGTCGTCAAGGCCTAACGGCTTGTTAGGGCTGGTATTCAACGCATAGCAGTGGAAATGCAATCTCCGCACCAGGTCTCTAACCTGACGTAACAGACCGAGGTATCAACATGGGCTATACTTATTCTTTATCGGTATTACTAAACAATGTTACCATTTATGTTCCAGTCAGGTAAAATTCAATGGACAGAATTGTTAAAAATTGTGTAACCTTCCTTGATATTTGACTGGAAGTTGTTTCTGCGAAAATTAGTTTCTGTATCGACAGCTGAATTTAAAACTGAATCTAACGGTTTGTCTTTAGCAGATGTTTTCACCAAATACAAGACTAAACATTTCTGTCTCTTCGAGAAAGATAAGGGCAGTGTAAAATCCAAGCCCTAGCAACAGACGAAACAGAACACAACTGATTACAAATGATCGTTCTCCTGTCATCGCAATCGCTCGGTTTCTTTCATCTTCATTTCCTTGCAATAACAAAACAATTGCTGCTTAAAAATACACCTCACTAGGAAATGCAAATAAATTTATCAGTTTTTTGCCAGTTTTCACAGAATATAAAACTACGCATAGTTTATATATACATATAAATTTTCAAAGAGTGGAACATTACCACAATAGCTTACAATTCTAGGGCGCTTAGGGGATTTGGAACCACGACCTCATGCTTACTAAACCTCACCCCCCTAAAATTGCAATATGTATGCTGAGAAGGAATAAAGATGAAGGAATAAAGCTTCTGAAAGCTAGTGTAGAGCAGCCAGGTTTTAACGTATATAGGCCTATATAGATATATAGTTGACGGAAAAGAAAAAATAGAGGACTGTACTTACAAATTGTATAAATCTTTACTTCCATTAAATATGTCTTTATCTAAACTTGTAATATCATTGCCACTAAGATCTCTAGAAAAGAATAAAAACATAGTAGAAAATTTGTGTCAAAATTTATTTCTCTTCTTTTGAGCACATGCAAACCACTCTATATTATCACGTTTTTTACTAGAAATAATTGCTAAACAGTTATCACCATTATCGTCATCATCGTCATCATCGTCATCACTACCACAACCATCGTCACCATGTCATCAACAACGTTTGTACAAGAATCACTATCATCATTATCACCGCCATCATCATCACCACCACCGCAATCACCATGATCATCACCACAACAACCATCATAAATATCTCCATTATCACCATCATCATTATCATATACAAAAGAGGCAGGTCTTAGCATCAATACTACTACCATTATTACCATTATTACAACGTAAATCCGCAACCCCACTACCATAATCACCATTAGTATAATAAACATCATAATCATCACCACTATTGCCATCAGCACATCGAACATTATCACCATTATCATCATCGTCGTCGTCATCATCATCATTATTATGATCAGTTTTATCATCGCCGTCATAATACTCACTTAATCGACATCAGTACCAGCACCACCACTAACACGGTCTTTAACATCATCATGGTAACCATCATAATCATCATCGTCACTGACATCATCATAGTCGTTATCATTATTTTCACAATTATCGTAATCACCATATTCATCATTTTAACCATTACCACCATCAAAGTCTTTAACTTTACTATTATAATAGTCATCATCATTACCATCATAGTCATCATAATAATTATCCATCGTTACTTCCATAATCATCAGTATTGGCATCATTACCTACATTACAACTACCACCATCGTCATCGTAATCATCACGACTATCATAAACATCGAGATCATTATCGTCAACGTCATACAATACGTACAACAAGTTTCCATAAAGCGGACACCCCCCAACGCGACCATTTCTATTAAGCGGACCTTAAGTAAATGAACGCATCTTATGCGCCCTTAAAATCTCATAGAGGACTTCCAATGAAGCCGACATTCCGTAACGGACACCGATTTCACGAACAAAACGAATTTAAGGAAGAGGCTGGATGAATAGGAATAGATGATTTGAATTTTTTTTGTTGATTGAGATACAATTTAACAATTCAACTACTTTCTCCAAGCATTTTTATTCAATAGCAATTGAATCATTTACGTGCCCCTACAAGAAAAACGGTACATTAGTATATAAGGTAATGGCGTGGTGTGTTTCAGACTTTCTCCTCTTTGATCACGACAAGCCATGCTCCGTCTCTCAATTGTTTGTTACTTGTTTTGTTTGTGGTACTCTACATCCAACTGACGGTCCGACAAAACTCTGAAATATAGGGGGTTTCTTTCACTTCCCAGATTTAAAGTAAGTAGGCCTGGGGTTAAAGACGATGGTTTCAACACTCAACAAGGTGGATTGCACGGACTTTCCTCCGCCATTCTCTCTTAGTCTCCTTCACACATATTAACATTGTCATTACTGGACATTCCAAACTAACCTAAGCACCAAGCGAGCCAATATTTATCCAGAATGATAAAGGCAAAATTTGACGGCTGGTCCTTGGTAGGCGGGATATGGCCTGGATAGGGCCCCTCAGAGTTGTCACTGAAAGCTATGACTATTTTGAGACATAGTGTCCGTTGTAAATAGATTCCACTGTGCGATCACTGGAACATAAATATATCTACGGTTGTTTAAATAAAATCTGAATGGGATAGTCATTTCACAATATACATATAATAGCAAGCTGGGTCCGTTGATACCATTTAGACCAGTGTAGACCAAAAGGCGTCTATGGACCCTTTAGGGATACACAAACAATATTATATGGGTCCATGACCTATTAAGGATTAAAATAAAAATGGCGATTTCTGTGTATGTACGATACCATCTCTAAAGCAGAGACAGAAAAAGCAACAGTGATGTCATTCATATCGTAATTGAATTGATAAAAGTGCATGAAATGCGCATGCGTTTATACTAATTAGTTTGATGATCTAAGTTGCTATGGGGTGCCCCGGTAACATCTTATACATACTACGGTGTTTGAGGGAAGATAGAGGTTGCAGGCCACTAATTAAGACATCGCTACGAGGAGGGTCTTTCCCACATGTTTCCTTTTCTGCAAGCATCTCACGGTAGCGCAAACTGCCTATGTCACACGCGCAAATACTAAAAGAGTGTTAGTGAATTTGGACGAAATGGTCTGCAAGAATTATCAAGGTCAAAACAGAGGACACTGATAAGAATTTTACACTGTCGCCTGCAATGTGCTTACAGTAAGAACAAGTGGCCTTGTTAATGACCGGAGACACGTCGAAAACAAGAGAACTATTGAGTCTATCAGATAAGTCAAACTTGAAATACTTACAGTGTTCGAAGAAGATTTAATTTCGAAAAGTCTTTACTACTAAGCTTCTCTAATCTGTTTCCATTCAATAATCTGCAAAAGAGAAACAAATTCGGTCAAAGCGATTGCTTGAGTAATTGTAAATGACATTCCCTGACTTAGTTGACAATGAGACCTTTCATACCTTCTTCAGAAATTTTGGAAAATGAACATTTCTGAAGTGAACAGTTTACAAATACGACCAAATGCAATTAGCTGAAGATTTTAAAAGATAACTGAAGGGCCTTGTGTCTCGGTTTGTCAATGACTGGTACGTGGGAAAACTGAAACAAGCTGCTTGAAAAGATCCGCCATAATACTAAAAATACAGAGGCTATTGTATACTACAAGGTTGTTGACAAGACAAAACATACTTTAGTAGTCATCATCATCATCATCATCATCATCATCATCATCATCATCATCATCTTCATTTTCATCATTATCATCATCATCACGACCAACAACATCATAATCATCATCGTCATCATCATCATCTGCATCATTATCATCATCATCACCAACAACATCAACTTCATCATCATCATCATCCTTGTCATCATCATCATCATGAACAAAGTTATCTCTGTGGTATTACAATTATCTGATAAATTGTTAAACCGTATCTCATTGACATAGTTTACGTGTATATTTACATATATCCTGTAAAATAAAAGCGGAGAACAAGACTTTCGTGAATTTCATTTCCAAAAAGAATATTTTATAATTTAAATTCTACCAAACTTTGTACATTCCTAGCAACATATTTTATTACAACTTTAACAGTAAACAGTTTAAGAATAATAATTTTGTACATAGGTATTTTAGGCACAATGCTGTAAAGAATGTTAAATGTAATTAATATCAGCAGCCGTTTCAGACTACATCCACGACAGTGGAACGAGTAGAATTCCAAAAGCTCGGAAAGAGCTTTACCAACTGAGCTAGGTGACCTTCGATGTTAACATACTCTATTTCTCTAGTCACCACATCTGCTACCAATTATCCACAGGTGGACATCGACATCCAACTCAACGCAATCGAGACCAGCCTCTCTGTGTCATGTGATTTGACCAAGGAAGCACGCCATCCGGCCCGTCATACTGTCCAAAGCCCATCAAAAGTATCATCGAGAAGATAGGAATTAAAATGTCAGCTTTGAAAAGAACACTAGAGAAGTAGAAAATATGTCACCACCGGGAATGGGAACAGTGGCCCACGCTTTCGCGGCGAGCGCACTACCAACTGACTTAGGTGACCTCGGTAAAATATTTTCTATTTCTCTTGTGTTCTTTTCAAAACTGACATTTCAAATCCTCTTTTCTCGATGTATATACGTACGTACTTTAAATTTTATCAGAAAAACCGTCAAGCGGATCTCAAAGTAGTGCGGTACATATCAAAACGAGTCTAACAAAGTAAGGGGGTATGTCCAAACAAAATGCCCCCCCCCCCCCCCCCCCCCCCCCCCCCACATAAACTCAATACTAAAAAAAAAAAAAAAAAAAAAAACAAAAAAATGAATTCTCCTTCTTCTTATTATCTACCTCCCCCCTCCCAACTCCGTACAAATTTTGGTATTTATCTAAAGAGAAATAAATGACTTCAACATGTATATGCTGCATTCTCTTCCTGATCATTAACCTTACCGCATCGGAAATACAATGAAGTTTGCATCTTCACCCTCGAATCGTATTCGCTATAGGTAGGCCTATATCGCTTCGAGATTTAATGGCGGTCATCTTCAAATCAAGTATACGTTTATAAACACTGGCTTAGCTTAGCCCATAAAACCTTTGATCCCGTATTTCCCTAGTTCCATATCGTGGATTTTCAATTTTGTTTTGATAAGTTTATTAGTCTTCGGATAACCGTTCAGCAAATAATTTGAGTGTTCAACATGTCCCCGACAAAGCCTTTCGTTATATCACATAATCCCAGAAGACGTACTGTAAACATTAAAGTTCCCGAAATACGGTCTATATTTTGTACGTCGGTGTATTTTTTTGCAGTCGTACCAGAATCTACTGCTAGCCACGATTAAGATTGTCAACAAACGCAATATCTCAAAGTAAGAGTAATGGAAGCGCTATTATTGTCCGGGATCATTCCAGTGAAGCAATACCACGGATGCGCGATCTTGAAACCGCTGCACAATCAGGCGGGCACAACTTTGGCTATCAGTCTTGCGCGAGCAGATGATTCAATACGCATGGCTAAACTCTTAACACTCTCGAGTGACTAATTGTAAGGGAGGAGTAATAGCAGGGAGGTGTTGGTGCTTTCACTCAAATACAGTAAAAGAGAGGGGTCACAATAAACAAGGGGCCTAAAAGCCGCTGCAAATACCTGTACATGATTGGAGTTATCTCACATAATTATGTAAAAATAATTCATACATTAAGTTAACTAACTGGCCCATATGGTCAAGGGAATCCTTTTATCGGTGATAACTCCGAGCATGTAAAAACATCTTCAGTGGAAGAGAATATCACTGCCACCATGCAACCCAGCCCCTTCAACCTTCGCAGAGGGTCGCGTATAGGGCATTGGTATCTCATAAAGTCAGTGTTCCCAGATCTCCTGTAACTCATAAATAAGACCCAGTCTACCTCCGCATTATATTATACTAGACATCACCTTGTCACATCGCAATTACAGTATTCTGTATAGCATTTCTTCTTGGGAAGTGTTTATTCATTTATGCTCTGAATGTATTAAGTATTTGAACACTCCAGAATCACACTACAGGTAGAATAAAAACGCACGGACGAGGAGATGCGGATAAACAGCTGACACATAGCATTTAATCAAAATATGGTCCCTTCCAAGGCCAGAGACGTAGTAGATAGAAAGAGTCCATCTGCACAAGAGCCTTGAAAACTCTTTGTAGTCTAAGCTAACAAAAAATAGGCCTCGATGTGCAATATGGCTCCTTTAGCGGCATATCTTTGAAATCATTGTCAATTATATTAGCAAATATCCGTTGCGTGTATATTTGATAAAGGCCAATCAGTTTGATTCGCTACTGCTTTGAAATAACTCCTAATTTTCACAATCAAAAACTATATTCCAAATAAGTAATAAAATTTCAATTTTTTCCCGTAACCCCTTGGTTAATACCCTATTTCTCGTGTAAATGTGGTCACACATAACCGAGACGATGTTTGACAGCTCTATAACAACTGATGCGCTAAACTACCTTGAGCGTATTTTATGGTTTAGTGAGGAAGATTTCCCCATTGTTGTGGTAACAGAGATAAAGCATAGAGAACCAGTAGCTGCACCTTTAAACCAGATTTTCTCCCTAAAATGTTGCAGCCATGGTGGTGCAACTCCGGGGGTCGCTGAACAATATGCTCACCTATGTGTCTTTGATCCACGACCACCAGTGAACACTGACTTTAATCATAACATGATTTCAAGATTTGATTGTCAACTGTCCCTCTCATTGACCAACCAATCGTAAGTACATGCGGAAAATTCTTATCCAAAAGCGATGCCGACGTCAGAGATAAGGTTCTAGGTATTGTGTGTTCACCAGATTGGAGGTTGATTTCGCGATTAAAAGCAGGAGCGAACAGCTGCTGAAGGATGAGCACGGTCATGTTTGAAGGGAACTGAAAACAAAGTTGCGTGCAATACGTTGCATTTTCAATTTAGCACACGGTTAAAAGAGACAAACCACTTGCACACTGAAGCTTTGATTTCAGTTGCAGGGCAAAGTTTAGCAGATCTTAATGACGTAGTAATCAGCTAGGAACGTTATTGCTACATCACCATCATCGTAATTATTGTAAACTTGAAAATTAAACATAAAGTTTATGAATACAGTAGTCAAAATTCCAATGCACACTTAAGTGTAGTTTTTGAACTCAGGCTTACTGCCGGTGTTGTTTCGGCTAACCACAGAGGTAGTAATTCTGCCCTATCAAAACGTGTGCACCTGGCTTAAAAACGACACTCCAAACTACCACCAAGAAAAATAATTATATATCTTCCTCAACATGTAGTTGCACAAAAGCCCAATCTCAAATCTAATAACCCCCACAATACTTAAAAAGCTGGTTTGTGCTACAAAAGTTGACTATTGCATTCACTACAAGACTCCTTTTGATAAACACTTTCGCCAGACGTTGGTCACAGTAATTGTCTGGATCAGTTGAAGCAAACAGACTCCACAATAGAACACCATTTGCTTGAAAACCAAAATATGTGCGTTTACCAAGAGGATTTTTTTACGGGTGGTAGCAAAACCATGTTCTCCTTTGCACTTCGTCGCGTTTTGCACTAACACGAAAAACAAGCGTGTCACTTACGTACGTGTCATTTCTACGAAGTGTTTCGATCCTCGTCATTCTTCAACTCTTTGTGAACATTCCCCCCTTATACTCCAGAAGATTGCTATGACCAGTCTCTGACAAAAACAATTAGCAAAATAAATCCGCTACCCAACGCAATATTCAAACGTCAAGAACTTCAGTTAGTCCTACATCACTGCTTTTGCTTTTGCTTTTTAGGTGAAACATAATGACAAAACGTAATCTGATGAGCTTTCGGTGTATTCTACCACCATCCTCGAATCAATTGATTACAAGATATGAAACACGTTCGGTTAAGAGACCGTAACATAAACAATAGAATACAATAAAAACTGACCAGAGACATACTAGAAGAGGGAGAGAGGAATTGAGCTTTTGTTAACGTTAAGTGAATAAGTGTGTTTGGACAAAAGAAGGCTTTCTTTCAGAAGAAGTTCGAATTCAGAAGAAGCAGAAGTGAGAAAAGTGAACGGAGAGGCAGAGAACGGATGAGAACGGATGAGAACGTAGACGAATACTAGAATATGGAGGGCTAGAAAGTGTCGTTCCAGTTAGAGGTGAAACTCCCAAATGATCCGAGAACCGTTTATGAAATTGGCGTATTGTCTGACCTAAATACGCTTCTTCGCAGAAGAAACAAAGAAATTTTGTCTAAGGGATTAACCTTCGCTATACCTCCAAAGAAATTGGACTATTGTCAGTTTTTGTTACCCTTCGAATTGCTGCATAGAAATTTTAAAAAACTATCCATCTACGATGTTACGGTCTTAACCGAACGTGTTTCATATCTTGTAATTAATTGATTCGAGGATGGTGGTAGAATACATCGAAATCTCATCAGATTACGTTATGTCATTATGTTTTACCTACGCGCCTTGTGCTGGACACTTATCTTTATAATAAGAATTTGTCCTAAAATATATTATTGTCTTAAGCTTAAGGACTATGGGCACTCAAGACCTTTTAGACCCTCGAAGCACAGCAAATTAAAACCGCTGCACTCGACTTGACTTGACTTGCTTCATCCAATGCCGGTCAAAGCAGGTGAAATATGATTAAATTCCGAGTGCCAGAGTTCTCCATCGGCCATTCCAGAAAGCAGTTCAGTTCCTTTCAATCCAATTTTCTCTTTGATGATTGACGTAAATGAAACATATGGACAGGAACTCCTCTTTTCCCATTCGGAGATCAAAGTAGGAGTCTACATGCTGTTTCATCATCGCTAATAACATGTCCGGCAAGTGTTAGTCGTCTCCGTCTCACAAGAGCGGTCACGCAGGGTAAAGATCCATATCGCGACTTGTTTGTGATGTGATGCGATTTTTGCAGGAGATATTGTAAGCTGATCGTAGCATTCTAGTGTGTGTACTATCGAGACGTTTTTGCACTTGCAAAAGAAATAAATATATAAACATACTCCCCTATCCAAATACTGAACACATTTTCTCCTAATCTGCAAATTTAAATATAAAACAAACTTCCTATGTAAATAGCACTCTTTACATTGCTTGAAGAACATTGACATCATGCAAACGTAAAAAAATTATCTAAGTTCCACATCTTCACATCACTGTAAATATATATGTAGCTTTGTCAATAGATAATTTTTATTCACAGATCTAATAGCTGTACGTTGATATATGGTTAAAATGAACACACGGAGAGACGGAAAAGATCAAGTGTTCGTTTCTAAACTGCTCCATTCTATGATGCAGATGTTCTTAGGCTACATTATGATTGAGTATTCAAGTCTCAATTGACAGAGTGACAAATGCAGAAGTGCTTACAGAGTGACAAATGCAAAAGTGCTTACAGAGTGACAAATGCAGAAGTGCTTACAGAGTGACAAATGCAGCAGTGCTGACAGAGTGACAAATGCAGAAGTGCT
>JAAAKM020006971.1:29359261-29370576 GCA_010016025.2 Alatinidae sp. Z8VKAUB7J3 | reverse complement strand
GGCCAGGCAAGTTTTAATGTCTAAAACGTGGCCGCCTTCTGTAACACGTAGCTATTAAACAAAAAATAGGTTGACCTAAAAGGTCAGATGACTCAGTTGGTAGAGCAAATGTCTCGAAAGTTAGAGTAACGAATTCGATACCCATTAGTAGTTTCATGTTGGTTTTATATTTTCTACCGTATTTCCTCTAATTAGAGACCCGTCTATAATTAATTTAGGGCACCAAAAGGGGGGGGTCTATAATTAGAGGAGGTCTTTAATTTCCAGAACAAATTTTTGGGACAAAAATAGCATATAGAGTTTTAAGAAAAACTACCAAAGTACATGTATACTTTTCATTATTACATTTAAAGTTTACACCACAGGTCATGAGTGACCAACAGTTTAAGGTACTGGGGAAAGCACATTCTAAACTTCATCTTTTTGTCTTAGAGGCTGTACATATAGCTTTAGGTAAACCTTCTCTGTGTAAACAAACGGAATTTGTATTAAGATTAGCTGGTTTTGGTTAATGTTTTCCCAGGCGCTTAAAATATTTTTACCTGTTTTTCGTGACGTCCGCATTTTTCCACCAATCATGTCTCACCTATTATAAATTTCGATCCTTTCAATGTCTATAAATTCTGTTGTATTTTATTATGTGCCGATGTATTTAATCTGAAGAGAGTCGACGAAAGGCTTCACTAACGCTATGAGAGTTCTTTTTCGGAGTATTTTCAAATAAGAACTCAGAGAAAAAGGTATAAGAATAGCAACAAGATATTTAGCAATTTTATAAGACTGTGTCCTAGTAGCTGTAAGAATGGGGCGCACAGGAAGACCAGATTTATGAACTTGAGGTAAGCCATAGAGTACACCTGGCTGGGAACTAGCCGAGCGAAGGTTTCGATATAACTCCTCATATAATACCTCTCTATTCTGGAGGTCGAGCTAAAAATTTTTGAACCCTGTTTTCTCTCTTCAAGGTGGTTTTTACCGGGTCATCTTCCAGCTTACAAAGTTTCGTCTGATCGGATAAAATGTCGTACACTTTGGTAAGTTGTTGTCCTTATTCAAAATGGCAACGCCTCTTCCTTTATCCGGCTTCAACACGACAATATATTTATCCTGCAATGGCTTGACAGACTTGTATTCATTGGCCATGAAAACGTCTCCTTAAGGGCTATGAGTGCTTTTCTATTGTTTGTTATATTCGGTATTGTCTTAGCACTACTCTCGAGCACCAAATAATCATACACCCCCTCCCCGCTTATTAATTTTTTGAAATTTATAACCTCACCCCGCTCCTTATTAGGGCCCCCCGTTTACTAATTTTAAGGAATTTTCCCAGTACTCGAAATGTAAATGATGTCTCAAAACACTTAAATAACTTCCCATACAACATATGACACTTAAACAGTTGCTAATTAGTCAATTAGGACGGCTTTTGTCGTCATGTGTGTCATCCTTGTTTAAAACTTTCATGAAATTCAGACTGGCGTTCAGACCCCTTGTTTATTTAGACCCCCGTTTATTAACTTTAGACCGTAATGATGACCCCCCCCCCGTTTATTCAGATCCCCCCTCGTTTATTTGGCACTCTAGAGTACTTTATCAACTTGTTTTGTCACGTTTGTGATCTACCTTTGAAAATGATGTGAGAAATACCGAAAGCTCAGGTTCTAATAAATTGTTTTTATTTTATTGTGTTAGCATCATGTTTCTTCTGCGGCCCTTATGCTGGGTTTTAATATTTATCATAAGATTGCGTTTTCCGCCTGGCTACCGCTGTTATTGGCAACGTTATCTTCATATTTCTTGGCTCACTTTAAAGCTAATTGAACTTTATAGAAGGGTAAGTCGTTATATATTGAAGGTGTTAGCGTTCGATGACATTTTTACTTATTTCATCCTGGCCAAACAATATGGTACTCTACAAAGAGACTTACGAGGTTGAATTTTGGACTGAATGGAAATATACAAGCTGAATAGGGTGAGTTTAACAAAATTTAACGATAGACAATTTTTTTTGTAACTCTGGATTCTAATTACATTCTATTTAATAAACGAGAATTGCTTTAAAAAAATCCGTTAGTGATATACATTTTTGCCTAAGCAGAGATGCTTTCCTTAGCAAGATGATGCTCTACTGGGCAGTTAAACCTGCCTCATGGCTTGCTTCTCTGTCCGGTAGCCTTAATCAAAGGGCATTGCCCTGGAACGCCCAGCTGCCCTTTATTAGTCAGCCTGTTTGGTGATTTTTCTGTTTATTTAGTGTAGTTTTAGTGTCGGACCCACTGCTCATGAGGTAGAGAATGACATACCCTGAGCATGCTGAGTTTCAATGATTACTTTCGTTCCTCGATGACTGCTTTTTCTCCTTAGCTAATGCCAGGCACCCAGTTTTTCTACTGGGTTCACAGTAGTAGTTTTAACATTGGTGGCAGAGTAGGCCCTATGGACTCCAAACGTCAATCTCGAACTTGCTAGACCGGCTCTCTACCTTCTGACCAAAATCACCTACCATAGCAGCTAAATTAGAGCAAAGTATGTTTAATTATTTTCTAAAATGTTTATAGCATCGGGCAAGTATTAAGATGCAGCACCGACTGTAAGTTATCAGTAAACCAAGTCGCTGGCCTAGTTATGTGACAGGATAACACGACACGGTTTTAGGTCGCTATTGTCCCCTTAACGCCAGTTAAAATTTAGCTTACTTTTGACCAAATACTATTCATGAACTTACTGAGACCGAACAAAAGACTCACATAAAATTATCTTCAGTTGCCCTCGTCGCCTGGTACGGTCGTGCAATCCTTAGTAATTTTGTGATAGAAATATACACACAAATTTGATAATGTACACGATGACCTAACAGTATTTGATAAGATGAACGTAATCATAGCAGCTACACATATGGTACTTTCAGCACTGTATGACTGTTGCTATCTATCAGTGGTGGTCAAAAGGTCAAAAACAGTTGATGCTGGGGTTAGGTTTCCCATCTTTGTAGTTCTTTGTTCAAACTGAGAACTTCCTGATCTCTCAGCATAAAGAGTAAAACGTTGAGTGCGAATCGAAGTGGAAGAATAAACATTTATTCCCTTCTTCAGTACCAAAACTAATAATTGTCTTATCCTGAATAAAGGGTTATAAACTTCTAACGCATAAGATCAACCATAAACCCATTGAAGACCAGGTTTTGACTGTAGTGAACCTCCGAGATTGTTTACGTTAATTTCCAGTAGTGCTTTATAATAATAAACGGCTTTGGGCGAAAGAGATGATAGAGTTATAGGGCGCAATGAGGCACTGCTTTAGGAGCCTCTTTGCTCATGCAATCACAGGACGAATTATGCCATAAAGCCGGCTGACAGCACGACACTGAACAACCGATATCGCATTTTTTGCATAAGACAGTAAAACCCTCATTAGATGAGTATGGACGCAAAGGCTACGTAATGATACGAGGGATTTACGTTGCGTTTACACGGCATCAAGCTGATATAGTGCATGGTAGATATCAACTGAATTTAAACCTGGTCGGACTTGCTATTAGTTTGGGACGACTTATGAAAGTTGTCCTGTTTGGATCCTACCCCAACAGGTTTAACACAACGAATCCAAGCTAGTACCTGTCTAGAATAAGGAAAAGGGAACTATCACTAGGATCTTAATTTGACGTAATTATTATCTAATATTTATCTTGGTCCTAAAATCGGCGCCTTAGTCATTTAGACCTACTTTGCGTATTTCAACTTTCAATTTCAGCGCAGCTCGTATGACAATAACGCAAACCACTGCTTTGGCTTATTCAAATGTTATGCAAAGTTTTGGATTCAAATGGATTTAACCCCGAATGAACACACTAGAAAGGATATCGGATACATTTACATTCGAACCCTTTTAGTTGAGTACCCGTATACACAGGGTGCACAGGCCAAGAGTTTGGTCAGTATGTTTAATTGGATATATATTTGATTTAACGTATTAGTAAATGAAAGTACAAAATAATCAAATCACAGATTCAGTTGTTATTTGGGATTTTGTTAAAGATTTTCATGATTTGAAAGGCCTTTATCCTGCATAACAAAACCTGCCTCACAATATCGTATTCTCCATTACAAAACCTGTCCCTCAGTATAGACAAAGACCAAGCTGATAGGCAATTCATATCATAATTTGTGTACGTGGCGGGTTTTTGCTGACTTTTTCCTGATTTTTTAATTTTCTTTTTAAACTATTCTTTAGTTTTCACACTTTTCTGACTTTTTACAACTTTATGTGGGCGTTATCTAATATTTTGTGTTTCTTTCTGACTTTGTAACTCCGTGAACTTCATTTGGACATTTTTCTGCCCTTTAGATATTTGCCCCACTTTTTGAACTTTATTTTAAATTTTTTGCTTTGAATTTTTCATGTTTTTATATTTATCCTTTGACGCTTTGCTTTTTTGACTTTCCAAAAAGGTGTACCTAACTTTTTTATTTCAGTAATTAAAAAAGCTCTCACTCTGAATTGCATAATAAAAACTTTTTTATTCTCGATATTCTTAAGCTTCAAATTTTTATTAAATTTAATATGTTAACAATAAGCAATGAGTTTATTGCAGATCATGAAATTGTAAAACTATTAACAATATATATGCTAAGAGAATAGGAAAGGCTGGAGTTTGTTTGAAGGGAAACATATTGTACCAAATTCTCCGTTAGCGGGCAAGATTTTTTGGTCATTAACCGTTTCACTTTTGCTAAACTACTTTTCTTTGCTTGCCTTTGCTTTGTTAATGCATAAACATGACCGAAGGGACCATAATTAATCATCAAAAATCACTGAGTTTGTGGTAATATTCTAGTATCTGAATCAAAGGAGATGACTTAAGGTTAAAGTTATAAGTATAACACTGTGCTGGTGTTGACCCCACTTCTAATGTACATAGGCGTTCGTACTTTTGGAAGTCTTGATATTGCTTCAAATTAAGTTAATTATTGCTAATTCTCTGTCAAAACGTATCAACAACAACAGGCCATAAATGAAGTTAGCTCCCGGGCCACTAGGCTTTGAGTATGAGGTTATTGTCCGTATCCTCTAAAATCTAAGTTTCTTTGGTTTAATTTCAGTAGCCAATTTCTTTTACTTTTGCAGCGTAATTTTTGTTGAAACAGCTTGTTTGACAATTTAGTTTTTGTCTATAACGTGATAAATATTCTGGACCATAAGAAACTAAACCTAGAAGTATCAGAATAGCAACAAAATTCCTGATAAAACACGTGGTGGGAAAACTGCGGCACGCAGAAGACTTGGTGGGACGGAGTTACAGTAGGCTCCATAGCTTTTTGTTGGTAGGAACGATTGCAAGTACACTAATAATCAGCAGACAGCCACAACAACGTGTAAATGACGTAAGGAAGTAGACTGTTGCTGTGGGCTTTGGAGTAAATGCAAGAAAGATACAGAATTGGCCAAATTGACCGTAAAGGATTACAACAGCGTATCTCCAATGGCCCCATATTCTACAAAGTAAATGTACGCTTACTGTAATAAATTTAAATACTAAGAAACAAAGAAGGGCGCCTGAAGGTGGAAGGAAGGTCGTTACTAAAATGTAACACACGACCCTCCCTGGGATTGCTTTGACTTCTCACCAACCTTCGGTACCGTCCTTGAATATGAACATGCCCTCGACCTTCCATTATGCAAAGAAAAAACCCTTTCAAGGAATTGTGCCAAATAAGTCCGTATTACAATAGCGCCTGAACAAAACAATTTCACTTACGTCGGTCACGAATGCCCTTTCAAATACCACGAAATTGAGACTGGGGTCTAATGGGCCATTATAATACGTTGCAGTTTTAGCTGACCTCCGTTTTCGTCTTTTATCCACTGTATATACACGTCCATCACCTACTTTAAAAATACCATCTTGGGGAAAGCTATCCCGTTTAATATATCCAACAATGAAGGGTCGCAGTGGATGATTTGCCTTTTTGTCTTGTTTATACTCTCCATATGTGACTATGTCTGCAGAACGATAATTACTTGGGGATAGTGCTGGCTTCTGAAGATTCCCATTGATATCGTACTGCAATTCCAAGACAACAACCCAATAATACCTACACAAACGATAGAATTGTAAGAAATACTTGTTGAAGCTCCAGGAATTCACAGTTACGAGTTACATCTACGTGAGAAATACCACAAAAAAGCGTACCAACGTACGTACAGGCTTTACCTAATACTTCAAATAAAAAAGCAAAAAATAGTACCAAAAGCAAGCCAAAATGCAATGTCTGGCAATTTACAGTAGCAAAGTCACATCAAGGTCTAGCCTTAGCCTCAGTTGTAGCCCTAAACTTCCTTTCCCTTCCGAGCAGAATAGTAAATGAAAAGATACCTAGCATAATTTGGCTGATATGATTTGAATAAAGGATCATTGTTCAACTTCCTACTGTCCTTTTCTTCCAATGGTAGTGTTGGAAGAATAAAGTTAATACACTAAAACGCTTTATGGTTGCGTTCTCGTTTTTCTTTCGCCTTTTAAATTGTCTCCCGTATGTTGTCGTACGCCTTAAAAGTTTCTTCTCCAAAGCTACAAATTTTTGGCAGTAATCGGGTAACATGAAGGAAAAAACGAGTTTGATAGTATTGAAACTATGCCAGTGATTAAAAACAATCCCTGGGAGGAAGAATGGATGCAGGTAGGTTGAAAGCACTTTTTTGGTCACTGGAAGTCTGGAATCAACAAAATCAGAGAAGTTTTTGTAAGATGCGGAAGAAAAGGGAGATCGTTTTGATAGCTCAGACTTAAAATACGTGTGATGTAGGAAAATAAAGTTAGCGCTGGTCAAATCGAGGCTGGAAGAAACGCGAAATCGATTTCATAACCACAGACATGGCAGTTTAAATGCAGAGGAAGGCAACACACAAGGTGGTGGCTATTGAAGTTTTGCTGTTGCAGCTACGACAAAGGTAGAGACGGAAAAAGACAAGAAAAATTCAGCGATACGGAAATGAAAAGCTTGCGACGGCTTTGTTCTTAAGAAAAGCGACAATACTACGTTGAAGAACACTTACTTAACTGGTCCATGGTCATCTGAAGCCTTCCATAAACGGACAGTAAAGCCGTCATACGATGCAGGAACTGTCGGCTGTGGCACTGTTGCCGTCGGCGGAGGAGGGCCTGGTGAAGAAAGAAAAATCAAGCCCTTCGCAAATTACCTCGTCACTACGGCTAGTTTTAATACGATGAAGAAGATTACTGTGGTATGACTATTCCAACTCAATACATAATACACTACTTTCAATCTTTCTTCTTTGAAGCAAAAACATGCGGTAAGACTTCCAGAATTAGAGAGCATTGTAACCATTCTAAAAAGGTGGCCAAAGCTACATTTTGGGGGTTTAACTCCCGATACCGAAAAAAGAGGATGTAATCTCGTTAAACAAAAACAGCAGAAACAACAACCGTGAACGCGTCGGGTAAAATGTGCCAACGTTGCAACAAAAATCTAAGAAATGAAGGGGCTTACGGTCTGCTGCTGTTTTCACTTTCACTGGCTTTGAATACGGGCCTTCACCTCCAGAGCTCTCACACGCCACCTTGAATTCGTATTCTTCGTATGCTTTAAGGCCGACAACATCTCCAGGTGCAGTCAAAAATGTTCTTGTTGTTTTCTCGTGTGCTTCATTTACCTTGTAAAATCGAACTAGATATTTCCGAACGATTCCATTAACTTTACGTGGTGCAGACCAGTCTAATAAAACACTGGTTGAAAGAACCTTGGTTGCCCTCACTCCAAGGGGTGGTCCATCGGGTTCTAAAGTGAGGAAAAGTACATGTAAACCGCAATAAGAACTAGTGATTTGGCATTAACCTGTGGGTAAGTTTCGTCACTGAAAGAACTAGCAAAGCATAAATAATGTAAAGTGCTGGTGTGAAGAAATCAAAGAATGGCAGTTAACCTTTAATTTAAGCGCATTATTCTTTACAATATCCATGACGTCATCCGACGACTGCCACCTCTTCTCTTTATAAATGTAGTAGTGTTCCTCGTCTCTGTAATTTTAAGAGTTCTCTCCCTGCCTGTAAGAAAACTTTGTGCACATGATAATTCTTGACTTCTCTAGACTTCAAAATAAAAGGTCTCTAGCCATGTGACCCTATACTGTTTCCTGGTCCAGAATCAATTTACGGCAATCAGTTACACACACTTAACCAAACAAAGCAAACGATAATTTGGGTTCTTCTTCCATGTGGTGTGTTATCAGTTCATTCGCCGTATTTAAAACAGAGAGTGTAATAATTTAATCTAATAGCACCGATTTTCGTTTTAATGATCCTTATTAATGTTGTAGACTTCTCCTAGTTTCTTTTCTGTAATTCTTGTTAAATTCGCATAGGGGTATAGACTACATTCACTAATATAGCAGGCACACAAATCCTTAACACACGAAAAATTGGTAACTAGGCATCAATAACGGAAACGTTTATTTAGTGAGACAGTTAAAACATGGACTCCCAACAATAGTAACCTCTTAATCCGAGGTATCTGAGGTGTATTGGGACAAATATTGAAATTACCCTGAACAGTTAAACCACCAAAGAGGCTAAATAACACTCTTTGATGACGGCACATATAAATAAGAAGTTTATTGTCTTGCAATGTGACGCACCTCTCCTCCATGCAATATCTAATGATGTTCCTCCAGTTTGGATTGAACTTTGCGTACACAATGAGTAAGCGAAAAGTTGGAGCAAAAATATATCGGACATAAAAGCTTGCATAATTCCTAAATGTATTTTAACGATTCCGGGAAACATTTGGTAAGTATGGACACCATCAAAAACTTGGTGCACCTTCCTCTGATCATCATGAAGAAAGCCTCGCAAACATATTATCAGGTGATTACATTTCGGGATATCTACTGCCTGAAAGCGAGAGTCCAAACAGTGGCAACATGTGGTGGACGCAGTTCATACCCAAGCTGACGTCATCCTAAGGCTTCATTCAGCATCACGGTGCAAGGAACGACGTTGGAAGCAATACCTTTTGAAACGTGTTATTGTGGCCCTTACGCAAAAAAAGCCTGTTGTATATGTATACTACTGTATAGATGTAAAAGCAATTTTCACTTACATACCTCAGAATAAGATTGTAAGAAATATGTTAGAATTGGTGGGAAAACAACTATTTCCACGACTTTGTTTTAGGGCAGTACTAGGAGTAATTTCGGGTGCACAATTGGGGCGTGTTTTTCGTTTTGGTTAACTACAGCCTGTGCGAGCCCAAGTTTAGTTTAGTCTATTGCTAGTAGAACTGATTAGGTCATCAATACGAAGAAACACATTCAATAACAGTTTCGTTTCCCAGTTTTATTTTTGAGTTGTAAGGGATGCGGTAACACGAGCGCATGGCTTACCAATGTTATATCTCGCTCTCAGTAATTTCAATGGTAGCCACATTTAAGAGAGTGTGATTCGTACTTAAAATAGTAATTAAAACTTTTAGATTGCTGTGGGTTCACTTTTCTTACCAAATTTGCTGTAATACGGAAATATAAGACAAGAGACTTACTGTCGTCTTTGGTAAGGTAGGTAGCCTCATCGGGTGGACCCCATCCTATTACTGTGGCTGCTTCCAGTGTTACCACGTACTGTGTGTACTTGTCTGGATTTGGGATAAATTAAAAAAGAGCTCAACATAATGATTAACGTACTGTGGACCGGACGTGAGGGGCTGAATAATGTAATAGTTTATCAAGGCCTGCATTTACTCTTCTTTGACACAGAACGGCCACTAAACAATGGTCGTTAGTGTCTATTAAGGCGGGGGGAGGGGGGAGCTGAAATGAGCTTATGACGGATGAGAAAATCTACAACATCAGTACATAAAGGGTTAATTACTCTGGGAAAGACTACGAAAAGTTAAAGAAATTTAATACGTAGGAGCAGGTTTTTTATCTATTGGCGATCGTAAAATTTTTACCTCTGCCTGTGTTATATTCTAGTTGTAGTTGTTTTCAACATAATACTATTTCCTGCACGAATTAATTTGATTACGATGTAATAAATAGCACTCTTGCTGTAATCACCTAAAGCTACAATTTAAGGTCATCTATAAAACTTAATGTAAGACGAGGTTAATTATATTTAAATGTAACTTCTACCAATAGAAAATAGAGCGAGGTCAGCTTTACATTTAAGGGTACTTGAGGCGATCGCCATTAAACTGCGGAAGCCCTCGTTGTAAAGACAGAAAGAATTTGTGTTCAATATGAGATTGCTATAGCTTGTGCATTGGTATTGTAAATAATTCATTTTAATTTTAGCCACTATATTTATTATTTCACTTTCTTTGTAATACTTTCTCTATTGCATCATGGCATTTCTTATCTTTTTATCGCCAATACCCATGTATATTATTCAAACCGTAATTTAGTATTTAAGAATTGAGTTTTACACTGTAAAAATGTTGGCGTTAGAACCTAGACAAGAGCCAACCAAAAAGCTTTGTTAACAAATGTCGTTGTAATGTGTCCGCTGTTATTCTCTATTTTAAAAATAGAAAAGAAACCAGTTCTTACTTTGCAACTAAAAATTATACATCACTACCTCTTGAGTTATCACTCAACAGACTTCTCAAATGGAGAACAAAAATACCTCGACGAACTAAAACGTTTGCCTTGACAAGGTACGATCATTTTGGTACCTTTTAATAACGTTAAGTGTTTACCTTGTCAACGCTAGCTATGAAATATCTAGATAGTAAACATGGAGCATATTACCTAAGCTTTCAAGTGTAGCTGACAGTATATTTGGCTTGTAAACGAATTGACGTTTCTCGACTGGTGAAGATTTGGGCCAGAGAATTAGCCGGTAGTTTGTAATAATCCCATTCAAGTCCCCTTGGAGCGGTGGCTTCCATGACACTTTCATTGCGGTCGAAGATATATTCTGATAACCTTGTAATCTCGGTTTCCCAGGTTCTAAACAATGAGGAAATTGTCATTACAAAGGACTCTGCAAAATATTGTCGTTAAAGCGTACTTTGTGATTTGACAAGAGGCAACAAACAAACTTCCGCAACATAAGTCAATAAAGCATAAATTTTTTGAAACTTCTATCAAAAATTATATAACTCCTAAATTTCGATACCACAATATATTGATCCACAGCCTGTCGATCAAACAACGTCAATGGATTGTCACATAGCAGGTCGAGAGAATTTTCACGCACAATTTATTAGGTCCGTCAAGCAAAAACAATTCTTGAGAGAATCACTGTCAAATCCTTGTCATTTATACCTCTCTCACGCGGATGATAGCTACTCCACTTT
>JAAAKM020006971.1:29315498-29359161 GCA_010016025.2 Alatinidae sp. Z8VKAUB7J3 | reverse complement strand
AAACAATTCTTGAGAGAATCACTGTCAAATCCTTGTCATTTATACCTCTCTCACGCGGATGATAGCTACTCCACTTTGGGAGATTTTTGCTGGAAAATTTTCAGAATTCCGCTGTAACATTCACAGAAACAATACAGTAAAGAACTGATACGGAGCCGCGAGTTTTGATACAGATTTTAGACGAAGGACAAGGGTTAACCTATTTATCAACCAAAGTTCGAACGGATTTCTGAAAAACATCAATCCTTTGAATAAAACAATTATCAACTATACAGAGGATATTTTGTGGTGATTTCCATTTAAATAGAGGATACAGAACAGTGGTACTGAATCGAAGCAGAAGAATTCTTTGAGGGCCAGTTGTCATCTTTGATCAGTGATAGTGATTTTAATCGGCCTTGTAAGAGGTACTGCTTGCAACTAGTCTCATCTTATTACCATTTTATGATGGTATGACCATGTTTAGGTTGCATTGTTTTTTGAAAACAAGCAATTTCTCCAGAGGCAGGTCACAAGAAAATAATTCTGTCAAAGTGTTTTAGTGTGCCTATTGCTCACACCTCCAACCTGAAAGCAATTTTAAAACACTGTGTTCCTGTTAAGGATTGAGTAAACGATTGACTACAAAATAATTCCCGCAAAGCATAAATTTCCTTTACCTTTTTGCCATATCTATGCCCCACGCACGAGCATGCATAATTGCTTGAAAAGGCACTGCTCATCAGGGGTCTTTGATTGAGAGATTGCAAACAAACCAGTCGAAAGTTATCGATTTTTCACTACACACTTACTATATACCTGCTGGGAGCATATTTTACGGTCACCGCAAACTAGGGTTTGAGAAACAACAATAACCACGTACTCATACAAAATTTGTCTGCTATTTCACTTCGTAAAGAAATTGTACTCTGTCATCATAAAAAATCCAAACGGCAACCACTTCTCGACTTCAATCTGTTGAAGCTTCCGCTGAGACAACTCAAAGGAAAGCATCCTTACTTACACTCCCAAATATTATAAAGTTTACAGTTTTGTTCATTCTCGACTGCATTTGTGCGGAGCAAACTATTATTATTGATTTTCGTCCATCACCTTAGTGCTAAAGCAAGAAATAAAGCTTTTTCTTGGCCACAACCTCCTTGTTTCGCTATGTCTTGCACTCCTTTGTTTACAAATGTTGACCAACGTCCGGCCTACGCAAATGTCTTTCTGTCGTACGCCATTGTTGATTGTGCTATACTTTCTATTTTCTCCCAAAAACAGGATTTGGTCGTGCTTCGGATTAGGCCTTCTCTCATTCTCATGTCTTCGATTTTCTAAAATGCCACCTTTACAACAATGTCATCTTTCATAAGCTATCATAAAATTGAGCCGTAAAAATTGTCGACGTTGGCAATAGTATTTGATGCTTAGCTAAGAACTGCCGAAAGAGAACGGAAACAGATGCTCATCGTAAAAAAATCTCAAACCACCCATTGAAAGAGTTTTATAGAGAACTGACTTATACTTACGACGAGAAGTTTGCAAATATACGTACCAGACGTCATAGCCTAGTAGCTTTTAGTTTGCATAATTCCCCAAACTTTTAATTTGTCCTTCTCACTACAAACGGCCATTTCGTGTAAAATGTCCAGTTATTGTTGTTGGATAATCATGCCGCAATATTACCGAGGCGATAGAATGAGCGGGAGTGAAGAATAAATCCATGCGGTTACGTAACTTCATTCCAGCACAAAATATCATCCTGTTCTCAAAACCTTTTCCATAATTGTAATAAGGAGCAGTAACAGGCGGCAATAGGTATTACAGTAAAACATTTTTTTTTATGAAACACATAATATTAGCAAACGATCAACTTACTGTCTTCTAGCGTCGTCACTGATACCTTTGCTGGTGGCCCATAGCCAGGGATGGTCCTTGCCTCGATAGTAAAATTGTACAGCTGATATTCCTCCAAATGTCTTATAGTGACGTGCGTTTTATTTACCTCTCCATGCTCCCTTAATGGTGCTAACATTCTAATGCGATACCTTGTGATTACTCCATTGCGATCGAAAAATGCCGGCGGTTTCCATGACATGAATACCGATTTTGAGGTTAGTGCTTTTATAGTCACATTAAGAGGTGGTCCAGACGGAGCTAATGAAAAGAAAATAAACTGACAGGCTCATATGTTGCAGTAGGTCTTTATGGTAATGCACAGCACTTTAGCTAAGTCAACAAGGGTCGGTGTGAGATTTTCCGAGTTCATTTAACAAACTTACGCGCGCCATCTCACACCCTTACGTTACTCATACTGAAATTTGGTTAATCTAATTTGAAATACATATATCAACAGAACAAGGATTTTTTATACTAAAACGTAAATATGACGAGCATGGTTCAAAGATGTCTTCTGTATCAAACTACAGCGCTTCCTCTCTAAACTCAAATTAATTGAGAACCGACTACGAATATACGTGAAGCAGAGACGACTTGTAATTCTGAATACCATGAGCATCTAGTCAGATATAGTGCGTGAGTTGGACTTTAGTGATAACATCTGCGACTTTGCTGCACAAACATCACGAAAAGTATCTGGATTCTAATGATTATAACTCACTCCATTCTCTAAAAATTCAACATGTCTACTCTGCTATCATGCATGGACTATTAGGTTTATCACAGCTGCTTGCTAGACCAAAAAGTTTCTGAGCTCTGATCACTTTAAAGACCTTAGTAAGAGTAGATTTTGGTTATCTAATGTCTGGGGCCGCCTCGTCATTGTCACCTGCATAATCCGTCCCAGTCGGATTCTAAAACATATTGACAAACAGCTCCGCTGTGAGGACTCATAATTTTTCGTCGGCGTCGTCGCATGCAATATAGTCATCCATGCTGCACATTCTGTTACCATAAACACAGGCCCTTTTAATTAGCAACAGGTAGGAATGCACGTCCCTTCTCCGTCAGAATTGGGCCTAAATGGTTTAAAGATTAGCAAATGGCGTTACAATCTTCAGCCTATGGATGAAACATGTTAATAATCTGCTCAGCTGTGAGGACACAAGATGTCTCTTTAGCGTCGTCCCATGCAATATGGTCGTCCATGCTGCACATTTTGTCACCATTTACAGTACGAAGAGTGTCCCACACGCTCCTGAGATCGTCTTTAATTCGTTCGGGTTCACCGTCACATGAAGTAGTAGGACTTACTTCGGTATTGTCGGTTGCTTTTTCAGTTAGAAGATGAACGGATTTAAACTTTGCGATCGGAGGTTTGCTATTGTTAATCCCGTCACTCTCTTCTATGTCCCTTTCATGGCTATGACTGCATCCAGTAGATTACACGTGAATGGAGCAGCGCCATCTTCCGTTGCTGCTAGTCTTCTGCTTGCCACGGTGAGTCACTAGTGGTAATGCAAATTTCAAATGATGCCAGCTGCCGTTGGTTGGTAAACGCTAGTAGTGTTTGGCGGCACATTTACTAGTTCAATGTTGTTTAATTCTATGACGGAATGAGTGGAGCAGTTGTTTAGGATCATAGCAATCCTTCCTTTCTTTGTTTTCATATGCTTGTACAGGAACTTAAGCCGACGAAAATTTTTGCAGCCATTCAAGCTTTCCTATTTGCTGTGTACTTAACTGGGACCTTTCATTTTCCAACGCCCGTGGTTTCCATGCTTTTCTCCAGTACGAGAAGCAGAGATGCCGTGGAGGGAGGGCTCAGCGGGATTAGCCCCCTTCTTTAAAATTTGAAATATGTTGGCGGGTCTAAGCTACCCTTTCAACACTTAGTTTTTGTTAAATCTTACTAGAAATTCTATTCACTTTTTGAATTATTTAATAAAGGTTATTACAATAGTTGGTTGGGCATTTTCAGCATATTTGCACTTAATTCAAAGTTATATCTTGCATAGCAGCGTAGAGGAGAATAACAGTGGGCGTGGAAGTTGCTGCTCATCACACAGCCCCCCACCCCCACCCCCTCTTCACTTTGTAGGACGGCACCTTTGACGAGAAGCTCAATTTCATCAGAACCGTCCATATTGTTACCCTGGTCTTCTGCTGTTTCTTGCCATCAGCTTCTCCAGCAAGTCCTAAACTATTCTCGAGTGGCAACAACCAGAATAATCCAATTTCATTATCATTATACATATATCAGATGGCTGATACGTAGAAAGTATACCAAATTCCCAGATTTCCAAGTTTTATTGGTACCATACCGTTACTCGAATCCTTCTGTCCAGTACAGGGATATATCTGTAGCGTCTTCAGTCTCGAGGTGAAGGCGGAATCTTTTTGCTTGGATCAGTGACATCTGCCCATCTATTCTCAAATCTAGGATCTGTGGCTTCTGCCTGAACAATATTAGAGCCTCATCAACTTTCTTGTGACTAAATGTCTTGATCCGTTCCAGCATGCCTTTAAGCACGTTACTGTTCGATGCTTATCTCTCTATATTCGATTCGTGTTTCCCTATACCAGTGAGAGTACCCTCACTGATACCGAAAAGGTGTGCGATATCCATACTTTTCATTGTTGGACTTTCGTCACAATACTTCAAGATTTTCATTTTCTTATCGTTCGTTTTTCTTCATGCTTTCTTATATATTTGTTTGACATCTTCAGCTTCTTTTTTGAGAGAAAGGCCGAACTATATGTTGCGGTTTCACGCTGCGAAAGTTTATTCTGACAATAAAAAGCCAGAAAAGATTATCGACTAATTAGACGATAGGCTCGTGATTGGTGAGATTTAATTTTCAGCGTGAAATCCCAGACAAACTGGCCTGGAAGCTGTCTCATTCACCACTTGCTATATTGAAATTCTTGAAGCAGTCAGTCTTGTTCGGACTGACTGCTTCAAGTAGATGATCAAAAATGCATTGCTTTTAATTAAATGGAACAAATATTTGTTTTAATTAGGCAATAATTAGAACTAGAAAATTATTCGGTAATGTTTTGAAGAAAATGTGAGGGATTTCAAAGGTTCCTTTAAAATTGTTCAAATTAGGCAAAGATGTGAAGTTGGCAGATTCGAATTACACGGAGTCCACTGTATTAGTTTTACGTACAATTACAAGAGCTTTTATAGACAATTTTCTTATGCGTGCAAAGTTGAAAGCTATATATGGTTGCTATCAAACAAAAGCGTGTCATAAGAGTTTAAGCAAAGCAAATAAAATTGCATTTCTTCATACTTTTCGATCTGTAAATTATGGATAATCAATTTATTCATAATATTAAAATGAAGGAAAACAAGTATTTTCTTGGTTGCCAGGCATTGTTATTAGCTATTTATCATCCCTAACTTTTTAAAGTCATAAGAAACAACTAGATTTCCTCGACCGGGTAGCATTTTTTACGAGTCAGTTCTAAGCGTAGTGTCAAAAAAATAAGTGCCAAACAAAAGACCAATATTTCCTTATGTTTTCCCGTTATTTAACCAAACTTTTCCCCTGCCAAAGCGGTGTTCCACATTGATGCACACTTTGAGCTGTGTTATTCAGGAGAATCAATAATAAACCCTACCTTTGGCCTAATGGCGTTAAATTTGTTTGTTATTACTGCCAATTTCTAACGTCTGCAAGCGTAAAATCTAAAGTGCAACTTACTAAAAAGATTAAACAGGTTATTCTTATTCCAAATAAATACCCTGGAAGCGAAAACAAAGGAAATGTTAAAGAGAGCTTACATAGAGAGCATGGTGATCCCATTTATCTCTTCTACGAATTCCATTTAAAGATCTGAATCTGTCAGTTTGAAGTAAGAAGCATTCTTGGCTCGTTGTATTTACATCTACACTTAGGCATCTTTCCGTATGCAAGCACGTTGCGAGACAGTTATCAGTGTTGCTTTCTGACATTACTTGAATTGTATCATTAGGCTTGCCATAAATAGACTTTCCTTTGTACGGTACAAAAATTCCCCAGAAGAGTTCGGAGACTTGCATGGCTGGTTTTACCGGATTGTACGTAATGCCCCCAGATGAAGTGTTAGGGAAGAAGTTTAGTACGTTGTGCGTTGTTGATAGTTTAAAGCAAACAAGCAAAACCGTTGTAATAAGGAAAGGAAGCATGATGATGCCTAGAATTGAAAAGAAAAATAGGGCATATTAGATAAAAAGTAGCTGTATTGAGTCTTGAGGATCTTCCGCCTATTCACCCAACCTGGACTTGTAGGGTGGTCGTGGTAGGGCTAATAGACGAAGGAGTCGAGACCTGATACGCTCGTAGCTCTAGACCTTTGCTGGTTTCTCACTATTTACTTGGGACATTTTATGGCTTTACCTCGAATTCATTTCAAAGTAATAATCACGTAGATTCTCTTATACTCCGTCACCAGAAACATTTTCAGGTCTCTAGAGCTAAAAACACACTAAAAATAAAATATTTGTGGGGTCGTAAAATGCATGAAATATATAAAAAGCAAAACTTATTGAAACTTTTTCTTCTGCTGTTTTGCAACCACATTTTTATCAAGTGTTAGTGACAACGATATTTCAACGCTTGCTCAATTTACGGTGTTGAAGTAACTTGTTGCTCTACTTTGACGTCATTGCCTACATCATTATGGATAGAAGTGGTTTTCAAAAGCTAATTAATCAAGTAACAATCCCACAAGTTTTAATACGAAAGTGACTTGTACGCAGAATATTTTGACGATTAATGTAGGTGGACTAGCCTGTCCCTTAAAAGTATCAAGATTGCCTTATAAATATTTCCAAATTCTCTTGAAATAATTTCAAGGACAAATATTAATGCTTTTAGTAAAAGCTTTGTCAAGTGCATCCCTGTACTTCTAAACACTATTGAGCAGCACCATGATCTCCTTAGACATACTTTTTAATATAAAGTGGGATTGTTGTGGGATTGTTACTTAATTAATTAGCTTTTGAAAACCACTTCTCCAAAAACGTAAACTAATAATATGTTGATGCTGAAGGGAACATCTCATGGAGATCAGTATTTAATATAGTTTTATCATAATTACTATATATATATTATTTACTTACTTTTTATTATTATCATCATTATCTTTTTATTATTCTATTTATTTACTCTTTTTTTTGTATTGTTTTGTTTTGTTTTGTTGTTTTGGTTTTTTTTGTTTGTATTATTTATATCTTTGTTGGTTCTTTTCAATTCTATAATTGTATATACTATCATTGTAAAAAAATTTCAAGTAACTAAAAACGAATTCTGTAACACGTTCGTATCTCCCTCGCTGAATACGCTACAGGCCATATAAGCCTCTGGCTTTGGATTATCTGAGTTGTTATATATACATTGCGAATGTTACATTTACAATTTATAATTTTAATTGAAATAAGTACTACATTGAAACACCGATTAAAAACAAAAAACGTTTCGATTGCATTCTTAAGATAAAGATATGTGTCCAACAGAAGGGACTTAGATGAAATATATCAATGAAACATCACATTACAGACTCTTCGTGTTGTATCACCATCCTTCAATAATGAAACTACATTTGAAAAAGCATGCGTGGTTTAAGATCTTAAGAGAAACATTAGGATACATTAATAACTAACAAGAGGCACACTCAAAGAGGGAGTGGGGAGCAGAGCTTTTGTTAACATTCACAGAAAGGTATGTTCATACAGAAGATAACTTTCTTGGAGCAACAACTTTATGAAGCTGAAGTAAGAAACTCTGAGAAGCTGAAGTAAAAAACTGTAAGAAGCCTAAGTAAGGCACCGAGGAAGCTGATGTAAGGCACTTTAGGAAGCTGATGTAAGAAAATCTCAGAAGCTGAAGTAAGGAACTCGGGAAGCTGAAGTAAGAAGCTATAAAAAGCTGAAGTAAGGCACCCTAGGAGGCTGAAGTAAGAAACTCTAAGAAGCTGAAGTAAGACACTCGGGAAGCTGAAGTAAGAAACTATAAAAAGCTGAAGTAAGGCACCCTAGGAGGCTGAAGTAAGAAACTCTAAGAAGCTGAAACAGGAAGTCAAGAAACTCTACGAAACTCTAAGAACTATAAAAAGCCGAAGTAAGCAAGTTCAGAGGCACAGAACAGATAATGAACATTTTCAGTATGTAAGTATGTAAGTAAAGGGCCAGAAATACGAGAAATGGAGGGCTAGAAAGGAGGAATTCTCAAATTACCCGACAAACGTCTTTGAAATCGTCGTAATGTCCAACATAGGTACGCTTTTCGACAAGAATGACACTTAAGAAAATTACGCTTGAGTGTAGGAATTTAGGAGTCTGGCCCTTAAACTGAAAAAAAGTAGACAGATAAAATGAGGACCGGAAGGCGGAATGAATGTTAGGTTTAAAAATAAGCGTAGGAAATGATTGTATAGGGTTGTGTTTGAAGCATAATTGTGTGAATCCCGTTAAATGGTAAACAAAACAAGTTTACTGCGACGATTTAAAAAAATTCCCAAATACACTGTAAAATTTCGTGTCATGCGCTGCAGCATCAAAAAGAAAGCAAGTAAAAGATGCATAATCTATAATCTTTCCTTTTTAATAAATGTATGTTGGTTGGAGAGTACTAGGTTAAACAAATTTTGGGCAGAGAAACTGTAACCATTTATCTATAATCGGGTAATTGGTCAGAATTTCTCAAAAAATACTCAAAATAAATTCAGAAGAATGATTTACTATATCACTGCTGGCACGTTGCTGCCTGACATAACAAGGAAATTTCCCCTTTTAGAATTGTAGCAAGAGCTATTACATGGCATTTTGAATTTTTAGTGAGTATTTAGATTCCTACCGTGCAAAGATCTCCAGTGCATGATCCATACATCATTGGTTTAATTTAGATACTACATGAATCGTTTACAAACAACTTTCTAGACCAACAACTGAACAATAAAGAAAGAAATATCTATACATTTAACGAAAGGTAGAGTACATACCATTAATAAATGTGACAGTAGCTTATCATAAACTTTTGTAATGTTGTATACAGGACAATCACCTTTCAAAGTCGTTGACAGGAGCCCTACTTATTTTTGTAAAGTTCTTCTTTACGTTTCATACTATTAATATTTCATACCGTTTCAAAAGTAAACACTCTATACCTCTTACTCATATGCAGATGCACTTCCTTAGGGGTGTACCTGTTGCTGTTATTGACTTAGAGGCAATTTAGTTCCGTAATCAACAGGTAATTTGTTAGCTGCAAGGACATTTACATACAAACACGATGCTAACTAAAGACGAAACACATCATTTGAAGGATGGTTACAAGCAGATGATAATAATAATATTATTTTATTTTTGTGGTCGCTGTATTTGAGTCAGTTTTCAGTGCCCTTGAAAAACAGGTATTAGTTTTGTGACCTTGAATAAAAGATATTAGTTGAGGTATGAACAGCAACGCTCAGCAAGGAATGTGCCTATGAACCATATTGAAGATTGTTTCAACGTATGAGACGATATATTAAATATCCAAGCTTTCAATGTATTATCACATCATCCCCAGGGTATAGGAAACTTGATAGTGTATACGGTATTTAAGGACCTAGCAGCTTAACTAAATAATCTACCTAATAACCAAGAAAAAATAAAAGAGCATCGAAGGGAAAATTAGAAAAGTGAAATGGGTAATGAACTCATTGTTCCTTTCAAAGTCGGTCTATGTTTGGCAAGGAGAAGGCTTTCTTTGATAAGGAATGTGAACTCTGAAGAGGCAGAAGCTGAGAATGTGAAATCAGATTCAGGTAAAGGGTGAGAGTGTTGAAGAGAGTGAGAGAGAATGTTAAAAAACGGTGGAGTTGAAAGAAGATTCACTGTAACGGCCTAGGTTTCCAACTGATCAGCTATTCGTCTTTGAAATTTTCGAGTCGTCTGACCCAATGACGTTGCGCTACAGTAACGATATTATTTATATATTAGGTTTCTTTGACCTTGCAAAACAGGTACTTCATGCATACACTTGAAGGTTAAAAAGAACTCGTGTTCATTAGTCTAGCAAGTATCTGTAGCTATCCGGAATCTGCAGTCAAATTTTAGGATATTGTTCAAACCAGGGATCTTTGACTAAAGTTGATGTTCTCTGTTCAAACACATTCTACAGGTTATCGTCGATTATCCGGACGGTCAAAACCAAACATCCCAAAAAAAATTATGAAAAATCTGGGTAATCGAAAAAAATACAACTCATTGGTAATTCAGTATTTTTTGCAACATAGGCTTGTTAGTTCATCGATGAAGTATGAAAAGACAGGAGCCCCAAGTTAAATATTGAAATATTGCGTGATACGGCATTGCATGAAAGGGGATTTAAACTCAGCGCTCATGTCAACTGCTGTTTGGCTGTGAATGTGGTGGATTTATGATTGAAAGCATTTGTTTTGAACAGCGGGCTTGACAATGTTTAGAGCACCTCTCAACGCCAATCTTCGTAAATTTACGGACGCACAAGCAAACTTTTGAAATTATTACGACGTCCAGATAATCGAATTCCGGATATCGATATTCGAAAATCGACGATGCACTTGCGACCAAAAGAACTGTATAAAAATACTGGTTGCTTGCAATTATAATAACAATAATAATTTCATGTTTAGTAGTAATTACGTTTATGTCAGTTTTCTGTGACCAAAACAATGATTATTCTAATTTATATAAAGACTAATTATCTATGCATACAATGGAAGATTAAAGAGACCTCTTTCCCATCAGCAAAGAAAGAAATCGATATTGCCCGGTTTTAGACCGGACTTTTGGTGTTACACCTTTTTGAGGGGTCCCTAGATAGCTGAATTAGACGGGTAATACCGGGTAGGAGAAGGAAAGGGAGGCCAAAGAGAAGGTTCATGGATGTGGTCAGTAAGGACATGAGGGTGGCGGGCGTGACGGAGGAGGAAGCAAACAACAGAGTGGTGTGGAGACAAAGGATCCGCTGTGGCGACCCCTAAAAGGGAGGAGCCGAAAGAAAAAGAAGAAGAATATACCGTCACGGTAATTTCCACCAGTAGTTTTACTAACTCATTGCCTGTATTTTTGCTTGTTGTGTTACTGTTTATTTTTCTTCTTGGCATTCGTCTAATCGTATCAGCTGAATGTTATAGTCATGTGTGCTGTAGCTTCTGTACGTCATTCTTTCACGTGTGTTTTGTGCCTCTGCTATTATCTATAATTATGTTCGAATGTCATCTTTTGTTACATGTGTTTATTTTCATTTGATTTGTTAATTTCTAAGCATTGTAAGTAGTGTATATATGAGATTGTTAAGTGTTAAGTCAGAGGAGATGAAGAGGATGTTGTTTGTTAATCGTGAATGTTAATAGACTGTGGGATTCCTTGTGGCTAACTTTGAAGCTGTCTTTTCCGCTTTTAGAACCCTCCCAGTCGCATTGTACCATTATAATATTATTATTAGCATACTTACTTATCCCCTTCGTAACAAGTGGGGCATAAGTCTGCAATTTGATTTCTCCACAACGACCACTGTTTGTCAGTTTGTCGTCCAATGTAAGCCCCTTCCCTTGTTCAATCACTGTTAATAGTTTTGCCTTAACTAATTTGCGATCTACCTCTCTTCGTTTACCAAATTTTGTTGCCTAGTCAACGATGCTCGTGGTAATTCTGTTTTCTGACACTTTGATATCGTGCCCAAGTCATATTCGACGTATCTTTATCCTCATTAACCAAAATGAAGTACTACAACGATGAAAATCTCCTACTTATAAAACTTTAACTAATACAGCCTTCTTTCCATTGCCAGACCCTTAACTTTGAACAATTGGATGATGATGATGATGATGATGATGATGATGATGATGATGATAATGATGATGATGATGATAATGATGATGATGATGATAATGATGATGATGATGAAAATGATGATGATAATGATGATGATAATGATGATGATGATGACGACGACGATGATGATAATGATGATGATGATGATGATGATGATGATGATGATGATGACGATGATGTTGGTGGTGGTTGTGGTTATAATGATATTAGTACTATCATCGTCGATATCACCACCAATTGATTGCCAATAAAATAATTTCTTGCTAAGTGCAGAGATATTTATCATTCTTCAACGAAAACAAAGATATGCCACATGATATTTACAATTCAGATAAAACTGTTGTTGTTGTTGTTACTAAGTTTCATTTCCTTGACACACAATCGTTTTGACAGCACGTGATGCTAAGGTTACCCTTACAAACAGGTCCACGCAAGGAAAAAAAGTCTGATAAATTTAAAGGAAATTTGGGGCCAAAGATTTCAAGTTTTTAAAAATGTAAATCGCAAGTTTTAGGGAAATCGTCGAGAATAATCAGACCCGACCGCCTTCTGGTAAACAACATCAAACTATTAGTTCTTACACGCTTTTTGCTGCTTTGTTAATTTCACCAACTCTTTTGTCAAGAGATAAAAGTTTTCTGCAAATGAAGAGAAGAGAAATGAATAGGAAATAACAAATGCTGTAAATCACCATCATTGAGACTTAAAACACCTCTTGTGGCGCGTTAACAAATACAGATATCTATCACTGAAGATCGCTTGAAAAATATCTTGCTGTTCATGAAATGCTCAACATGCTTGAAAGAATCTCGTAACAGCAACAGGTGATTAGCATCCTTGACGCATAAAGTGGAAACCAATGAATGAAAACTAGATCTATGACAGCCCCATGTACATACATAAAACATATGCAAATTTGTCGACACTTTGTCCCCCTGTTTTTGTTTCCCTTTATCTATGATAATAAAGTGGTTCCCAGGCTACAAAATTGTGATATATACACGTAAAGCAACTGTCTGTCTTACGAATTGTAATGAAACGAGAGAACTAAAACGTAAAAAGCCCCACTATTTTCGGGCATATTGTAAACAAGCTTTTTATTATTTGTATCCATGGTAAAGAGATCAATTGAAGTTATTGTATGAACGTTGTATGAAGAAACTGATCCTGCACTTGTTCTTGTACAAATCATGTGCGCATGTGTCATGTTTGACGGCAATACATTGAATATACGAAGGTGTATACTTTGCAAATCATTTGACACGACTAGTAAAAGTGATGACTCTGTCATGTGATTCAGACTATAGATGTTAACTATTATGCACTACTCTTGTACCAAGGGTATTTTATAATCTTCTACAACTATCTTATTTTCCACCAAGGTTGCATTGAAGGTTCTAGCAATGAGTAATATCACTAACTGGTCAAAGGTAAGTTAACCTGCTTTAATAAGAATTAAACAACAAAATTGAAAACTATTAATTTTTAAAATTAATCTGTGACACATATCTCAGGCATTGTATTTAGTAATTAGTGCTAAATGGACGAGTTGGGATGTTCATATATCCTCAGAACGTTTGATGTGCTAATTCCGGGTGATTTGCTTTGACCAGTGTCAGGGAGAAAGCTTCGTCAAGGTGATCCTCTTAGTTACTCCTATATTTCTGCAACGTTTTCTCTTCGACAGGGCTTTCTATTTCTCTAGTGTCTTCCCCAAACTGACATGGCAAGTCCTCTCTTCTTGATGAAACTGTTTAACATTCAATGGGCTTTGGACAGACCGACGGGCCGGATGGCAGTTCTTCCTTGTATAAGTCACATGGCGCAGAAAGGCTGGTCTCCATTGGCATTGAGTTAGATGACGATGTCCACCGGCAGATGATTTGGAGCTAATGTGGCGACTAGAGCAAATGCAGCAAACGTAGTTGGTAGAGCACACGCCGCACTAGCGTGGGTCACGGGTTCAAGCCCCGGTGGTGACATTTTTTCTATTTCACTAGCCATATTTCAAAACTGAACGACTAGACTAAACGTATCCTTCCTGTTACGGAGGATATAAACAAACTGGAAATGTTAATTGGGTTGCGACCAACCAAATCAGCAACCAGTCTTGTTCTTACTATTTTTGAGTTAGTCGCATGATTTGTGGATATAGTAGAATTGCGAATTAAGTCACTTTAAAGTTACAAATTAAATTTATTGTGCTCCATATACTTTTTATGATTCATGTATGATATTTATCTTTTCGCAGTAACAACAGCAAAATACCAAAACCGAAATTTGCATAGAGTCACTTTACATTGCCCGAAAGTTGGCTCAAGACTGTCAGACAAGTAAATTTCTTGCACCCAAATTTGTCCCAAGACAGCGTGTCCGAAAATTAAAATGTCCGTAAATTAGGAAGTTTGTAGACTCACTTAATACTCCCACGCTCAGTAATTAAGGGACATTGACTGATAATACATAGAGCTTAAAGAGCCGGTATTCATGCTTGTGTAATGTTGGTTTACTGTAATCGATGTGGTGTACATGTTTCATTGCTGATCAGTGAATTGATTCAGCCAAGAATTCTTTGCATTGGACAATAAGTCTGCAAGGTTAATACTGACATTATCCAATGTTTGAAGTTTCACAAAGGAATTCGTGTAAATTCGGAATAGATTGGCATTTCATGGAACAAAGTCTAACCATCCTAGCAAGTCCTGTTAATTACGTTCTGACCTTTTGGGACACGTTAGTAGAAGCCAGTAATCTTGATCGTATTAAACTATGTAATGTTAGCTGGAAAATGGTAGATTGTTGATATTTGTTTCTCTAAGTTTTATTTTGATCCACCTTGAAGAAAATGCATGCCTGTTTTCATTGATTTAATATCAGGCGTGCACCTGGTTGTTCAGTACAACCCATTAAAAATTTTACATTAAATATGACGGTAAAAATATTGGCGAGGTCGTCGGACACGAGATCATGTTTGTTGCTGACAATATATCCTTAAATAGAATGGCTTTACGATTCCTTAAGTCTCTTTCTAAGTCATTATTAGTTGTATAGTTTTAGGAGCATAATAAAAGGCTCTTATAAAGATGAATCCCCAAAAATTAATTAGATAGGCCATGAGATATATACTGTATATATCAAAAGTTTTAAGCAACATTCAACGAGAGAAGCTTTCTAACCTGATCTTTTGCCTTAGTTTTGTACATTTGCATCAAGTGCTAAACTTTGACTTATCACATCGTATTCTGTTGACGAATTAATGTAAAAATACAAAACAGTGTGTACGTACACAATTCATTGGCTTAGGGATGCCGTTTTGGCATTTTAAGTTAAGCTGTCTTCTCCGCGTGCTGGAGATGACTTCACAGAATGTGTAGTGATGGATGATGTGTGCACACGAAGGGCATTGGAAACTGTTGTAGTAATTAAATCAGGAAACAAAGTTTTTAGGCTACTGTAGGTATATGCCATGATAGGATGGATTATGGTTTGAATCTCAGCTATCACGTCAATGATTTAATCACCAACTTTTCAAACTATTTGTTCTTCTTCTTTTTCTCTCGGCTCCTCCCCTTTAGGAGTCACCACAGCGGATCCTTTTTCTTCACACCAGTCTGTTGTTTGCTTCCTCTTCCGTCACGCCAACCCAACCACCCTCATGTCCTCCCTCACCACATCCATGAACCTTCTCTTTGGCCTTGCTCTACTTCTCCTACCCGGTATTCCCATCTCCAGCATCCTCCTTCCAAAATAACCCTCATCCCTCCTATACACATGGCCAAACCATCTCGATCTTGCCTCTCTCACTTTATCAGCCAACCGTCTTACCCTGGCTGTTCCCCTGATATATTCGTTTCTAACCCTGTCCATCTTTGTCACTCCTAGGGAAAATCTCAACAATCAAACTATTTGTTATCGTTCCTAATTCACCCTTCAAGATGATGTAACCCATCTCCTTTGATTCGTTTTTAGGAGAAAGCAGAAGTGTATCCAACGGAGGTGATAATCCACCGGTCACTTCATCATGACAACATTATCCAACTCTTTGAGGTTTTGAGAGTAAAAAGCACCTATGTCTTAGTTCTAGAAACGGACTCTCGTTTGCAACTTCTCTTTGACTTGATAAAAGACAACCGTCGTATCAAGGAGGCAGATGCCAGGATTATATTCAAGCAAATTGTAGAAGCTGTCAGATATTGTTTTGAAAGTTGTATTTGGCATCGAGATATCAAAGCTGAGAACATCCTAGTGCATAAAGAATCTTTAGTGGCAAAATTAATTGATTTTGGATGTGCATGTCGAACAGATACAAAGGATTTTAGGAAAGAATGGCCTGGTACGTAGGGGAAATTGTAAACCAAATTGTGATTGTTGTTTAGAGGTGATACTATTATCCATAACGAGCATGTCTTTCATAGTCAGTCATCTCGCAATTTGTTTTTAGACTGTTGCAAGACGATTTGACTTTTTGTTTGACTTTCTGCTTGATTTTGTAATCCAAACCCGTCGAGTGAGAGTGGTACAACGAAAGGACTTTCCACTCTACAACTTACTCGACTTTTCCCTTGATCGAATAATAGCTCGTTATTTCAGTTTGAAAATCGCTGCTTTTCATGTGTTTACTAAAATTATCAGACTATGTTCTTCGTGTTTTACCTGCTACATGTCTTGAAAATTTCTAGGATCCCTAAGGTTACAGGGTTGTCGCGATTTCCAGGATACAAACAGCAACACGATTTGTGACTGCGCTCGAAATTAAAACGAAGGCTTTATTGTGTATACATGCACTCTACAAACCACCTAAACGACCAAATTTTTTCTTTACAAGGAGGAGAACAGTAGAGAAGGATTTTATTTTTTATTGCCAAATCAAAACAAACTATGTTAAAAAGTGTCTGATTTTATAATCATAAGACATGATGAAGCAGCGAAGATATGAAGATAGGATTGTAATGCAAAAAGGTCTCAAAGATTCTATTGTACAATCCGTTATACAAGATATGCAAGTTGTGACTTGTACAAAATCTCCTTAGGATAAGAAACTTGCTCAAGGATGCACTTAGATCAAAGATGCAAGTGTTGTCGATCCATGTTTGATCTGGTTGGTGACAAACACCGAAATTACATAACTAGCTAGTTCAACCTTATTTCTTACACCAGATGAGTAATCAATCATGCAGCATGGTCGTCCATCAACACTGTTTGTTATTCAGCGTTTCTAAGCTATCGGCATTTGCCAATAGTTCGATTTTTCAAACTTGATCCGAAAGAACACTCTGATGTTTATTGTCTATTCTTTTGAAATGGTCGCAGCAAGATATTTGATCGGTTAATCAAGTCCGTGTTGAGTTTTTGATGCTTTTCTTTGTAGAGAAAGCAAAATGCAATTATTCCACAGCCCAATTATTCTACAGCCCAATTATTCTACAGCCCAATTATTCTACAGCCCAATTAAACCTGGTAGCCTATAGCACCTGCGTCCAGTTAAATCGTCATCATCTCGTGGCATAACTTGGCTTCAAATCTCTGAAACGTGATTTCAAAGATAATCTGGGTTTATACAAATGCCCTTTGGCTAATGAATGCCTTTGTTCCTTATGGTTTCTCATCAAGTGACGATTTTTCTGTTGATTTTATCGTTTGGTGGGCTTGAACTTTGCTCCTACCCACTGATTTATTGAAACTTCATGAGTCAGCTTAATCCAGTCTCGCTATTTCTTGACTTCTAAGATTTGCATCTGTTCTATTTCAGGTACTTTGGAATATTGTCCTCCGGAGTATTTTAGTCAAGGTCACTGTGAATCCGAATCATCCACAGTCTGGTCCCTAGGAGTTCTTTTACATTTTATGATTAATGGACACTTGCCCTTTCATGACGTCAGTGATATTTTATCGCGAGGGATTGTACGGAACCTAAGAACATCAAAAGGTGAGCACTATAGTAAGAAACAGAAATGATAAGTGAAATGAACGACTCAGTCATAACCCTGTTTCCATCATACTTCTTTATTGAAGTCTTCAACTCTCCTAATTTCTGTAAAACTGAAGATCGGTGAAGCTTGAACAACGCCAGACAGCAGAGATTTAAGAAGGAAAAACGGAGCCTAGAAGCTTATAGAAGGAATAGGTTTAAGCATCACAAGTGAAGTATAGGGATAGCGAGAATAGGGAATTGAATGGGTGAGCATGCTACATTAGAAAGAGGAATAATTGAAGGTAAAGAAAATGACGAGGAAGTAGATAAGGCTTGAGTTGGTAACAGTTACCACAGGTGTAGCCCATGATTTGACAACGGCATGAAAATGCCAAAAGGCTGAAGGGTAAAGAATCATAATTACTAATTATGACTCTGCCTCTACTGTTTTTAAACTCACTTTGTATGTTTCAGCACCTACTTTTGCGTTTATTAGATTTGTGTCAGTGACTTTACAATGCTATGTTTCTTGTAGACTTGCATCACCTGATGACTGACCTTCTTCAAAAAGAACCACGAAGAAGAATCAAGATGGCTGCTCTTCTAAAGCATCCTTGGTTACATGTAAAACCTGAGTTAATCCGCTGAAACTTATAGGGATTACCCTTGGAAGCATCAGGTCATGACTCACAAAATTTCAGTCTTTTGTGTGATATCTCACAATTGTACGCTGCTGACATAAAAGACAGAAAACGAACTACGCAAGTCTTTTAAAAGAGGTCTTAATCTGACATTCTAACACCTTTCCCTTCCTCTGGATCTACAACGAAGTTGAAAACACAACAGAGTCGGTACATAGAATGATATCATTTGATAGTTTGGCTCGATTCTTACTGACTTGACTTTAGCTTAGGCATTCATCATACCAATTTTATACTCTAGACATTGTTCATCTTTTATTATCAAAAGCACACTTGCATCAACCACCTGTGGATAGTATTGTATTTCTTGTTTCCAAACTTTCATTACTAACAACTATTATACTGCAAAATATGAATACTAGTTCCAACGGTAGGGGATAGTAAGATTTAGCTATACAAAGCAGTGCAGATTTACAACAATTTGGCAATTGACATCTCGAGGTTACTATAACGCGTACCTCTGCAGTAAGAAAAGTAAACTTCGTTGCAACAAAATTTTTGCTTTTGGTTATATATTTTTCTTTTTTAAAAATTAAAAAATATTTTTTGTACCTTAAAAAAATAAAAAGGTAAGACCATCTTTGGTATTAAGTGAACTGAGTTCGACGAAGCTCTGGCAATCTTACCAAGAATGAGGGGAGGGAAGGGAGGGGAGTGTAGCATAATTAAAAAGCTTTTCAAGGGAAATTGAAAATCATCGTGGATGAAATACTTTTTATTGAATTTGTATTACATTTAAATCTTGTAAAAATCTTTAATTTTCCCTTCTGCAGTGAATTATACAAACGTCAAATGGATAGGTCATCGATGTAATCACTTGAACGCTTTTACTTATCACATAACATAGCTAACTGGTGCAAAGGTTCTCAATGTTGGTATAGTTTTCAATTCTTTAATCCCTTCTTAAACCGTATCATAGCAAAGAAGACTATCCTGGTTACTTCTTCTTACCACAATTAATATCTCATTATATCAGTGAAAGAGTTGCGGATGCGTTGTTGGCATTCCACCAGCCTTGCTGTAGTTACCAAGTGTGCCACATGGTTTCCCTACCTAATAAATCTGAACTCATCCCTTCTTTTCTTCTTGCAATTGCTCTGTTTACCTACTCTGCTTCCAACAGTTACTACAACCCATATTTGCCACAAATGATAGAAATCAAACCAGATTTTAAAGATACTCCCGTCTTGAATACACACCGAGGATAGGAGCTTGTTAGTAAAATAGGCGCCCGGAGCGTCAATTCTATTCTTCACAATATACGTTTGCTAATACCGACGTGGCCTTTGATCAGGCAATCAGATATAATACAGACATATCTTAGTCAAAGATGCACAAATATTTTGAATTTAAACGGTACAGACACAAAATGGATCAACATGAATAAACCTGAATGAGTTTTAGATTTCAAGTAAACAAATGTATAGTTTTAGGAAATGCGTGTAATCGTCATATTTATCATTTTGTTTGTAATAATCAATCTAACGTTCACAAGTTACAAATCATCTATACTTTGTAAACTCAAGATCTATTTGTATACACTTGAATGAATGTAGAACCATTTTATATTAAAAACACAAAAATAAAGGACTAATGAATTATGATGTTTTTATTTTTCAAGCGTCTTTTTCAGTTCCCAATCCACAGCTCTTTTCTTCTTCCTCTTTCAGTGCCAAGTCTTCTTTCATCTTTTCTTCTACATGCTATTATTCGTGTCCTTTTCTTCCTTTCTGTTGTCTAATTTCTATTTACCTTCTTCCTCTTCTTATTGATTTTACCCTTTGCCACTACCTATTTCTTCTTGCTTTCTTCCTCTGAGACTTTTCTTCTTTTATTGCTTCTCTTGTAGTTTTTTCCTGTTTGCTCTTCTGTTTTCTACTCTTTTCCCTTCTCTTTTATTCTTAACGCTTCAGATTGACCACTCAGTTCCTTCGTAGCGATTCCAAACTTTCTTAGAAAAGTCACTTAAACGTAAGGCTACACCTTGTTCCTTTAATAGCGCATGATTTCTTTTTAAAAACATGCCAAAAGTCAGCGTTGTGCTCAAATATGCTCAAGGTGCTATTTAAACTACACGTTTTATTTATAAGCAACTCCATTTTCGGGGTCAGGCCTCGAGTTGCTTAGAAATTTTCCAAAATCAGGCCTGGAGTTACTTAAGTAGTTGCTTAGGTATCACTACAGGTTATCGTCAAATTTCATTGTGTTGTAAATGATGAAATACCAAATAATGGTTGGACCTTTGATCACTTTGCTTGACACATTATCAACTGTGTGATATTTATTATATATCAGCAGTTTGTAATCAATTCTTAACTAAAAACGTTTCTTGATTTGTTTTTCAGGCGTTTTAAAAATTGTCCCCCTGAATTTGTGGCCTCGAGTTGCTTAGCTTGTTGCTTAGATTTTGGACCGAATCGAGGCCTCACACCCAAGCAACTGAGAAGAACAAGTCAAAAATTGCTTATTCTTGGAACCCCTCCCCCCTTTTCTAGGTCACACAAAGAATTTCCTACATTTTAATTTTCTAAAATATGTAATAACTTACCGCTATGTTTAGGTACAAAAAAGTCCATTCTTTCCTCGAAAAGCAACAAAAAACCTGATACCCCCCCCCCCCCCTGGTCGTGCGTACGTCACAAACATATTGTTCTCTTTAACTCACTGTTACATGATCAGCCCCGTGATAATGTGTGATTTTTTTACATAATCGAAAAGTGATCTTTGTCTTTGAAAACGGATATGTTTACCTTCTGTGTTTTATATCAGGCCCCCTTGATAGGCTGTGGGCCTCCGCGGTTTGCTGCCTAGGACTATGTTTACCTTCAGTGTTTAATATCAACCTCCTTGATAAGCTGTGGGCCTCCGCGGTTTGCTTCTACGGAATATGTTTATCCTTAGATATTTCGATTGCCCTTTGGTTTAGTCTTCATACACTGTGATTGAAGGTGTAATTCTGAAATCATGTCTACCATTTTGAGACCTGCTGATGGATTAAAACACGCGGGGAAAAGTTGCTGGTGGGAAAGAGTTCTTTACCAAATATGGCAAGTTGTCGACAACTTTCAGGACAACTTTGGGTTGATTTGGTGATTCCTTGCTAACAACTTTATGGGGGTCACACACGGACAACTTCGCCGACAACCGAGTTGGGCAACCAAGTTGTCGTGAAAGTTGTCCTCAAAGTTGCTCGTGTGTGCCCGGCTTAAAAACTACATTCATAGCCTTCGACAACATGTTATTGGAAAATATATTTTTAAAACTTCAGAGGCCTCAAAATACTCGATTCCAAGACGAGTCTTTCAAAATGAACCGTTCAATAATCTCGGTAATTTACTTATAGCCCCATTTTCTCTTTTCCCTGATACCGAAGCAAAATCGTTCTAGTCTTTGATTAAAAGGGGTGGAGTTTTCCGTATCTTAACCCTTTTGCTGGTCACTTTATGTCAGCAATTTTAACAAAACGGACTGAATAGGGACGGGTGTTTTTAAAATTGTTGAAAGAAAATTCCGAGTTTAGACTATTGAACACATCAATATGCAGTACAGCTTCTTGGTGACTGCTTAACTGCTATAACTAAATGGATATCAACGTAAGAAATACACAGAAAACTAAACCAGATAAAAAATGCAGCGACGGAAAAAGACTGATGTGCGATTCATCAACATAATACAACTGCTTAATATTAAAAAGAAATGTAACCAGAAAACTGAATTTGAGAAAGTGTACTCCAACAAACGCGTTGGGGGCAAGGAATGGCAGCCTAACATTAGTAGTTCCTAAGTATCGTACAAAACTGTGATCACACTGGTATCATCCTTCAGACGTAAAGGATTACTAAATAAATAAGTTTTGCAAGTGAAAGATTTTCTTTTTCATTGCTGATTGATTACTACCTCTTCTCCAACGCGTGCTTCCAATGTTTCTAATACAACCGCTGCTTCAAAAAGTACATACCTGTCCGATGTCTACTGCCTCCTCCATCCATGGGATCATCACCAATCATTCTGTTTGTATACTCATCCTCGTCCTCGTCTGTTGTAGATGACTCTGAGCCATGTCGTATCCTGGTAATCAGGTTGCGCCCTCGTTTCCCATGGCCGTCGTACGGCCCAACAGAGCCAAGAGATTTCGAGGGTCGAAGGGATCCTGATGACATAGCAGCATCTCTACCGTCCGAAAAGCTTACATTAGGAAGAGATGCTTTATGACTCTCCGGGCTTGCTTTATTTCTTCGCGATCGCGATGAACTGGAACCTAATTCATCAAGGCATGTGAAGAAAAGGATACTTAGTCTGAGGAGTTTCAAACAAATCTGGTGATATTAAAATATTTTGAGGGAGACACAATTCAGGAAAGCATGTTATCAACTGCCATTGATGCTTTGGATTGCATTTCGCATCCATGACCAGTAACAGCTACCATCACTGGTTATATTACAAAATAAAGCTATCCCTTGCCCAAACAAAATATCTTTTATACAAAAAGAATAATACTATTAAAGTTTACAGTGAGTAACCCCACCGTTTTGAAATTGCATTTATGAGACATCAATCTTGGGGGGAAAAGAGGTTTGGTAAAATTGGGTAGACTTTGTAGCCTCTTCTAGCAGTCTAGTAAAATCATTGTCCTCGAAGACATTGTTTAGTTTTATCTCTGACGACTGATGTCGACACGACTCCTTACCAAGAGTCTGCTACAGTTCACCATTTTTACGAATAATTTATTTGCGTATCTTTTAAACACCCTTTAGTTGGTAACCACAGTCACAAAAGACAACAGTCAAATTATCATCTCAGGAGCCTTCTCCTAGATTTGTAAGTGTTTGCAGTCAAGTGATTGACGTGATAAATACGGTTAGTACCTAGAATGTCTTACTGCTCCTTCTCAATTTTTCTACACACCTGTCACGAACAAATGCACAGTGCAAAGGTTTGACTAATTCACTGAGGTCCTTGTTCCTTAGATAGATAGACATAATTAACATAGTGTACTGTACATGATATAGGCTCAACGGTGCCATATCATGAATACCAACCCGCGTGCTCAACTTCCAGAAACCGTTTAGCTTTACATAGGTAGCAACAGTTTTGGCATTGGAAATTCCTTCAAACCCGAAAACCTCTTTATATGATGCGCCATAAGAGTACCTCTTTTTTGTTCTGTTTAAATTTTGCTGTTCAGGTGTTCGTCATTTGTAGTCTTCAAACACTTTAAGAGCACAAATTTAGTATATATTTGTTGAAATTTCCTAAGCAATACAAAATACCATTTAATAACTCAGGGAAATTTTTATAACAACTCAACTCTTGACATCCCTTAATGTACATCAACGACAAGCATTCCAGATCTCCATTATGTTCCCTATCCATTTCTTTACATTAGTTATTATAAACAGAAAACTGTCAGCAGTACAGACAATCAGTTACCCACCTGGGGTCAGTTCGTCCTGTGATATTGGCCGTATCCGATTTTTGACGCTACCTGACGAAACCTTTCCTGCTTGTACCTCCTCTAAATACCTCCTTAACAACGATGCATGGTCAGCAATATACTGGTGTACATCAGGGTCATCCAAATAAATGCGGTGTCGTGTGCGCCGCGACTGCCTCGACGATCGAGAGCGCGTTTTCTTGGCTGACCCTGGCGTTCTTCTTCCGTGTCCACTCTCACTTGCGGTAGTGCTAGTGTCTGGTGAATAGGAAGCACTCCCCAACGATTCCTTGTCGTTTTGTGATGCTCTAACATTTACTGAATCATTTGCAACAGTATGACTACTTTCCCCATATGTCGACACTGTCTCCGTCAATTCTGTTTCCTGATGAAGGCTTTGAGAGTTTAGTTCGTTGTTCAATTTGTCATGGCTACCTCGACTATTCCTGTGCTTCTTGGGCTTTCTTCGTGCGGGTGAACGAACAGTGGCCTGCTTGGCATATCCTTGACGCACTTCCGAATGTCCCTGTTGTGCGAGTAAGCCCTGATCATCCCATTCCAAGTCTCCATTTAATCCATTATCAACTCCATTTCTGACAGGAGCTCTTGTTTCAGCATTATCTTCACCTTCAGAGGAAAAACTTGACGAATCGTCTCGAAATATATCCAGATCATTCCGCTTTTTAGTTTTCCTCTTAGTATATGTTTTATGGTTATTTTTTGCAGGAACGGTAACGGAATCGGAGGATGCAGATTTTTCATTCTTACTGTCTATTAAGGCTTGTGATGATAAGACCTCAACAATTTTCGAGATTTCAGTGTTACTTAAACTTGCGTTGACTGGCGCTCCACCTTTTCCAAGATCCGCTCCACTAGCTGTATCATCTTCACTTCCTTTCTGAACAACTGGGTTTTCACTAGGCTCGAGCTGATCGTCATCGATCTGCACTAGTATCTCTGTACGCTGATTTGACGTTTCGATGGGTTGTTGGGTAAGACTACTTTCATCCTCTAAGTCATCTTCATACACTTTGCCGTCGCCTGAAAAGCCAACGACTTCTTTGTCACTACCTGACACCGACTTTCCGTCCTCATATTGCACGGAGTCTAAAATTTTCCCGGTTGGTGCAAACACATCTGTAGGTGAAGATAAAAACAACGGATTATCGAATGAACCAGGTGCGTCAGCAACCCTAATGATCACACTGACAAGAGTCACTCAAACGTGGAGCCCCCAACTATCATGTAATAATTAAGATAATCATTATAGTAATGTCTTTTAAGAGACGCAGCTTTTTCCACTTAGTTACCATCCACATGCACAACGAAATGCCTTTTGAACTTTACGTAGGCGATAAATTTTCACGAAAGCCTGCAATGAACTCCAGCAACAAATTAAATTGTCTTAACAGTTAACCAAACTTTAGCAGTAGTAAAATGGGCCTCCAAGGGGAAACCCATATACATACGATTATAATGTATCATCTGGCTAAACGAGGAAGTAAATGCAAAAGAAAGACGAAACCATAGAGATGTGTAGGCCAGAGAAAACCCAGATCATCAACATCAACACTTCAAATACAGGATATGTAGAATTTGAAATCTTATGCTTAACCCTACCTTACATGGGGGGGGGGGCTAGTAGGCCCACGGCAACATACTTCAGCTTATAAGTTTTTAACGCCTGTCAAATAAAATTTTTTAAAATTTTTTTTTTCATTTTAAGATATTGCCGATTTGTTGCCCTATTGTTGCGTTTTTTACCTTTCGGTTTTGTTACTATTCTTTGAAAAGCATGATTATTATATCTTTAAGCTTAGATTTTCTTTCCTGAATTTGTAGCGGCGATTTCGTATTCTCAAATGTGATAAGAGACGAATGCAAATATGTTGTGCAATAAGTTGAAATTCGCTAGAGAACCTTATCTAACAATATATACAAAATAATTATGAGAAAATCAGATGAATTTTGTACCGACAGTGAATTAAGAGTTATAATTTTGATATTTGGTGGATATTTTTTAGTCATAATACTCAAAAGAAATAAAAACCTGTGGATTATAAGTAAGAAGCCATTTAGGTAGTTTCAAAACTCATACATTTTGTAAACAAATTATCTCAAAATGTAAAATATCTTGCTTAAATACAACGCATACATGTAGGAATACCCTAGAGATACTAAAAGCACTTCAGAAATAAAACTGTAATTGAAAAGTATGTTTTACAGCCTTTTTACAAAATTTTGAAATTTTTCAGTATTGCGCAACATTTCATAGCTATAGATGAAGTCATTCCCCAAAATTAAAATGTTTTTTTCCAAATTTGTTGGAAAAGAGTTAAACTATAAACGAGCTAAACATCTTTGTAATAGCATTAGCCAAAATAAAGCTATAGTGAGTCAAAGTGCCGCGGGACTACTGGCATACTTGCGACTACGTGATTGAGGCCGATCGAGAAAAATGATGAAACACAATACTAAATTACAAGACGAAAAAACCAAATTAAACTCCCTGGTATTGATACGAATAAAACTACGAGAAGACAGAAAGAAAAAGAAATGGTATCACTAGAAATTCTAATCCTGCCTATTGCGCAATTATGGAACCAGTGGAAATCATCTTAGCACTCCTTCCACTTACGTCTCACTTACATCTCCTCTTGGTGAGGGAACACTGGTGATAAACATTTTGCGACACGAAAGTGGAATGAAATAGAGAAACGCTTGTGAAATGGCATTTGCAGATTGTTTTTGTATGAAGACATGGAACGAACAGACTTGTAATTTGCGTAGGGAAGCTGCTTTCAAACTCATTGCAATAGTTTTAAGACCCAACTGCATTGTGCACAATCACTTGCGAAACGCCAATCGATTCCATACTAAAATAACAATATCGTATCCTTACGCTAAGCCGACTTAATAATTCTATTCCACTTCGAACCGCTGAAAACGATTTGGCGAAATGGTCACTGCTTTCGGTATAAAAAACATATTTTGGTGTGCTCGTCGGTGCTTCGGGAGATATACAACGTAGCAGCTAAAAATTAAACCAATATATCTTGCTACAAATGCTTTGACAACAAAATGGATAAGAAGTAACATAAAATAGAATAAAAAAATCGTACATACAAGGAATGCTCTGATACAAAACGAAAATAAACGTTTTGGTGGTTCTAGTGACTACACAAAGCTTCATTTATCTACTTCTTTCGTGGTTTTAAATTTTTGCTTACTTCGATGTTTATATGGCATATCGTAGTAAGAAGAAAGAATTTTTTCAATTTGTGTATTTCAATCATAGTTTTTCTGCTCGTTGAGAAGAAACTTTTTCACTAAAAAAAAATTAAAAATTAAAAATGGCACTTGTAATTTAACACTGAACTAACACTGTGGCAGGGGCGATCAAAGGAGCTACTTTCCAGGCTTATCATGCAACATTCAATATCGATACATGCAGTGACTGTTTATCTTTTAATCATATATGCAAACAAACGTGCACAAGAAGTTACTTGTTGCAAATGTACATAGGACGTTATTTGCGACACATGGAAATAGGAAGTTATTTGCGACAAACGTACACAGAAGGTTATCTGCGATAAATAAACAAAGGACGTAACTTGTGGTGATCCGGGTTTTAGCTATCGTGTAGTGAACAGAAAAATTTTAATTGATTCTTGTACTATTTTGCAGCTGTTCCCCACAGCAGATAATGAGGACTGATAGCGTTGGAATTATGGCTTGGAAGTAAAAACTCCATCAGCATAGTTTTGATTTAAATAATGTCGCAGCAGGCACTGTGAAATCTGACGACCTGTTTGTATTCCATAACAACAATACAAGGAGCAATTATAGGATAGTTAGTTCCTATCTCCATTAATAACTATTCATTGATGGTCTTTGAACGGCAGTGTATCGTACTGGGGGGATCCTAGGCTAATGTAACTGACTTTGAAATAAATCCTGTCATATTTTTTCAGACGTAGGCCTACTTACTTGATTCTTTGAGATTCTGATATCCTTTTTTATGTTATCACTACACAAATAATGATTTCCACTTTCAGTTTATCATTTATATAATTAATGCCATTATTAGTCATTTTAATTTTCGAAGAGTCACTAGAGCAATACAAATTATGGCACCATCCTGGCGCGAACCCGTGACACACACTTTCGCAGCATGACCGACCCGGTGGCAGTCCTTTCTTAATCAAGTCACACAGTGCAGAGAGGCTGGCCTCTAACTGCGTTGAGCTCGATGTCGATTTCCACCCGTGGATGATTTGGAGCTAAAGTAGCGACTAGAGAAATCGAGTATGTTAACATCGGAGTTCACCTAGCTCAGTTGGTTGAGCGCACGCCACAAAAGCGTTGATCACGGGTTCGATCCATGGTGGTGACATATTTTCTATTTCTCCAGTGTTCTTTTCAAATCTGACATTTCAAATCCTCTCTTCTCGATGACACTTTCTACTTTCAATGGGCTTTGGATAGATGACGGGCCGGATGGCAGTCCTTCCTTGGTAAAGTCTCATGGCTCAGACAGGCAGCTCTCCAACTGCGTTGAGCTGGATGTCGATGTCCACTTGTGGATGATTGGGAGCTAAAGTAGCGACTAGAGAAAGAGAGTAATGGATTACGGGTTTGAGCTTTGGTGGTGACATATCTTCTATTCCTCTAGGTTCTCATCAAAACATGTATTTCAAATCGTCTCTAAAAATATCTTTTTTCAAATATGAAAACCACACATTAAAAAGATGAAGATGACCTTTTACGAAGTGTGATATATATAGATATATAGATATATATAGGTATAGAGATATTCTTTGTATGTTTGTGCCAAGAGTTCATTCACGTTAATACCTCCAATGTACAAGGACCTGACGAAGTCTTTAAGAACTGACGAAACGTTGTCACAATTGAAGTTTCCTTCTTGGCGTTCTCCCTATAGTTTGTTGGTGTACTTGTCACCATAGTATTTAAAATGTCTGTGGGTAAGTGTATTATTGTCTCGGTTAAAGTATTAGGTAGCTCTTTGAATACCGTTCATATCATACCATTTCATCTGTACACTATCTCGAATGGTATTCATAACACTTAAGAGGTTCTAAACTACCCTGTGCTTAGTAGTGCTGTTGTAATTACAGAAGAGTACTGTACATTTGTTTACTGTGGCGCACAGCGAACTGCAAGGACAATTAAAGGCTGCGTCACAGCTAATCATGAATGTAATAAACAGACTATGAAAACTCGATTAGGTTGGGAAACTGTATAGTGGCTTGTAAGTTCTTGAAGTAATGCTTATTCGCGACACAAGAAGTGAATATATCAAAACGCTAATGAAGGCTTAATTCAAAATCCCGTCTCCTAAAAGAAATCAATGGAAACTGAGTAATTTTTACTGTTTTTCCGATGGGCGCAGTAACCTCGTTCAAGGTGCTGATTCTAAAGACGTTTCATAGCAGCACTTAGTTGCAAAGGTGTCTCCAAGACCGTACTTGATTGCAAAGGTGCCACAACAACTGTTGTTGATTTTGGCAAGAGACTCCAAAATTGTTGGCGGTTGCAAAGGAGACAGAGTAGCGGCTGGTGGCTGAGGAGAAATGTCAGAGACCACTGCTAATTACAAAAGAGCCCCAACGTCTGTTGATGATATAAACCAAAGCTTTGAAGACTGTTACTGATTGCAAAGGGGCTGAAACCTCTATTTCTGATTGCATAGGAGCTGCAACGGCTGTTGCTGATTTGAACCAAAGCCTTGAAGACTGTTGCTGATTACAAAGGAGCTGCAACATTTGTTGTGGCTTTGAACCAAAGCCTTGAAGTCTGTTTGTGATTGCAAAGGTGCTGCAACGTCCGTTGATGATTTGAACCAAAGCCTTGAAGACTGTTGCTGATTACAAAGGTGCTGCAACGTCCGTTGATGGTTTAAACCAAAGCCTTGAAGACTTTTGCTGATTGCAAAAGTGCTGCAACATCTGCTAATAATTTGGACTAAAGCTTTGAAGACCGTTGCTGATTGCAAAGGGGCTGAAACCTCTATTTCTGATTGCATAGGAGCTGCAACGGCTGTTGCTGATTTGAACCAAAGCGTTTTAAAATAGTATTAAGACAGTGTCCTCGTTTAGGAGATAATACAGGCACAGGGACCAATTTTGCCGAAAATCAATTCTAGTTTACTACGCTCTTGTCATTTGCTTAGAAAGTAAACTCCATAAGGAATTAGTAGCCATTGCAACTTTTTCTCTTGAAAATTGATTACTATGAAAAGACATTACCCTATCCAAGTTGTTTCCTGTAACCCAAAAGAAATTTCTTACAAGTCGCACACAGAAGTGTCTTTGTTTACGGAAGTTAAGTTACTCTTGCAAGCAGATTATTTGTATGAATACTTTTTCGATAAGTAGAGCGCTATGCGACAAATTGTTTTCATGCAAAATGTTCATTTGCCATCATTTACTTTCTCAGGATATAGTATCCATGTCCTGACTTGATAGAAGTTTGTTGAAGCCCTGCCCTTTGATCATCCGTCGTGTGATTCCACCTTGTACATCCCCTTTGAAGAACTGTTTATTGTTCCTTGGTTTCTGCTGCGAGGGCTTTATCGTGTCTCATGTTATCGAAACTTCTTATTCAGATCCTTTGTAAGTCAGTGGATGAAGGCGTATTCATCAAGGAAGGACTGCCCTCCGGCCCGTATATCTGTCCAAAGCCCACTAAGTATCATCGGGAAGAGAGGATTTCTAATCTTAGTTTTAAAAAGGACTCTGTCAAGTTACATGGCGCAGAGAGGCTGGTCTCCACTGGCGTTGAGCTGGATGTCGATGGCCAACGGTGGATGGTTGGGAGCTAATGTGGCTACTAGAGAAATAGAGTATGTTAACATAGGAGGTGACCTAGCTCAGGTCACCAGGTTCGATCCCCGGTTCTGATATATTTTCTATTACTCTAGTGTTCTTTTCAAAACTAACGTTTCAAATACTCTCTTGTAGATGATAATCCTCAAGGCGAATTAAGTAAATAATGTTTGAAGCGTTGCAATCTAACTTGTAATTAATTTGAAAAGCACTTTGATTGCGGTGAAAGTATTCCTTTTCAAAAATATTGAAACAAGCTCTGCCTCTCTTACTCGTGCACTTGGCGCAACCCCTCGCACTTTTTTGAATAGGTAGAGTTCTAGCTCGAACCAATTGGCTGTTTACGTTCTGTAGTAGCAAATAATTGATTATGCAGTAGAACAATACCTTGTTTCCATACTTTTTTTTGCCACTGAATTTAATCTAATAAGTTTGTTTATTGGGCCATGCACTTTGCATATATTTTGCTGCACTCTCAAACATGCTATTTGCTTTGTAGATCACATTGTATCTTCTATCAGTTCTTTCTTTCTATACGCTTGAGCAACTTGGTATTTGACATTCATATTTATAAAAATTACATAAAAATGTAAATGTTCTATTTGCGTTTTATCAATATATGTGTAGATAATAGTTTACCACAGTTAACCAATTTGTTCGAACTAGTATTTTTCCATGACGCAACTGCTTTTATTTTAGTAAGTACTGACTGGCACTTGGAGTCACCGTAAGCATGTGATAGGGAAGTCGTTAAAAGTTACATGAAAGTATGTCTTAATACAACCCTTATCATTTTTGTCATATTAAAAGGATGAATTTTATATAAGATGCTTCTTTCGTTTCCTATTTGCTTTTTTTTAATTTAGGCAATAAAGGTGTTAAAACGTGTCTGCGCAATCGGAGCAACGTATCATCGAGCAGTACTTACAGGCTTAGCAGAAATGGCAGGAACTTGCGGATTAGAGCTTCTTAGTATATCAAGCGACTATCAAAGAACTGTTGGACTCTTTTTGAGGACAATTACTATCCTTTGTTCTCTAAGTAAAGAGAAGCCAACTGATTTGCAAGGAAGGGTAAGGTCAGAGAGCTCTGCAAGCATCAGGTCAAGAATAGACAGTACCAGTAGCCGAATTCTTAAAACTTTAGGTGGAAGTGGAACTGGCTCACCTCCGTTTTTGGAAGTATTGGATGATGACTCATGCATAGAAGAGGTCACTGTTGCATTAAATGATCTTTGGAAAGCCATGGAACATTGGTTTGATCTTATAGGGAAGGATATGCAACAAATACCAGAAAGTGTTTTAGAGAAGTCGTCTACCCCAACAGATGCACACGCTATGCAACATGAAAATGATCTTGCTGATTCGTCTGGCTTTGGTGCCAAGGAAATTGCAGCAGCTCTTTTGAAAAAAAGACCAAAAGGATTAAAAAGGCGCAGTATTGCAAGTATAGATAGTTTGCGACTAAGCCAACCAGCATTGGAGTTCAATTTAGGACTGCATAACCCAAATTTGCAGCCACCTCTTCATGGTAATACACCAGTGCTGTCGAAGGGTGAATTCTTTAGATCAATAAGTGCTGATCTCAATCTTGCAGAAGGTATTTATTCAGTGGATGGTGCTACCTCTCATTACACTCATGAATTAGCTGGAACAGAGCCCCCTCTTTATACAATGACATTAAACCGAAATCTTGCACTTTCGAGCTCCTGGACATCAAAATCAGGTTCCCCTCATGATAACAGTACCCAGACTGGAAGCCAGCTTCATCAAAGACCCAGTGCAGGTTCGGAAGAAAATTCCGTCGGTCATCACACAAGTTGTATTGATGCCGTTGATGAACACCGCAGCATATCAGCACCGTGTGCTACAACAATGTTTAGGACAAAGGACGATACAAAAAGTGCTAATGATATACCAAAAATCCCGAATCTACAAGAGAGATGCTTTTCACCCAATGAAAGTGTGGTTGAGGCCACTGCAGACCGACTTTGTGCCATGGTTCATGGTTACTTCATAGCATGCAGTTGCAAATTATTTTGGGAAGAAAGGTACATTATCCGTTTCTTTCACCTTAGCTATTTAAGTTTATATTATTTTTAATCAATTGGAATGCATATCTGAATTTGTATTTCTGACCTATAATTTGTTTATGTGCGCAATTCAAAATTCTGTCTCCTGAAAAGATAAGTACATAAGAAATGATATCATTTTCGAAAGGATTTTAAATGAGAATGTGTATCAAGCTACAGAGAACGACTGGTAGTGTTGACATTTATACGAGCTTTCATTATCTTATGTCAGATATATGTAACTGAATGGGAAATAACTTCCATTTTATAGAAAACGTGGCAGCTAAACGTAGAATAGAAAGCATGAAAAGATGACCCGATACAGTCATGACATCCTATGAGGTATCAAGAACTATAGGTGTAAGCATGAGAGAATTAGAAGACGATAGCTGAATATGCCATTGAGGTACGAGGAGTGTCAAACGTAAACAGAGGACCCCAAGATACATTCACGGTATCCTACTAAGTAGGCAATAAAATGTAAAAGCATTCAGCAGAAAAACATTTCACCAGGGTCATTAGTGAAAAGTACATGCCCGTATCCTAGTGGGGATTTTTGTATCGAGGTTAATTTTCCCTACTTTGATTCCCAAATACTTGAAGAGGTAAGGTTGTGTAGAGTTTCAGTTATCATTATCTGGATGGCGATGACACCATAATTTTTGTATCATAATTAGGGATAGTATCAAATCTGAATGTGAATGCAAATAATTGAAAGAGTTGGAAGTAACTTTTGTAGATTGCACATTAGACAGTTCAACAATATATGTAGTGTGTTTAGTTGCAAGGCTGTGCGTTTTAAGAAATATTTACATGCTTCAACAATTTAACTTTTATCTGTACATGTTTCATAGACAAGTTATACAAGCCGCAAAATGACTTTGATTTTTAACTCGGGTATTATTCTCCACAGCAAGCAGACGTAGCGTAGACTACCTTATGCATCTGCTATTTGAATTAATGCGCATTCTCATAATTTTGCACCTGATTTTAGAGACAAGCTGAATGAATTTGACAAATTTATCGAAAAACACAGTGAAGTTCTGGAACTACTTGTTGCGAGGTAAGTTTATTCATATCTTTTCTTCTATTCCTTATTTTGGTGCGACCCAAACTTGTATATTTGTTATATCTTTGAAATTAGTCTAAAGCAGACACTTCTTTGGAGTTACACTATGCTATGGTTACAACAGTGCATTTATTAGTCGTTAGAATACCCTTAAGAATGAAATCATTCTCGTTTACCATTGATTATCACCATCAATATTAGTATGCAATTGACTTTTCACGAACTATAATGAACTTGATATAGATGTGGGTCACGTTGACGTGCAATCTCCTTTGTCAGAGGATTGTTGGTGTCACAAATGGCTCTTTGGCAAATCGAATCAGGATGCTCTGGTATTGAAGGTTGAAGATCTGTCCACTGGATCATGACGGAATTTATTAATAACGGTGTTTAAGGCGTTGATAGTTTTGGAAATATATCTATTGGCGTAATATAAATATCTTGATAATACCTGAAATTAGAAATGACGAACAAACAGTCGAGACAGCCGCACTATGCGTTAATTTATTTACATCAATAAGAGTTTAGTGTTTCCGAACAGTATATCAGACATAACTCATCTTATACTTGCAGCAGATTAAGAAATATGGCACTAAAAAAGGACAGTTGATTTTTAGGTGTTTCTTATAAGTTTCGTTTTGAGCTTTCTGTCCACTACTCTAATTATTGTCATCATTGCCCGTCATCATTGCTTACTAGGGATCCGATACATTTCAGATAACGATTATGTCGATAAGAGCAGCTCGATAGAGGTAGATCTATACTATGGCTCGTTTATAACGATCTGGTAAAATCATCTAGGAAATTCAGGCGATGTCGATTGCCTTTTTCCCTGTAGGAGGTGGTGGCAGAGCCCATTGGGCTTTTTTAGTTCTTCGTAATGTGTACGTTGCCTCTATCTCTGTTTATAATGGATGATAGTATACGCTGTCACTTTCTTCCACAAACGAAATGGCTTCTGGAGATCCAGCTAAGCAGCTTAATGTAATATGTACTTTAAAGGTAGAAAATGAACACTCCACGTACGAGTTTACAAGGCTGTGTAAGATCACATTTAAAAGTAATATTCTAAGGCTCGTATATTCAGCATGTAAACTGCTAAATTATTTTTGTTCGTGTTGTTTACCATTCTTAGTTCAGTTAACATTAAGCCTCCTGCATGGCGTTTAACTTATTCAAACTGAATAGTCCTTTTCTTTAAAAACTCTGGTCCACAGATTACAAGCCTAATATATCGCTGTCAATCTGATGATAAGGAATTGTTACAAGTTTAATTCTTTTAGCAAAAGTACATGATGTTCAATCATTTCAGTATGCTATCTCTGTTTCACGAGGAATTGTTTTAGAATGTTCTCGTTTTTTAAAGCAAAATGCCTGAGGTAATGGGTTGGTTGTAAGAGTTAAGAGTTAAACTGGTCATAGGGAGAGGCTTAGTGGATATTATCTTCGCACGTGGGCAATGGAAGAAGCACTTGAATGTGTAATTAAGTAAAGTAGTACTGGGATATATGATTATGGAGTGGCAGAGCATCCCGATATCATTGCTTCATTATCTCTGTATGCAGGGAATAAGCATAAAACTAAACTTTATCAAAGGTACTTAAATTGCAAACATATGGTCTCAATCCCAGTGTAACTAATTCTAGATGTCATTGTTAACTGGTTGTGGCGTCTGCTTCGTCGTATTCAAATTGTTTATGGTTGCAAGTGATATGAAGAATAAGGATTAGGAACCAAGTTTTAAACATGCAAAAGAGATAGGGGTATTTATTATTAATTTGTACATAATGCAAAAGCATTTTGTCTTACAATTGGGATATGTGTTACAACAGGATTGTTATCAGTATCAAACGATTGATTAAGATTGTACAGTGTCTTTATTTGCTTTTGGGTTAGGTGACATGAATTACACACATATCAACGATATCAACGTTTGAACTAAAATCATAAATCTATCTTTTTAAAATTGATTCTGCTCTACTGATTAATTATTTATAATTTTTGCATCTTTTTAGGAAACCAAAAGTGATTTTTGAACATTTTCATTTTCTAATTGCCAATCCTCTTCTCTTACAACGCTTTCTGTCAGTCATCCATGCTCAGGTAAGTTAACCTGGATAAAAGTGAGCCGTTATATTTTGTCATTAAGTTTATCAATAGTGTCTTCCTTTACTTGTGTATGAGTGTTACATCGTCATTGCATTATCGTTGTTATTGTTTAAAGATAAATTTATTTTTTATTAATCGCAGAACCTTACCTTTTTAGGATTCGTAAAAATGAGTTTACATATCAGTAATCGATAAACCATTCAACTTTTAAAATCTACTAATGTGGATGATTTGTGTCTGCTAGCTTATCGTTGCCTGTCGATTTGAAACTACATATATTATTTATAATCATTCTATGATTTGAATTTCTCCAGCCTTTCTGTGATAGAAGGGAATGGTTTTATGAAAATTTGCATCAAGACAAGGAAGAGCCGAGTCCTCAGGACTACGACAAGAATACGATTGCAGTTTTACGAGGTGAGATTCTATACATTGTCTCCTACCTTTTAAATATGCTATGTGACATTGCCTGTGTTCTTTTTCCGAAGTTCGTTAACTCGCAAGGGTAAGTAATTTTAAAGTGACAAGCAACAAATTATAATCCAAGATTGTTATAACACAAGTATTGTATGCCTTGACTGTTATTTTCTACGACGTGTTTTTTGGTCTTCTCGTTTCCTAGAAATTCATCGTAAAAGCTTTCTCACTTCACTCCATACGATTGTTGTGATACGTTTATGGCAAAAACGTTTAGAAAAATGAGTTTGTTACTTAACGAAATGTTAATTCGTTATCTATATGTTTGTGTGTTGACTGTACAGGCAGAACCGGTGATTCTGTTGACTTGGTATGTCTCACTTTCTGTTGTTTATTGTATGTAGTTAAACATCTCTTTTTGCATGGTAGACAGACTTGCGTTTTTTTCAATCGAGATAGCTTTTTCGCTATGTTTAGTAGTCGGTGTCACCGTTCTTCATGTGCGTTTCTGATGTCTTTTATGACATTTCCGCCACCTCTTTTTCAATGACCTTGAGCGTGTTCTGTATAAAAGACGGTCGCTATTAGGCGACAATAAGGCATCCTCATTATACGGATAGTTGTAAGGCTGTGATAGCAGAATTACACCAAATGACTCAGCTCTTCTCAGCCAATCAGCATAAAGGAATTGATTTTATATGAATGAAGTGCCAACAAAGCATAATGAAAAGCCATTTCATTGTTCGTGTAAATATTTTCGTCATTTTACTGACATCTTCAGACTAAAACGAAAAAGAAAATTATTAATAATAATTATCAGTCAGCGTTGTTCACACAATCCCCCAGGGGTACAAAAGTTAATGTTGGTGATCAAGTGACTGACTACAACCGAATTGCCAAAGTCATGCTTTTTTTCACTCATCCTTCGTATCCAACATGAAGCCTACTTGGTTGATCGAGAGGGTCTCTAATGTCATCAGATACCCTTTGGCTCTCGATGACGACACCACGATTTCAACTTCATCACAGTTCACTGTTGCCTTTAATTGGTATAACTGTTAACCAATCGGTTGAGCCAGCCTAAGATGATCTTTGAAGCGGGTAAATAGATGTTGGCAAGTCTGTCCGACATAGCACGCGCTGCAGCGCGGACAATTAATGCAGTGTACAATCAAATCGTACTTCTGTTGGCTGTTTCAGCGAACGTAACACTGTTTATAGTTTCCTTAATGTCATCACAACAGTACATGGAGCATTGCACTGGTGCAGGGCTCTAGCATAATCTTCGGAGCATTTCCCAAGATACTGCAAGAATTAATTTGAACACTTGATTTAGCCACTCGGTTTAAAGTAGCTACGCAGTCATGGCCTGGTCAGTTTCTTAGTATTTCTTTAATAGGGGATCATAATTTCCATTGAGTATAGCAAATACGGATGAACCAATGTCAATTTTGGATCGGAGAGGCTCATGTTTGCTTAAATTTACCTGCCCTCCACTAGACTGGCTGTTCCGCCTGTTTAACTTCTAGTTGAGACACCTAAAACCTTATTGACAGGCGTGGTTTCAAGAACAGTGTAAGGTACAGTGAGAAAAGTATAGGTGACAATTTAGACTTAGCTTACGCCAGGTCCAGCCTCAAATGTGTCGCTTCTCGTCGTCTCCAGTTTTCACTATTTACCTTATCATTTAGATGAGACTATCGGGATACCCGACTGCTTCAAGTATTTTCCAGAATAGACATCCATGTACCCTGTGATATATATCGTTTAAAACAACTAAGATCATGAAGAAATGTTGTCGTTTTTTGACTGCCTTTGCTTAGACCATTTTTAGATCTCTTTAAAAATTTTATTTCTAGTTTTATCTTTTAAACCAAATTTTTATTTATTGTATTTTATACAGTATTATATCCTAAACTAGTTTTATCTTTTAAACCAAATGTTTGTTTATTGTATTTTATACAGTATTATATCCTAAACTAGTTTTATCTTTTAAACCAAATTTTTATTTATTGTATTTCATACAGTATTATATCCTAAACTAGTTTTATCTTTACACCAAATGTTTATTTATTGTATTTTATACAGTATTATATCCTAAACTAGTTTTATCCTTTAAACCAAATGTTTGTTTATTGTATTTTATACAGTATTATATCCTAAACTAGTTTTATCTTTTAAACCAAATTTTTATTTATTGTATTTTATACAGTATTATATCCTAAACTAGTTTTATCTTTTAAACCAAATGTTTGTTTATTGTATTTTATACAGTATTATATCCTTAACTAGTTTTATCTTTTAAACCAAATGTTTGTTTATTGTATTTCATACAGTATTATATCCTAAACTAGTTTTATCTTTCACACCAAATGTTTGTTTATTGTATTTTATACAGTATTATATCCTAAACTAGTTTTATCTTTTAAACCAAATTTTTGTTTATTGTATTTTATACAATATTATATCCTAAACTAGTTATATCTTTTAAACCAAATGTTTATTTATTCTATATACAGTATTATATCCTAAGAAAAGTTTAGGGCAAATATGTGCATACATACACACACACATACATACATACATACATACATACATACATACATACATACATACATACATACATACATACGTACATACATACATACTAAATAAACAGAAAAACCACCAAACAGGCTAACTAATAAATAAAGGGCAGCTGGGGCGTCCAAGGGCGACGCCCCTTAATTTGTGCTACCGGGCAGAGAAGCAAGCCATGAAGCAGACTCAACTGCCCAGTAGGACCGTCTCTCGCGGATTACGGAGAGCATCTGTCATCAATGAGTCCTCACCCTCTGCTAACCAGGGGTGAGGTTTCAGAGATATCCCAGTATCAATGAGAACAGATACTACATCCATTCCTTGTCAAAAGGCCGAGAGGCGATCATGATTGCTCATCCTTTGTACAATTGCGATAGTTTTGAACATGAAATAATGCGCCGTCGCACGGAATCGACCTGATATGTAACGACAACACTCTAGTGACAGTTTCCTGCGCCAAGACTGACGATTGGGAGGCTGAAGAATATTATAAATAATGTCACTGTTTTTCACCGTGGACCCGGGGACCCCCTTAGGGGGTAATTTGGATTCTACTGACATTGGGAGACGGTTAATAGGGAATAATTACCCCGGAGTCCAAGTCCTGAAGTGGTCCCAAAGATCAAAAGGCGCAAATATGTTCTTTGGTCCTCGGGTCATATCACCATTTCCACTACACGAAACTAGCTGACTGACGATGGCCCTGACATTACCAGTGATACATGATGTGCCAATTCTTGTTATATTTTTTCACAGTACAAAAGGCTTCCTTTTCCAGCCATTTCTTACTTAAGGTTGTTAATGAATGTGAACCTCTTTATTTTACAAGTTTTAATATCTCATGCCGTTTGACATCGCAAATGACATTTTAAAAGGTTTTGCAGCCAAGCTGGGGTGGACGGCGAAATATAAAGATTGGTACGTGTCCTACCAGAACAACTGTTAAACATTTTTTAAAAACTTCGGTTTCAGATTTAGCGGTCTCTGAATCTTGTTGTTGGCGAGCGGTAAACTTGTCGTGGCTCTATTTTAAAGTTTTGGTTCCATCCTTAGATTGGCTGATGTTCTGAACCAGTTTCAAATTAACTGTTTTGCTTCATAATATTGAAATACCAAAGGATTTTCGAAAAGAAGGGCCTTTAAAATCTTCATATAAGAAATTTCAACTCGCATGGCATAAGTTTGGACGTGCCTCAAAAGCAAAACATTTCAAAAAATATTTATTTTTAGGAACTTTTTTGAATTTTTAAAACATCGTATCACATTTTTTGTTCCAAAAACAGTTTTGGTCTGAAAAATTCACAGACTTGCCTATAGGTATCTTAAAATGGTCAGTGAGTCCTATTCACATCTTAATAACAACTTAATTACTTACTTAATGACTTTAGTTTATTATTGACTATTCCGATTGATTATTTAGAATTGCCGAAAGAGTGGTATATTATTTTTTCCTTTCCCATTATTTGAAGTAAACAGTAATATGTTTTGTTCCTTTATCTAGATTATTCTATGGTCACAGTGGCTTTGCAGTGGTAAAGTTCTTTAAAAATACTATGAAGGTATCCTTCTACAAGGGTGACGGAATGCTATTCTACAATGCTACTATAACAGGCAGATCAGCTGAAAAAGGTTATAAAAGACGGAAAACGCATAATAATCGGAGGGGATGTGGATGGTAGTAAAGCTTGAGATAAATAATAATGCTTCAAGATACACTATCAACGATGAAACATGTGTCGAAACTTCGATATCGGTGTAAGATTATGGGATCTGAAATTGATGTTTTACCTCTATCTCGACAGCGAGGCCATGACACTAACAGATAGTTACTATTCTCTCGACATATTAATGTAACCATGTATTCCTTCATCATAGGCATGAGTATTTCTCAATAAGGGGAGTGGGAGGGGGGTCAAGTGAGTTTTATGAAATGTATTATTACACTAACTTTTCTACCATTCGACTGGGGCGACACGTGTCGTAATGTTACCCCCAAGGTCCAAAGATAAAAATATCGTTGGCGTGGGTAACATTGCACCTGTGCAATTTCCTGTGGAGCACAGGTTTATGGTGGTAAAAATTCTTTCAAGAGAATTTTTTGAGTTGGTGAGTTGGGGGTAGGGGAGAAAAGATATGCCAATTTCCTTTGCTGACAGTGGAGGGTACCAGCCTCCCCGTAGTCCATACCCCATGTCTATGGTCCAGGACTATGCCTTTGACAGTTAGTTGACGGACCGATATTCTGATCTAGTAGTTTCTAATTAATGACAAATCTGGCGGATCTATTGTCAACAATGGTGATAACATAACGGTATTGCGAAAAGGTCTACGTGTTCATCTATGGGCATAACAATGATGTTCCAAAGAAGCCCTGCAAGAATGTTGTTATTTCCCTTCATGGCAACAACCAAGGTATTAGTTTTGTTCAGGTTTTGTATCGGTCTCTCGATACGGTCGAAAGATGGGGTGGGTTATTTGAGAAAATCCGAGATTATAGTTTTGTACTGTTGGTTAGCTAGGTCTTTTTTATATAGAATATACTTTTTGTAAGAGTAAAAATACTGTCAACATCGAAGGCTAGAGATAACCGAAATACAAGTTAGATTCGCTGGACTGCAAGGAAAAGCTAATTGTTTCGATTCTCAGGGTACAATGTCCTCATTAATTTCGACATTGACTAGCGGAAGTTCCCAAAATCGTGTCTACGTAAGAGTTTATCTTAATGGTCTTTCTCAGCTAAGGCTGTATATATTTACACTTTCTTCTTATCAATTGCTGCCGTTTCCTTGCAATACGTTGTGCGCCTGGATATATTCCTTGCGAACTAGACTTTCATGGGGACATCATTGCTGAGAGGGATCTCTAAATTTTGTTAGTAACTTGCATAAAACAAAATTGTACTTGTGATACACACAACTAGATAAAGAAGTTCATGTGCAAAACAAAAGCAGCCAGCAGCTTTTGAACGTGTTGGGGCTTGAAAAATGTCATTGGTAGTATTTATCTTTCTCGCCAAGATCACTCCCTTATCGCATTTTCTCTGTGGATTGGAGGTGATTGAAAAAATTACCAAAATCGAAAATTTTAAGCACTTAAACAAATCTTATACTCGATCAATCTAGATAAAGGAGTAAATGTTACTGCGCTTAGTTAATGTTTGAATCAGCAAGTCTGACTGCAGATGAGCAATGAAAGACCTTTTTCTTCCTCCTTCCTCCACTTTTTCACATAGACGCGTCATCGCACGGGCGTCACGCCTCGCGTTCTCATGAAGTTCTGAAATTCTACCCTTTCCCCTCTGTCTAAGAGAGTAGGGAGGAGACAAGAAATCTTTACACGACTTTTCTATAACGAATAGAGAACTATTCCGCGTAAAAGTTCAGAGTCAATCGAACTGCGTGGAATATTAAATGCTTTTCGCAAAGTGCTCTTCGTTATTATCTTTGTGCGTAAGGGCATCCTAATCTGCTTGATGAACTTAAGAAATACTTTAGAAGCTGAGATTCCTTGTACGAAGATAAGACTATAAATTATTTTCTGCTGTCTGAAAATGCAGAGGATAGTTTGTAAGACTATCCAGGGCCTGTAGGCTTTCATAAGATTAACTAAATACGACAAAAACAAGTCAGGGCGTTTGCCTTTAAAAAAATGGTATTTACAAATGTGGAACATCGAAATAGGGTTTACCTGCGAGGGTAATACTGTATGTCGCTTTATGTGGAACATTTTGCTATTTATTCTCAACTGCCTACATATCTAGAAATAACTTTCCAGAGCGTATAAACCGTAGAAGGCAACACAAAAGTAGTCAAGACGAGCCCAATAACTTTCCAAATTATTCTGTGCCATGCAAAACGGTTTTAACGAATCATGACAATATGGGGTAATTACTCTGTCCAAAGTAGTTTGTCCGCTGCATAGTTTGTACAGGGTCGTCACCCATGTTTTTCCTCTAAAGTCATAAAAATACGGTGGGCCCATAGCCTCCTAAAAAGTGCCTATACTTTTATTAAAATGAAGCTTGCTTTCTCCTTACAGACAATACTATAAAGCAAACAATTCTGTTTTTACTTCTCAACATACAATTTAAGCATTCCAGTGCTACGTAAAGCGCATTAAAATGGATTTCAAACAAACGTTTCGTACAAACAGTTCATATTTTTGACATCGTCTATTAATTGCCGCAATACTAATGTACATAAACACATCTGAAAGTTAAGGCTCTCAAAGCAAGTGTCTATTGCCTCTTTACAATTCAGTACTCTAGAATGCGTGAAAGGACGCCTCTCTTGACGAAGATGCTGGATAAGGCTGTCAGTGCCTGCTTCGTGATTAGGTGTTGCAAGTCAAGACTCTGCTTAAGACTCCACTACTTTTTGGAACGTTTGCGCTGTTTCACGACCAGCTGTTGCCTTTAAATTTTTTTCTCGTCGGATGATATTCTTTAATTGATTCTTGCGACTAAATAAATGTGACACTTGTCTGTCTTCATCTAAAGATTGTTCAAATAGCTCGTAAATGTCCTTGTCCTCTTCAGTCACAAATGAAATCACTAAAACAGATAAGGCAATAAAGTATTAACGGTAGCTGGAGTGGGGAAGCACTGCCGAAATACTGGGTTGCGGAAGAAAGCTTAGCGTTTTGCTAATAGGGCTGAGAACCAGTGATCTACGAGATCGAACTGTATCTCGTAACATTACCTAATTGGTGCCCTTAAATTTTATAAATAAATCAAGTTCAGAGAGTGTGTCTTTCTGCAGGAAAGCTGTCTACCTTGTTAATTGTCTAT
>JAAAKM020006971.1:29270779-29304728 GCA_010016025.2 Alatinidae sp. Z8VKAUB7J3 | reverse complement strand
GTGAACTCAGGTTTAATCAAGTAGTGTAACAGAGGTTTTAAAGATTGGTGCAATGATACTATCTTTCCTAGCACATGCATGCATTCCGTAATCCAGTTTAAGCAGCAGCTTAAAATCTACAGCACAAACCTAAGCAAGGAAGCAGATAAGTATCTCCATTTTACGTACACTGGAAGACACCTATGTGTTACATTTGCACAAAGCGAGTCAAAACAATTCAAAGTACTTACGGAAGATTTTCACTTTGACAATAATGTTAAATGCAATTGTTCAGATAATTGAAATCTTCTTCACCTCAAATGTCTGCTTATAAATAAGATAGCGTCTTATCGGGCAATGAGTAGCTACAAATTCAAACTAGAGCTAGATTGGTTACCTTGACCGTTAGATAAGAGAATAAGAGCCCTGTTATCATTCATGAGTTACCGGTTTTGCACTTTCAGTGGTTTGGCCCAATCCTACGCCTAGGGATGTAAACTCCTAATATAATAAGACTCTGTTGAATACTACGTCTATCTGTTCAGGTAACACAAACATGCTTTGATAATTCACGTACCACCAAAGGAGCTCTTGGGGGCTTACAAGTTTTATTCTTGATGACAACTGCGAAAGAAGTAGGTTCACATACAAACGGTACGAAATATGTCCTCCAAGCCTTATAAGTGCGATAATGCTGAAATTTGTTTCATTTAGCATGCAGCCCATGGTTCAGACCCCCAACAGAACCCAGTTTCTGATAATGTAAACAATAGGAGTACCTTTCACGCCCAGTACTTTTATTCCATATTGATAGAGCCGTGGTTTGCAATATTTCTCTTCCAGCAGCCCACCCGTGTGTGAGACATTTTACTTTCAAGCCACTTAATACATTTAATTATCAAGTTCCAAGAATTCCATTGGGACACTTCTATTGCTTCTTATTTTCTAAACGATGCCAAAAATCTGTAGACATTCTTATTCATTTGCTTTGATCATTAATAGGTAACGGGCCCATAACATACCATTTGTTGACATCTAAGGCGTCCATGGATAATAGGTTTCGACCCATTGATATAGATAATAATCTTACACCTTTTTAGACCTGTTTTCGTAACTAAATCATTTTGGAGCAAAAATCTTTCACCTTTACATTATATGGTGTCACCGATTGAGCAAGATTAGCTTACTTTAGTTCATATTGTAGCCTGCTCTAATGTTCGAGAATGACATGATATAGTATAACACTTGAGCATTTCTATTTTCAATAGATCTTGATTTTGAAAAAACACTAGAGAAAATTGGTAGAGCGCACGCCGCGAAAGTGTGGGTCACGTGTTCGATCCCTGGTGGTGACATATTTTCTATTTCTCTAGTGTTCTTTTCAAAACTAACATTTCAAATCCTCTCTTCTCGATGATACATCTTGATTTAATAATTTAAGTGATTTAATAACTCTAGCACGCTATAGTATATCTCGATAGTCAAGACTCGTAGGAACACGAAGATTTGAACCCCGATCATCTTCGTTGCAACTCATATATGCTTCTGCTACACAGCGACCACTTACCATTTTGGAAGAGAGAAATTTGGAATATCAGTTGTTTCCATGAAGGTCAATTTTACATTTTTTTACAGGAGATAGAATTAAATTTGAAGGACTTGAATTGAAACCAAGTCATTCAAAAATCGATGAACTATTTTACTTTCAATGCCATTTTTTTATGACAACAACTTGGTTTGAGAGAGAGAATCATGAAAACGTACGTTTTGGTAGCAAACGACGTGCCTCGCACATTTTAGTACCATTTTTTCCTCAGGCATGCTGAAACTTTTGAAATAGAAATATCTCGTTGTTTGCCAATGAACAACATGTCAAATTTTTTCGAGTTACAGTTCAGCAGAAAATAAAGCAAAAAAAGATGTCGCCAAGGTATTTCTTGCCAACAACATCTTACCATATTTTACGTTCCATACACGCTCCACAATTTGAACAATGGTACCATCGGAACCTATTAGTTTTCTTGAAGTGTTTTTGCTGAGGACCCACCTCTATTTAATTCAAGGTAGTGATTGCACTAGATAATGTCCTAAACGTTGATGGTCCAACAAACAGTTTGCCAGAGTTTTTGTCTGGTCTCTCGTAACACGCAAACCTAAATGTAACTTTTGAATAGCAGGTCCACTTGCAAATAGTTGCGGAGCCCCATGGGACATTCTTGATAAATCGACCAGTACATCTACAGAACAAGTCGTCTCCTTTTCAAGCTATAAACAAACTTTAATTTGCTGTTTACTTCTTTAATGTATCCCATTACATTTCATTTTGGAATTCCTTTATTAATTTGGTCAATCTCCAAGTTCCACAACGACAAAACAGGGCAGGTAAAATGCGTCAGAGCTCAACACGAAACTCTGACCTTTGTGACCATTAGTTCTATACTTTTAGGCATGAAACACGGACGATCTTCTGGGTCACTAACACAAACAATAGAACTTTTAACACGACAACTAACTTTTCCTTTCTCCAATTTCTCTGCCGATCAACGCTAGAAATCTCTCGGTTAACCAGAAAATGTTCCGGCATTGGAGAGGAGCTAAGTAATTACTTTAATTGCCTTTTGGCAAGGAATGGATGTAGTATCTGTTCTCATTGATGACAGATGCTTTCCATAATCTGTGAGAGGCGTAGATCTATCCCATTACGCCTCTGGTATTTTCCCAGGCATTGTCGCGGAACGGCGTGATGATCACGATTCGTGATCGTACAATAGCGTCCTCCCTTAGATTCCACTGATCACTGTCTTTGTTGGTGTCTTTTCTTGGGACACTTTTCGAAGCATATCGTTTTTGTGTACTTCCGAACATACTTCCGCTGTCATCTGTAAGGACCACTAGGTTGTAATTCATGTGGTGAACCTGCTGTGGTGGACGGTTAAGTGTCCAAGCGTCCACGTCACTGAGAAATTTAGTTGTCAGAGGACGCCCTCGAGACAAAAACAAGTGATTCATATCACTTTCACATACTCAGCTTTAAGTTTTCTATTTGAGACACAAACTTCCTTCGTATCTTAAAATAGCTCAGCACTCGAATTACCTTTTGAGACATAAAGGCTCTAGAACACTGTGTGGTGTTATTTTAGATGAGATGTGGGTGATAGAGAAGGATGGGAGTTTAAGGTGCATACAGCCACCTCCAGTTAACGAACAGCTTTCCTTACGTACGGTATGGAATGGACTGTAGGCTCGTGTTTCACTCGCTTGCATAATTTGTTATTTAGATTTTAGTAGCAATGTATATTCATCGGGGTTGTATCTCTTGATTTCTATGACTCTATAAAAAGAGAAGTGATCGCAGAGCGCAGTGTGTTTCGACACAAAGTGTTATTGATCGAAAGGGACTTTCACTGTGTGACTGACCTCATAATCGATACGGAATAGACAATTTTCATAGCCGTCTTATTCTCTCAATTGATAATGTAGCCCTCATAGATTATATTTTTAGTAGTAGTGGTCAGCTGCATGTTTGGTGCAGTATGCAGACAGTTGACGTCGGGTAATTTGCTATTTATTGTTACTTTGCTTAATTCAGTTTACGGCTCTCTCTAGCATCAGTAAACAGTTTAAGATCTCTACAACTATCAGCACGGATCCCTAATTCACTTAGATAGTGTCTGATGTATTCGTGTTTTGGTCGCCGTTTGCCTGACACTATTATTGTTTCTTACTACAGGGCCAGACTCCATTGTTCCTAGCAGCAAGGGAAGGATGTGTAGAATCGGCAAGGACACTTCTGATTAATTACGCGAATAGAAATATTGCGGACAACATGGATCAGTCACCGTTATTTATTGCCCGTCTTAAGGGCCACTCAGACATCGAGAAACTACTGACCGATTGGACGATAGGTGCCAGTTCGCCACCTACCCACCCAGGGCCCACGTCTCCAGATTGCCAGAAGTCGCCCCCAGGCCACATACCGACACCTCCTAGGACTGCTACGTCGCCCTCGAACGTTGAAATACGTCCAAAAGTTATCAATAATATTGCACCCAAGGTTCCAGCAACGATTGCTGAGCAACGAGGTGAAGAAAACACAAAATCGCAAAGTAAACGAAAACGGAGATCGCAGTCGAAGGCGCAAACGTCAGCGCCGCCGACGAGAATGCTAAACGGATATCATTACACAGGGGTAAGGAGTTACCCGAACCAAGATTTAAATCTAGGACAGCTTACGCATCACGATCTGGGAAGTCACCATCCCTCGGTTCCTCCCTCGACATTATCACCACCGTATAGTCATGGCCCACCTGAGATGTTGCATAGAGACACTGCCCCGAGAGGTGGGCTAGAGTACAGTCAAAATTCCTCGCTTCCGGAACTATCTGATATTGATATAATAGAGGGCATGTTCAATGCAGAAGGTTGTTTTGAGGAGATACCCGAAAATTGGGACGGTAATATGTTAGTGCCACACACAGTGCAGAACACGGCTGCAGACATGGGAAACCCATTGTCGACTTCCTGTATGCTACCAACGACGACGATAGGCCCTGCACCACAACTTTTAAACGCCTATCCTGGAGAAATTCCCGATAGGCACAGACCTCAGTATAACACTCATAGTATGGCAATAATGCCACGACGAACTCAGGGAACGGGTGGGGGCAATATGCCTGCGATGCCAGTAACGCATATGGGCCCAGGACATTTACCACGAACAAGGGTTGATGGGCCGTATTGCAACCCACTAAAGGAAAATCCAATAGTGCACTCGCAACCCGCAGAATTTGTGCATTATCAGCACCATCAATTCCCGACACCGCCTTCCGCTCACTCTGGGACTTACGTTGCATCTCCAGAGAGCAATGTCTCTCCGAAGGAACAAGTTGCGGTGGCTTGTGTCCTTACACCGTCCCCAGACCCTCCTAATGAGAGTCCAAGTGGATGGTCATCACACTCTTCAAACTCCGAGTCGTCAGTCTGCTAGTTGCTACTGAATAGTGATGCCACGTCATTGTCTGCTAGCGCCACCGATGGTCGTCATCGACCAAATAGATAACCTATGATGGTAATATGGTGGTTACTGCAGACCGCCGAGATTCCGCAAAACGTTCCATGGATCCACACACTTCTACCCCAAGTACATGGTTGCAGAAGTTTATACCAATGACTTAGTGGGGGAAGTCTCGGTACTCATGCAAAGGTGAATTGATTGTCACCTTGGTAGGTGTTAAAGCATAAGGAGTACATTTAATTGATGCATGACATCAAGAGGTTGCCTTGACCGGTCATTTAGAAGGTTAAGTGTGTAATGCAGGTAGCTTGTAGTAAACGCCGCACAGAGCAGGGGAGAACGGACCATGGAAATGCCTTTTATACTGCAATGAAGGAAGCCAAGATATGATAATTTATTCTGTAAAAATCGGACTGCATCAAACTTGGCTTATTGTGTGGATGGATAGTTCCATTTTGTAAGCAGTGATGTATATATAGTGGCAAGATACCGAACTAGTGGGTAGCAAAGTAGAGAATATGGAATCTAAAGGCTTGGTTTGAAAACGAAGAAATATACGTTTGCATAAGTTTGAATGGGTAGAGTCACGATGTTATCTATGCGAAAAGCTCCAGACATGTTGGTGTAGGAGGTTTGGCTACTAGAAAGCGTACTACTCACGTTCTGTGTTTTGCTTGCAAGGGAGGTACCCCAAAATATCGATAATTATGTGTTGTTATTTGTAATTTAATGAATGATACTCTACGAATTAGTGCTGTTCTCAGTTTTCTCTGTAATGACATAAGGTCTAAGGAGGGATGTCCGCAGGGACAAAAGAAATTGAATTCATGCAAGGAAAGCTAGGTCTTGAAAGCTTTAGGGCTGAAGTCATAGATTGATGCTCAATTTTGAGTGTAAACCGGGGAGTCTGTAGTCATTTTTTACCGTAAATGGCAAGGTACGTCCAGACAAGGGGAAACTAGATCAAAATAAGTAACTTTTGTATCGCATTCGACGCTTGAAAGAGGTTGAGTACTTCGCCCATTTCCATGCACCGTTTCTGATACATGATTAGCATCCCAGTCCCATGCGCAACAGCTACGTAAGGACCTGTCCTAAATAGAGTTTAGGAATATGGTTACAGTATGTCCCATTTTAAAAATACTATTTCTGAACCCAATTCGATAGCCTTAAATACCGCGTCATTAATCTCATTGTCCCATTTTGCGATAGTAGCCTTCACCGTTTAAGTAGGGCCTCATTTCACTGTAATGTACGCCCCGAAGATTGCCTTGGATCCTGTTCAACAGTCCTGTCTTACTTGTTGCGGTTGGGAGCTGCGACTAGTTGCCATTGTGGTGCCTGAAACCATGTACTTGAGGATAACAAAGAAATAGCGAGGAATAACTTTTACTACCGATGCAGTGGCATTCTTTGTAAGAGACTAATAGGCAATAGCCAAATATTAACCAGTTGTCAAGTAAAGATTCGAAAATAGGTACCTATTTAAATCAGTTTCACACCAACGGAGTGGATAGGCTTACCTTGTCAGACTTACATCACTTCGATTTTTGTTATACCTATCCTAATATGTTTTCGTGGAATTGAAGAAAAACTAAACTGCAAAATAGCATTGAGTACTCGAAGTTTTGCTTCAAAACTGAACCATGGCAGTTAAATGTGCCAGGAAAACGAGATTGTGTAGCAGGAAAAGTACTTTATGCTGCATGTGTGTATTTAATCCAGCGGGAGGTGCAAAGATTTACCATTGTTGAATCGTGCGCTATGTGATCGAAGGATTTTTACTCCCCTAGGTGCATTGTCATGGAAATATAGCCAGTGGCTTTAAACGGCAGCGTTGTTTTTATTCATTAGGTTTACCTTTTCTTCAAAACTCGTAAGATGGAAGAAAGCGGTGGCTATTGTTTACATGGGTAATGCTCGTTTTAGGCGAATCATTCAGCCTCGTTTTTACGTTTAGGGTAGAAGGCTATTATGTCAATCCAACGTGTTTATTCTAGTCGTCAATTTTAGTCTTTCAACGTGCTGCAGGTTGTGATAGAACGGTCAGTAAGGCTGTGCTGAAGTAGGCTGAGCTGGCGGATAACTGCAGATTGCTTCCTTCATTAGGAATAAATAGATTCAGATACCCCAAATCCTAGAAACGGTGTACATTTCGATGTGGTGTGAAAAGGAATTCTTGAGTTTCCCAACGGTTGTTAAGACCTTAATCGTGTTGTTGACTTGGAGAAGAATTACTCCTGATAGTGATGTTTTCGTTTAGAAGTTAATAAATTCTAAGAGAACTCTATAGGCTGGAATTCACCGGATTGACTAGAAAATTGTACAAGGGGATTAGCGTTGAATGTATGTGGTACATGCGCTGTTGAGTACAGCACAGAACAAAACCGTAACTTGTTCATCGCCGTACGAAGAGAGTTATCGAATCCAACAGTTCGACGAATTCAGCATTGATAAGTTGTCTGTGCATCCACATTTTCTGATGGCTTACAAGATGTTTCATTGCCTGAAATAATGAAATGTTTTGTAGCATTGTTCCTCGCAGCGAGACAAATATTTTGAAAAGCCGAAGCAGCAATTCTTTTTTAAGTTGTGTTTCCTACTCTTCGTGAATATCATTAGAAATTATTGTGTAGAATCCAGGGATGATATTTAGTATTTGGATAATTGTTATCGCTGTTGACGAGATTCATTGTCGTAGTTTATTGGGAAAGTAGTCTACCTGTAAGATAGTCCATGCACTTATCCGTAAGTTAAAGGGGGGGAGGGTGCTTAAAGTCAATCGAATATTGAATTTGAAATGTAAATAATTGATATATATGACTTAAGAGAACATTTCACTATATTAAAGAACAGTATACCGGTGTATAAACGAGTTAAAATAATGGAGAGTTGGTCACCGAGCGTGGTACCGTCTAGGTAGAACACGTCAATGTACTGCCACCACGTGCTGCTCATTTCCTTCGCTCTCCATGATGATGATGACTATTTATCATCATTTGCCGCCATCAGTGATAAAATTGTACATTTCGAAAGCATGACTCTGAAGACCGAACGTGCTTTAACCGCATTATTTCTTGATTTCACTCCCGCGCTTTTGCGACGCGGACATATTGGCACCAAAATCAGAACTCTGTACATGGACTTCAACTGCGGTGAAATGAGCAGCAAATGGCGGTTCCTACACTCTTTCTTGTTTTTTGATTTGTGAATGTCCTTCTTGTTTGTCCCCGCATGAATTCTTTTTATCATTCTTGTGCCATACTTTTAGGTCGCGTTTAGAATTTCCTTTTGTAAAATTTTATTAATTGTACATGTTAGTCAGACCGCTATAATCCAAATAACTTGAAAATTTCTTAAGGTATTTTTATAGGGATATTCAGAGGAAAACTTACCAAGTCGACGGGGCACAGCTGTTTTGTAAATGATACTTTCATCGTTTTGTGTTCGATGGCTTATAGCCCATTTGTATTATATCAAATAGCCGTTCAGGCTTTTCTAGCTCGTAACTTGCCGAATCGAGTCGGAAAACGGTCGGGATGATCTCGGCTCTGGTCGGCGCGTCTTGTAGCTTTGGGCCACCAAGCCATCTTTGTATTGTGTGTCACACCAGTTGCTATTGTATGTAAGCCTCCCTTGAAATATAGAGCCGGCACCTTGAAACGAAATTTAACTAGACATTATGTTTCTCGTCTTGTTCTTCTGCTGCCTCGCTTTCGTTTTGGCGAACTGCCCTAAGCTTTCGGCGCGAAAGCAGACGTCCCCATAAAGGTGAATTACTGCGCATGTGTCAACAAAGGGCGGAAACTGTTGATTTAAGAGCAATCACTAAGAGCCAGCGGCTACGCTTTACCTGCCGTAGAAAAGAAGGAGATTCTTCAAACCGTAAACTGCCAATCGATGTTAGGAGAGAAGGCGGCATCACTCATGCAGTCATGATCTCTCCTCACATGGACAGCTCCGCAAGTGTGTTTTGCCTGATTTGGTCATTCGTGTTTTTCCACGCCAGTGCGATGGGGTTTTGCCAACAGTTGAAATACTTGAACAGTATCTCGAGCAGCGGACAGAATGCTTTTGGCTTACTTCAACCTTTAAATATTTAGGACAACGATGTGTATTGCTTCCTTGATATTTACTCATGATTTAACAAAACAATCAAAGCTGAAAACCCTTTAATTCCATAGTTTACAACAATTTCGAAGGCTTAGGTCAGCGGCCAAGGAACTATTAAAAACTGTCCGTCGTATATGTATTTGTACATTCCAGAGATTTGAATTTATTATTCACAGCATGTTGCAACGCAATTTTTAGCTGTTTTAGTGCTTATATGTTACCATGGCGACAGTGTGAAAAGATTCTCGAGTTGTTAATATCGTATTTTGGAGACTTCTGTATTTATGAGACGGACTATCGAAATCGTGTTTGTATCAGAATCTGAATCGAAGTGGAATTGGCTAAACGTGTAACCAAGCTGTGTGTGACTAAGACCCAATCAGAATGGAAATTGAAAGTTTTTGTGGCTTCTAATAAAGCAACCTGCACTAGGCGCAGTCATGAATACGTTTAAAAACCCTTTCTCATAGGTTAAAACAGCCTATCGCCTTTTAACCTTTATTCAACGAAATTTCCAGTTATCTCTAGGCATTCAGATGAAGCCATCTTTAACCGAAACTGAGCCGTTAACAGGACTGGGGAAGCCAATAACTAAGCTCGATCATAGACTGTCCATAAGCAATGTTCCCAGATATTTTATACCCCCGTTTTCCCTCCCAGACTTTGGAGGAAATCGGTCGTAGCCACCATAAGGAGCTAAACGTTCTAAGGAAACCATTTCTCCGTGAAACTAAGATAGACAGCAAGAAAACAAGGGGCCACATTTTGGGAAACAATGATAGTGTCCGTGGACTCATGTTTATCAAAAATGATGACAAACTAGCACTAAAAACAGATTTATGGCCACCTGACCATGCTTAACCATCACCCTAAAACAAAAATGATCTCACTATTCCTAAATTTATGTAAAGTTAGAGCTGACTCGCTTGAGGGTTGCCGAATAAGGAAGGAACTTACTAAGGAATTTCCAGCAATTAGTACAATCCATTTTTCATGTTATTGCCCCTTCATGTAAGAAATCTTTGCAGGTGAAGGAAATTTAACTAATTGACAATATTAAAAATGGAGTGGTCTCAGATTAAAGACTACATCAGACGAGGGATGATCACGCTTGGAATGGAGTAAACATGTCAAGTCATGGATTCACTAACGGTCTACTAAAGACTATGGTTGATTATGATGATGATGACGACGACGATGATGATGATGGTGATGATGATGATGATAATGATAATGATGATGATGATGATGATGATGATTATGATGATGGTGATGATGATGATGATGATGATGATGATTATGATTATGATGATGATGATGATAATTATTTTAATGTCGGTGATGTATAGTAAACATGAGAAGGTTGTGCCTCGGATGTCATAAGTTGGGAAGGTCAGCAGTATCAATAGGAAAAGAAGAATCAGGTGATAATTACTCCTAAATAGAAATTCGGCTCTAAAAGTTCTGATCATGCACACTGTCAGCCTCTCTCTTACTTTCATTGAGAACAAAGGCGTTCTGTTAACGCACTGCGTAGAACGTAAGTGTATACTTAGTGTTTATCAAGCGCTCTAACAAACCAAAGAATCCACCTGATAAAGGCTCGGAGCTGTTAAAATGATCATTAACGCATATGTTTATATATATTTAAACTTTTATGTTTGTTTACCTAAAATATTGGAGATAGGATTCTGAAAAACTTTAAATGGATGTTTTCCAGCTTTTCGAAGGGCAACGTATTCTAAAGCCCAACTAAAGCTTTGTACCGGATCTGACTTACTAAAAAGGTACTTAGTTAGCAGTACAGTAGGTTGGTCGATTAAGCGACCTCTCGTTTATCTAGACTTATATCATCGGGCCGTTGCTGAAACAGCAAGTACAGCTCAGTGAAATCGCGGCTGAAAAGGGCGAGGTGGTCTATGTGGAATCAACGATTAAAACTTATGGGTATCATGAGCATAAAAGTTGACTTACCTTCCTTGATCTTCTTCTTGTTTATGGTGCAGCCTGAAACAGGCGTTTGCCTTCTAATGATTTTTGGTAGTTTTGTAGGATCCTTGTTTAATTGAATTCACTATTTTCTATTTGATGTTAAATGTAGGAGCTGGCAAAATGTCAGCTATATAAGGCTTTTAACCCTACCTTACATGGGCTTTTTGGCTCTTCTCATACATGGGGTGGGGGGTGGGAGGCTAGTAGGCCCGCGACACTTTGACACACTATAACTTTATATCGGCTAATGCTATTACAAAGATATTTGGCAAGTTTATAGTTTCACTCTTTTCCAATAAATTGGGAAAAAAAAATTTGACGAATGACATCATCTATGGCAATCAAATGTTGCGCAAAATTAAAAATTTCAAAAATTATGTAAAAAGGCCTTAAAACATACTTTTTGAATTACATTTTGATTTTTTAAGGCCTTTTAGTATCTCTTAAGTATTTCTACATGTATACGTTATATTTAGGCAAGATATTTTAGATTTTGAGAAAATTATTTTCCAACATGTATGAGATTTGAAACGACCGAAATGGTTACTCACTTATAATCAACCGGTTTTTATTTTCTTTGAGCATTGTGACTAAAAAATATCCTCCAAACATCGAAAATATTACTCTTAATTCACTGTTGGTACAACACGCCCAGCGGGCCGGGCGGACGGCTGCTCAAGGAGGACGTCCAGCGCCACGTCCAGCGGGGCGCCGCCGCGGGCGGACCGGCAGCCACCGCGGCTCCGGCCGGCGACCGCCACGAGGAGGTGGTGCCGATGAGCTCGCTGCGACGACGGATCGCCGAGCGACTGGTCGCCGCCCAGCACACCGCGGCGCTGCTGACCACCTTCAACGACGTGGACATGTCGGCGGTGTTGAAGCTGCGGCGCGAGTACAAGGAGGCCTTCGTCGAGACCCACGGCGTCAAGCTCGGCTTCATGTCGTTCTTCGTCAAGGCGGTGGTGGAAGCGCTCAAGCGCATCCCCGAGCTCAACGCCGAGATCCGGGACGAGTCGATCGTCTACCGCAGCTACCAGGACATCGGCGTCGCGATCGGCGGCGGCAAGGGGCTCGTGGTGCCGGTGCTACGTGACGCCCAGACCCTCGGATTCGCCGAGATCGAGGCGAAGATCGGCGAGCTCGCGCAGCGGGCGCAGGCCAACCAGATCCGGCTCGAGGAGCTCCAGGGCGGCACCTTCACGGTGTCCAACGGCGGCGTCTACGGCTCGCTGCTGTCGACCCCGATCATCAACCCGCCGCAGAGCGGGGTGCTCGGTCTGCACCGGATCGAGGAGCGCCCGGTCGCGATCGACGGCCAGGTGGTGGTCCGACCGATGATGTACCTCGCGCTGTCCTACGACCACCGGATCGTCGACGGCAAGGAGGCGGTCACCTTCCTCAAGCACGTCAAGGACTGCATCGAGAACCCGGCCCGCATGCTGCTGGAGATCTGACCCCATGGCGGAGCATCGGCACGACCTGATCGTCATCGGCGCGGGCCCCGGCGGCTACGTCGCCGCCATCCGCGCCGCTCAGCTCGGCCTGAACGTCGCCTGCGTCGAGAAGGAGAGCGCGCTCGGGGGGACCTGCCTGCGTATCGGCTGCATCCCGAGCAAGGCGCTGCTCGAGTCGAGCGAGCTGTACTCGGAGGCGCGCACCTCGTTCGGTCGTCACGGCATCGCGCTCGGAGAGGTCGGGCTCGACCTCGCCACCATGCTGAAGCGAAAGCAGGTGGTGGTGACGGCGCTCACCAAGGGGATCGAGGGGCTGTTCAAGAAGAACCGCATCACCCGCTACTCCGGCACCGGCACTCTGGTCGCCCCGGACCGCGTGCGGGTGCGGGCGGCCGATGGCGCCGAGCAGGAGCTCGTCGGCCCGCACGTGCTGATCGCGACCGGCAGCCGCAGCGCCGACCTGCGCGGCGTGCAGCTCGCGGGCGACCGGATCGGAACCAGCACCGAGGCGCTCGCCTACACCGAGGTGCCCGAGCACCTGGTCGTGATCGGTGCCGGCGCGATCGGGCTGGAGCTCGGCTCGGTCTGGAGCCGGCTCGGGTCCCGGGTCACGGTGCTCGAGTACCTCGATCGCATCCTGCCGGGCATGGACACCGAGATCGCCGGCGAGGCGCAGAAGCTGCTGCGCAAGCAGGGCCTCGAGTTCCGTCTCGGCAGCCGGGTCACCGCTGCCCGGGTCGAGGGCGACGGCTGCGTGGTGGAGTGCGACGGAGCCGAGCCGATCCGCTGCGATCGGGTCCTGGTCTCGGTCGGTCGCTCCCCCAACACCGAAGGGCTCGGCCTGGAGGCGGTCGGCATCGAGACCGACCCGCGGGGCCGCATCCCCGTGGGCGAGGGCTACGCCACCTCGGTGCCGGGCATCTACGCCGTCGGTGACGTCATCGCCGGACCGATGCTGGCCCACAAGGCCGAGGAGGAGGGGGTCGCCTGCGTCGAGCGGATCGTGACCGGCTACGGCCACGTCAACTACGACGTCATCCCCAACGTCGTCTACACCGCCCCCGAGGTCGCCTCGGTCGGCAAGACCGAGCAGGAGCTCGGCGAGGCCGGAGTTCCGTACCGCTCGGGCTCGTTCCCGTTCATCGCCAACGGTCGCGCGCGAGCGCTCGGGCACACCGAGGGACGGGTGAAGGTGCTCGCCCACGTCGAGACCGACCGGGTGCTCGGCGTTCACATCCTCGGGGCCCGGGCCGGCGATCTGATCGCCGAGGCGGCGGTGGCGATGGAGTACGGCGCCAGCAGCGAGGACATCGCGCGCGCCTGCCACGCCCACCCGACCCTGCCCGAGGTCCTCAAGGAGGCCGCGCTCGCCGTCGACGGCCGCGCCCTCCACATCTGACGCCCGACGGACACCGGCGTGCACAAGATCTACATCGTCGACACCAACGTGCTGCTGCACGATCCCAACGCCCTGCTGAGCTTCCAGGACAACACGGTGATCGTGCCGATCTACGTGATCGAGGAGGTCGATCACTTCAAGAAGCAGCTCAGCGAGCTCGGCCAGAACGCGCGGCGAGCGTCGCGCATCCTCGATCGGCTCCGCAGCCGCGGCAAGCTCGCCGACGGCGTGCCGACTCCCGACGGCGGTACCCTGAGGGTGGTGCTCGACTACGACCGCCCGACCTGGCAGCGCGGCGACGCCTCGGCGAGCGTCGACAACACCCTGCTGGCGCTCGCGGTGCGGCTGACCCGGGAGGACCCGGCCCGTCCGGTCGTGCTGGTGACCAAGGACACCAACCTCCGGATCAAGGCCGACGCCCTCGGCGTGCGCTCGGAGGACTACACCACCGACCGGATCGCCGACGACGGCCTCTATTCGGGTCGCCGGACGGTACCGAGCTCGCCGGACACCATCCGCCGGTTCAAGCAGTCGGGACACCTGGATCTGGCCGAGCCGCTGCGGCCGAACGAGTACGTCCACCTGGAGGACGACACCGGCGGTCGGCTGTCGGCCCTCGGCCGCTACGATGCCGGCCGCGGCGCCGTGCTCGCACTCGGCGATCTGCCCGAGACGGTCTGGGGCCTGCGGCCGCGCAACAAGGAGCAGTACTACGCGCTCGACGCGCTGCTGAACCCGGAGGTCCAGCTCGTCACCCTGCTCGGCAAGGCCGGCAGCGGCAAGACCCTGCTGGCCCTCGCGGCCGGCATGCAGCAATGTCAGGTCGAACGACGCTACACCGGCGTGCTGGTCTCCCGGCCGATCATGCCGATGGGCAAGGACGTCGGCTTCCTGCCCGGATCGATCGACGAGAAGCTCGAGCCCTGGATGCAGCCCGTGTTCGACAACCTCGACCTGCTGGAGGAGATGCGCTCGCCCGACGACCGCGGTGGGCGCGGCCGCCGCTGGCTCGAGTCCGGCAAGGTCGCGATCGAGCCGCTCACCTACATTCGCGGGCGCAGCATCCCCCGCCAGCTGATCGTGGTCGACGAGGCGCAGAACCTGACCCCGCTGGAGGTCAAGACGATCATCACGCGCGTCGGCGAAGGGACGAAGATCGTGCTGACGGGAGATCTCAGCCAGATCGACAACCCCTACGTGGACGCCGCCTCGAACGGCTTCAGCCACGTCGTGGATCGCTTCAAGGACGAGTCCCTCTCGGCCCACGTCGAGCTGACCCGAGGCGAGCGCTCACCGCTCGCCGAGCTCGCCGCCAACGTCCTCTGAGCCCTCCCCTCGCCGCCCCCATCCGACTTTGCGGCTCACGGCGTATACACTGGCGAGGGGGCGTCAGGCTCCCTTCCGTCGCCCCGGGGGCTCGCCGGGGCTCGAGGTGTCCCGTGTTCCGTGTGATCTCCCCAGCCCGAGCGACGGCCCGAAGGCAGCGCCCCGGAGGCGAGCTCCGGATCGTGCTCGCGGGAGTCGTCCTGTGGGGTCTCGCCCTCGGTGCGCTGACGCGCCCGGGCGGGGAGGTCCATCACCACGGCCCGGGCCCGGGCCACGATCACGCGCACGCCGGCCCGCACCACCACCGGCCTGCCCCGCCCGATGCCGACCCCGACCCGACGGAAGAGGAGACGGCGCCCGGCGGCGACGGCTACCTCCGCAGCGTGACGCTCGCCCGGATCGACGGGCCGACCGTCGTCCTGGACAGCGTGCTGGCACCGCTCGACGAGGTGACGGCGGCGGCGCGCTCCCTCCCCCCGACGCCCGAGCGATTCGCCCATCGGCCCCGTCCCCCGCCCGGCCGCTCCGTCGCGACGGCGTAGACGGCGACGACCGGGAGCGGCGACCGAAGGCCGTTTCCCACCGGGGACGGGTGTGCCCCTGAGGGCGATAGATCGAGAAGAGCGGAGGAGAGAGTCATGGACCGGAGACGGAGTGGCGGGACTCACGTCGTGAGATGGGCGATGGCCGTCGTCGCCTTCGCGGCCGCGGCCGCGGCCGAAGAGCCGGAGGCGGACGCGCCGGAGGGCCTGGTGGAGCGGCTCGAGGTCGAGAGCCGGGCCGACGATCCGACCGGCATCGCACTGGCGGCCTCGGAGGGCTCGACCGGGCGGGTCGACCTGGCCGGCCGCCCGAAGCTCCGCCCCGGCGAGCTGGTGGAGACCGTTCCCGGCATGATCGCCACCCAGCACAGCGGCGGCGGCAAGGCCAACCAGTACTTCCTCCGCGGCTTCGATCTCGACCACGGCACCGACTTCGCGACCCGGGTCGACGGAGTGCCGATCAACCTGCCGTCCCACGGTCACGGCCAGGGCTACACCGACCTCAGCTTCCTGATTCCGGAGCTGGTCGACGCAGCTCGATTCCGCAAGGGGCCCTACGACGCCGCTGCCGGGGACTTCTCCGCCGCCGGCTCGGTCGACTTCTCGCTCGCTCGTCGCCTGCCGCGCGACCGGCTCCAGCTGGTCGGCGGCGGCGGTGCCTACGGCCGCCTGCTCGCTGCCGGCTCCCGGTCGGTGGCCGAGGGTGACCTGCTGATGGCGGTGGAGGCGCTGCACCAGGACGGCCCCTGGCAGCGGCCGGACGATTTCCGCAAGCTCAACGCCGTGGTGCGCTACGGCCGAGGCGATCGGCGCGACGGCTGGTCGCTCACCGGCATGCTCTACGACGGCTCGTGGCGGGCGACCGACCAGGTGCCGCAGCGTGCCGTCGAGGACGGCCGGGTCGACCGCTTCGGACTGCTCGATCCGGACCTCGGAGGACGGTCGACGCGCGCCAGCCTGTCCGGCCAGTGGGAGGGGGGCACGGTCGACCGTCGCACCCGGGCGACGGCCTACGTGCTGCGCTACGACCTGGAGCTGTCGTCGAACTTCACCTACTTCCTGGAGGACCCCACGCTCGGGGACGAGTTCCTGCAGAACGACACCCGGACCACGCTCGGAGCCCGGGTCGAACGCGAGCGCTTCGGCCGTGCCTTCGGACGACCGCTGCGCTGGCGCTACGGCTCCGAGGTGCGTTTCGACCGCATCGACAACGGCCTGTTCGATGCCGACGGCGGGGCAGCGCGAACGCCGGTGCGGACCGACGCGATCGACCAGCTCGGCATCGGTGTGTACGGCGAGGCCGAGCTGCACTCGAGCGAGCGATTGCGTTGGACGCTGGGCCTGCGGGCCGACGGTTTCTCGGCGCAGGTCGACGGCGACCTCGCCGCGAACTCGGGTACGCGCGACGACGCCCTGCTGTCGCCGAAGCTGGGGGCGGCGTGGCGGGTACGCGACGACACCGAGCTGTACCTGAACGTCGGCTACGGCCACCACAGCAACGACGCCCGCGGCACCACGGCCCGTATCGATCCGCGGACCGGCGCGGCGTTGGAGCCGATCGACCCGCTGGTGCGGGCGCGCGGAGTCGACCTCGGTCTGCGCACGACGATCGTCCGCGGCCTGCACGCCACCGCGTCCCTGTTCGCGCTCGAGCTCGACTCCGAGCTGGTGTTCGTCGGTGACGGCGGCGGCACCGAGGCGAGCCGCCCCAGCCGCCGGCACGGTATCGAGCTGACCAGCCACTACCGGCCGCGACCCTGGCTGACGTTCGAGCTCGACGTCGCGCTCGCCGCGGCCGAGTTCACCGACTCAGATCCGGCCGGGAGCCGGATTCCGGGCTCGATCGAACGGGCGGTGGCCGCCGGTGTCGGCCTGGTCGACCGGGGGCGGCTGTCGGGCAACCTCCGTTGGCGCTACCTCGGTGGTCGGCCGCTGATCGAGGACGGCAGCGTCCGCGCCGGCTCGACGTCGCTGGTCCACTCCCGGCTCGGCTATCGTCTCGGCCGCGACGTCGAGCTGGCGGTGGAGGTGTTCAACCTGCTCGACCGCGACGACTCGGACATCGAGTACTTCTACGCCTCTCGCCTGCCCGGAGAGCCCGCCGCAGGAATCGAGGACGTCCACTTCCACCCGGTCGAGGGCCGCAGCCTGCGAGTGGCCGTCGACTGGAGCTTCTGAGGGTCACCCCCGCCGGAGGCGGCCCAAGGGCCACCTCCGGACCGTCTCCCTCGCCGCCCTCCCCCTCCCCGAAGACCTCCGGGCCAGTCCCGCCGGAGGCGACGCCGACCCGCTTCGGCCCAGTGTCCTCCCTCCGACCCGGACGCACGCTCCCGGGAGCCCTCCGAACATCCGAGGTTGCCTTCGAGTCGGTCCTTCAGTATTTTAAAAAGTATCACTTGACACTTTTTAAAGAGAGACTGATGAGGATGCGCGATCTCGAGCGAGCGACCGGACTACCGGCCAGCACGATCCACTACTACGTCCAGCAGGGCCTGGTGCCGAGGCCCCGGAAGCCGAGCCGCAACTCGGCCCTCTACTCGCAGGAGCACGTCGACCGCCTGCTGCTGATCCGACGCCTGCGCGACGAGGGCGACGGCATGCCGGTGGCCTCCGTACGCCGGGTGCTGGAGCTGGTCGACCGCGGCGTCGAGGTCGAGGTCGCCGTCGCATTGCACCGATCGGTCCTCGGCGCGGCGGCCGAGGACGAGTCGTGGCGCGGCGATCGGGACGAGCTGGCGACCGCGTCGGGGCTCGACCGCGACCGACTCGACGCGATGGTGCGGCTCGGAGTCCTCCTGCCGCCGCCCGGCGCCGATCCGCCGTTCAACGCGGCCGACCTGCGGATCGCCACCGCGCTCGCGGAGCTGTTCGAGCGCGTCCCCGTGCCCTCCGAAGCGCTCGGCGAGATCGCCGGGCACCTGCGTGCCGCCTCGGCCCGGGAGATGGAGCTGCGCAACCGGGCGGCTGCACGGCTCGACGCGGCCGGCTCGGCCGCCCTCAGCGGCCGCCTTCAGGAATGGGGCAACCTCTGGCACGCCTACCTGTTCGCCCGCGCCCGGCTGCACGACATCGCCGAGCACGGGCTGGGAACCGCCGACGAGCCGCGCGTCTCGCCGACGCCGAACGACGAGGAGGAGGGACGATGAGCGCTCACGAACGGCGCACCCAGGGATGGATCGACCTCGGCATCGTGACCGGCATCGCGGGCGGCATCGCCTACGCGCTCCCGCAGCTGCCGTTCGTCACCGGGCGGCTTCACGACGCCGCCTTCATGGGCTTCGGCCCGCTGCTGTGCATCGCCTCGATCGGCATGTACCGCTTCTTCGGCCGCCGCGCCGACACCGTCTCCAATCAGCTCGGGCACCTGTTCCTGTTCGTCGCTGGAGTCTCGTTCACCCACATGGCGACGATGCAGATGTCGATCTACCGCCTGCTGATACGCTACATCCGGGCCGCGGAGGAGGCCGATCGGCAGCTGTGGCGCACCGTGCTCCGGGGGGTCTCGCCGACGCAGCTCGGCCTCGACTTCGCGTTCGACATCTTCGTCTCGGTCGGCACCGTCCTGCTCGGCTGGCAGGTGGTCCGCCACCCGCGTTTCTGGCGCGCGTTCGGGGCGATCGGCATGGCGATCGGCACGCTCGGTCTGACGTTCAACTTCATCACCTTCCCGGACAACTCGGGCGAGGCCGGCCTGGTCGACCCGGGACCGTTCTTCGGGGTGTGGATGAGCCTGGTCGTGGTTCAGGTCTGGCGCTGTCGGCGCGACGGCGCCCTGGAGATCGGGTCATGAAGCGCACCCGCGGTCGGATCCTCTTGCTCGGCGTCGCGGCCTCCCTCGCGCTTCCGGCCGTCGCCTCGACCGCGGACGACGATCCGGTGGGCGCGATCGAGGCATTGCTCCGGGACGGGGGGGAGCCGCGCGCGGCCCTGGACCAGCTGAGATCGTCCCCCCTGCCGCCGTCCGACCGGGCACGTCTCGAGATCCGGGCCCTGCACGCGCTCGAGGAGTGGTCGGATGCCGTCGAGGTGGCGGAGGCGGAGGCCGACCGTCGGCCCGACGACGCCGGGGCCCGGCTCCTGCTGGCCGAGACGCTGCGCGCGAAGATGGAGAACCTGGGCGGCATGCGGGCGATGTGGACCGTGGGTGCCTACAAGAGGGCGGTGGCCGAGGCGCGGCGGCTCGACCCGAAGCACGTCGGCGCGCGCACCGAGGAGATCGGCTACTTCATCTTCGCGCCGGGAATCGCGGGCGGCGACAAGAAGCGCGCCGAACAGCTGATCGGCGAGCTCGAGTCTCTCGACCTCGGGGCCGCGCTGCAGATGCGGGCGCAACTGGCCGCCGAGCAGGGCGACGACGAGGCCCGTGTCCAGACCCTGCAGCGTCTCGTCGGGCTCCGTCCCGACGACGTCGACGCGGCATTCCAGCTCGCCCTCGCCCACCAGGCGGCGCGACGGTTCGCCGAGGCCGATCCGGTCTTCGAGCGCCTGGCGAAGCACGACGATACGGCCGTCGCGGGCCGCGCGGTCTATCAGCTCGGTCGCTCGCGCGTGCTCGGAGAGTACGAGCTGGAGGGAGCGGTCGCCCACTTCGATCGCTACCTCGACGAGCTGTCCGACGGCGCCTCGCCGCGCAGCCGGGCCGCCGCCCACTGGCGGCGCGGTCAGGCGCTGGCCGGTCTCGGACGTACCGACGAGGCGCGACGCGGGTTCGAGACCGCCCTCGAGATCGAGCCCGACCTGAAGCAGGCGCGCACCTCGCTGCGCAAGCTCGGTCGCCGAGGGAGGGCGGCGGATTGACCTCACGCCCGGTCTCCCGACGCGAGCTCCTCGCGGCCGCGCCCTCCCTGCTGGTCTCGCTCGACCCGCCCGAGGTGGCCGCCACGCGCGGTACCATCCTGCTCTACCACGGCTTCACCGCCAGTAAGGACGATCAGCTCGGCGAGCTGGAGAGCCTGGCGCGGGCGGGTTTCCTGGCGGTGGGGGTCGACGCCGTCGGTCACGGCGCCAAGATTTATTGTTTGTGTTTGTTTACACCAAAAGTCGTGGTTGTGAGTGGAACAGATCCTCTTTGCGATAAACAATCTAACACTGATTACTTTTTGGCAATTTTAGCTCAATAAGACATATTTCTTTGCTTTAAAACGATGGACGAGATCTCACCAAGCCGTTGTAGTTGTTCATGGATAACGTGAGCTGATGTCGATTACCGGAGTGGAGTGGATTTGTTTCAACTTTTAAGTGGACACATGCTAAGTTGGTAAGCCGCTTTAGATCTATTTTATTTGGTGTAAAATCATAGCTAGCTTGCTAGCATAAACGGTCGATCGTTACTTTATATCTGCACAAGAGAATGCACTTTGCACACTAATGTTTTCTGGCGAGGGTGTTTAGTACCGGTACGTACCGGTAGCAATTGCAGATCGCTTATGACGCTCACATTGCAAGTAAGCATGTTAAACACCCTTGCTCTCCGAGTTCAAATAGAGATGTTGATTTAAAGTTTTAATTTTTAATACAATTCATTTTTGCAGTCAAGTTTTAAAAGTGGAATATCCGTTCATATTTCTACTATGTAACTTAAAGAATGAAACAATGACGGCCAGTATAGTGTGACATAGTTTTCAATGATATCATTTACATCTCTTGCTATTACTTCGTTCAGAAGCTTTATCAAAAAATGGAAACCAGATTTACAAACGTGGGGCACACACCAATCCAGTGTTTCAAATGCCTTAATACTCAAATCTTATTCTATGTTTATTTCCTTGAAAGTTTCAGAGCGTTATTATTAAGAATGTAAGTTATATACTTTCGTGTGTTACAGCTCGTCTTGAAAATGATTTATGCTCAAGAGACGTATCAACGGTCTAGGCTTATAACTTACATCTCCATGCCAGATATCTACTGCAGATAGCGTGCTTGGCTAAAAATTGACCATGGGGTCAACAAATATTCAGAATAAAAGTAAACCCAGTACCGGTACATGTGCGGTTTAAGCTAGTGTACCCCTGGAAATGTAGAAAATGTAGGTTTTAATTGTAATTTTGTATTTGACATACATGTATTATCACTTTACCATTCTCTGTCTTCTTTTTGCCGAGTGTGAATATCCAACGAACTTGACATATGCATGATGACTTTAAAGTGGATTCCTTTGGTTGATGCATAGTGTCTATGAGGGTAAGAGGTCCCCTTAAACTTAGATGGCCCCTAAGCAAAATATGTTGATTCCCCACTAGTTCCCTCGCACTAACAGGCAGACAGTTTTCTTTAAAACAAAATCAAACAAAAAATCACTTTACCAACCTAGAAACAAAATATATAAAAGAGACCCACAAACATTTAGCCCAGCCTGTGGTATATTATATATTAAATTAGTAGTCATAAGTCAAAACAAAGTTTTAGTAATATATAACTAGTAAAACTATGAAAATAGATGTGATGAGCAATCTTAGATACTGATAAAAACCACCTACATAGGCGCTTTTTGACCAGTGGTAAACACATCTTGCTTCTCTCATTACGATGGCTTACTCCAAAATATTCATCAGCCATTACCCATACAATTCCTTCACTAGTTCCATGATGAGAAGACAGTGAAAACCAAGATTTATATTTATATTGCAAGCAACAGATATTAGAGGGCTACGAGACCCTGTGCTAAATTGACTAAGCAGCACATTATCAATTGAAAGCTTGATTCCTGTACTTTTTTGTAAGATGCACAACAGCGTGATAAACAGGGGAAGTCTGTTTGTATCCCTTTACTTAATGTACCAGATCTGCCAACACTTTATGTAACAAGGCACTTATTTGGCAAGATGTTTTTACAAATGACCACCCTTAATAGTTCTGGTGTTTATCCACCACTCATCCCACCACATATTTTGTTGTTTTGTTTCTGTTAGTGGTACATTAACTGCCAAACTAGAAGTAAACAAAGTTACAAGGTGGATACTTCTAAGACATCTAGGTGTGACAGTATTTCAGTAATGAATTGTCATCCCAAAGTTTCTGTTAGTTTTTCAAATCTTTAAATTACGTGTTTCATTACCTTGTGTCAAAGACTGCTTGCTTAAATTGGTATTATATTTTTGACGTGACTTTATTTGTTTCTTGTAGATTTTCATCATAAATCCATTGGATTTTATAATCCAGTATGCCTGGTCCAAAGAGGCCTCCTAGTCCAAGCAGTATCCCAGTAAGGCAACCTGGAAAAGGTGGAAGATTTACACCTCCTACAGTAAGGAAGGCTCGTGATCCTCACTCTGACAATGAAAAGCACACTAATGGCCAAGCATCTCCAACCAGAAGTCATTCCAAAGTCACTAGGCTACCAACCCCACTTTGGGCTAAGAAAAATGGTGATGGAAAGTCGAAAGAATCTCAGCTTGAACATGAACTGCCAGATAAATCAGGTGAGAACGTAACTGCCAGTGTTTTTCTAACTTGAGATCCCTGAATGTGATAATTTGGCATGTTATCAAAGGTTGCATTAGAAAGGGGATGCATTTTTCAACTGCCATCTGCTCCATCAAATGGCAAATAGTACTTGCTTATGTTTATTTCAATTAGATCAGCTTTGTTGCTGTTGTTGATGAATTATGTTATGTCGAATGTCCAGCCTTATGGCAATTAGGCCTACTTAAATTTAGGGGGGGGGAAGGAGGGAGGAGGGTGATTATAATATAATTGTGCATAGGTTTTATTTTAATATGATATAGTTATTTCTGTAGCCTTGTCATGAATAACCTTTTCTTTTCATAACAGACTATGAAAGTTTCATTTAATTTAATCAAGGTTACAATTTGTTTAGGCTGTTCATACCTAATTTTGAGTGTTGCTCCTATGCTGTAGTGTCTTTCTCCTGTGAAATACTTTGAGCTTTTATGAGTACAATTTTTAAAGAGACTTCTTACACTTTTATGATACTGGCATGTACCAATTATCTCCTGACACTGTCTAGATTCTGGGCTTGATCTAAATCAAGATGACCAAGACAAGTCAGGAGTCATGTACATAACAGAAAATTTGATAAAAAGGATCACAAAGGAAGACAGTATAAAAGCCATAACACATTTGAGCTTAACGTTATCAAGAGAAACAAACAGGAAAATAAAGGTATGCAACTCTCAAAGTTTTAATTGAAGGAATGTCCTTAACATCTTATTGAGCTGCTGCATTATCTCAACACCTTTTCATGATTTTGATAAGTATAATGGCATAGCATCCTCCAGATTTGGTTCCCCCATTTGTAACTGATCACCCCCATCTTGCATTCTTCTACCATCTCACTAAATCAAGAGCCCCCCTTCTATCTGAACCAAATTTACTTGAACTATCTGTGTTTATTGCATGTGTATATGTGTATTTTGGGCAGTCTGATGAGCATTGGAGGATGTAAGGTAAGGTAACTTCAGTATTTTGATTTAATTATCATTATGTACATTGCATATTAATTTTTTTATAAGTTATATACTAATATGTAATGCTATATAAAACTAAAAAAGCATGTTTATAATGCTGAGATATATGTAACACTAAAACTTTGCTGCTCAAGTCAAGCTATTCGAGTCTTTATTGGTGCCAGTTTGTGCTTTGAGTAGGTGATGGAGAGATTTAAGGATAAACATCAAAGTATTGTATGTCATAGAGGCCCATGGCACTGTATATTTGTAGGGCAGTAGCTATCAGAGTAATGGGGAAGGGCAGTGTAGAGTCAGTTCAAGGCATAATTTGAAGATGGCATTGGCAGTAGGGCCTCAAAAATTCCACTTAAAATAGAGCTACTCCAGGCATCTGCATTGAGAAAGATAACTTAAGAACCACAATGTTTGCAGACCATAAAGAAACATATTCACAAAAATAGAGTTAGCATAGGGGATACATATAGACCTATAAGTATGTGGATAAAAATAAAAAATATATAGTGAGAGAAACACCAAGCGAATGTTAATTGGTGATCCTAATTTGACAAGATAAGAATCTTTGCTTGAAACATCAATGTCTTTGATATTGCAATGTTAGATGATCTGCACACATGCCCAATACAGCGAAATATTGTGCATAAATGAATTCTTTCAAGCTTGTTATTTTAATTATTTTAATGATGTCTTTGTTTGAATATACGAAGCAGTAATTTCTTTCCTCACCAGGACTCTCTTCCATCCATCTTTAACCATGTTATGCAGGCACTGGTTCCAGCATGACTCAAGCCTTGAGATGTGTTCCTCTTTGAGAACAAATGCCTTTACATCTTACGTGAGGCGTGGGTGCACGCAACCTTCCAGCAGTCTTCTTCTGGTCTTTAAGTTGACATTTGGATCACAGAGTACTTTTCTGAGCTCATCAAATTTTGCAATAGTAGATGATATTCTGAGGTCTGTGAAATTAGCATTCTCCTTCGTTGTAAACAGTTGTCCAAGATACACAAATTCTCTGACATTTTCGATTTTATTTCCATTGATTTTGATAAGAGAGTTTTTGTCTTGGCAAAGGAAATATTAAGTCCAAAGCATCCTCAAATATTATCAATAATGGTTAGCATCTTCTCAGCATCCTGGATATTTGTACAAAAGAGGGCAACATCATCTGCATATAATATCCATCAGATTACTTCAATTCCTCTCATTTTACCCTCTGCTCGTTGTGTCCGATTGGTGCGTGTGTGTGGTATATTGTATTCAAAATCGATTCCCCATCCATCCGGAAATGTAATATATATATATATCTCGTGTGCTGCTATTTTAAGTACATGATTCCCCAACAGGCTACAAATAAGAAATAGGTATTGGGTGGGGTTAAGATGTAAAGTGTTGAGTAATATGTCTAAGATATATTGTCATTCTACATAGGTACAGTTCTAATAGAAACAGTATTGCAACTTGGAGATGAGTGGAGGGAGGCAACTTCTTTTAATTTTTAAGGGCATTTTCATGTATTATTACACTACTGAGGGGTTTTCACAGTTTTAAGCAGTGGTCAGCAGGGTGGTGAAGATCTGCAATAGTATTTCTCAAACCTTTCTCAAATCATTATGATCGCCATCACTTCTCCATGAGCACACATGGAGTAACCATCTTTCATGCTCTTCTTCATCATGGATTGCCAGCTTGAACAATGAATGTTTAAAAGTCATTGGTTTTGGTGCTAGAGGTGTCAGCTTCCCTCTACAACAGTAGCGTGAAATTCTGTTTCTCCTGAGAAAAGATATCTTTCTTGATTGCACTAAACCTGCCTGTTTCTCAATGTGTGTAGCTGGCACTGACGAGGCTTAACTGGAACGTAGGGGAAAAGTGGCATAGAGACCTGATATAATTCTCAAATTGTTGATGTAATTTTTGCATTGTTTAGTGCAGGCTTTTGATGCAGGTAGAAAAAGTAGGTGGTATCACATACCCAGGTATATATACCCCATTAACCCTGGTGTTTTAGCTCGTAGGCCTAAAAGCAGATATTTAATTATTTGATGTTTTTGAGGTTAGGAAAAGTGGCTTTCAATGCTTTAAACATCAACTCATTTTAAGCTATTTGCTCTAAAGTTGAAAATGGGACAAAACAGGATATATAGAAAAACATGCAGGACATTTACCTCTTTCTGTGAACACTTACGTAAAACAAAGCATATTTAAGCTTTACACCAGGTCTATTGAATTGGTGATCCATGGCCCATGTGGGGCCTAGAGGCAACACCCAAGTGGGCCAGCTCCTGCTTCATCCCAAAAAGCAGAGAAACCCAATTTTGTGACTGGACCACCCAAATGAGTTTGAAATCAATTAGCCCTGCTTTATGCTTGTTATATATTTTGTTACTGCTCGTTTTCGTCGCCTACACTTTGATTACTTTCTTTAAAATTATAGCCATTACGTTTTATTGCCTTTTTTACAGTACATTGAAAACCTGGAGAATCTTGCATCCCTTAGACATTTAAGTCTGGCACACAATATGATTGAGAAAATAGAAAAACTGGACCGTTTAACGAAACTTCAAGGATTAGATCTATCACACAATCAAATAAGAAAGATTGAAGGTCTGGAAACGTTAACCAATTTGCAAGTTTTAAATCTGAGTGATAACCTAATTGCAAGCATTCCTGCCATACTCTGGAAAAAGCTTAGTGCCCTAAGAGCGGTAAAACTGGCAATGAACCATGTTACATCGGTGAGTTGGGATATTTATTTGTTTCATTACTGTACGCATCCATTGCTACGGATGCACGCAAAGCTGCTGAGCCACGCTAGTTTGAAGTACAGCGAAAACATGCAAACAAAGAAGCACTGCTTGATTAAAGGTATTTTGGGAAAGGATCAAGTTTAAACTATTGTTGGACAGTGGGAAATATGCGATGTGGCATTTTGGGTTACGGTGTTTTTCCTTTCATCTAGTATATACATAGGGAAAATATTTTTGTATTCGAAAAAACCATTATTGCACCTCATATACATAAAGCGTCCATCTTTCTTTTTTGCTAGACACACGATCTTCTAAAGTTACGAGTTTTACCGGATCTGACAGACATCTACATAGAAGGAAATCCTTTCTGTAGTCTTGCTCATCACCGGGAGATCATTATCTGCCATTTGAGGAGTTTGGAGACTATAGATGGTGTTCCTGTTAGTGACGTAGACAGAGAGGAAGCAGACAAAAGATTTGGGCAAGGTACAGCACCTCGTTTACCAACTGTCTTCTTTTGCTGTAACCCCAAGGATTTTATTTGCTGTTCTCCACCCTTCTTGGGTAATCCTGTTCATATATTGCAGTGGTACTATATTGTGTTGAAAAAATCTCCAAGCCCTGTTAATATCAGCCCAGAACGTATGGGGGAAGCACTCAGAGCAGATAATGTCAATGTAGATAATGTGGAAAGTGGAAGTATTGAGGGCGGCTAGAACAGTATAAAGGGTGATTATTGTTTTGGATTTACTTTTCTGCTGGCGATAGAAGTAACTAAATGTATAATAGCAAGTGAGTAGCACCTTGGTACTGGTACATTTAGCATATGCTGAAGGTGAGTTACTTCGTTGTGATAGGTAGTCACGCATGTGGTTAATACGCACACAAGCTTGGTGATCACATGTGTCGTTATTTGCGTAATGATTCAATAATGGTAGGAATGTTTTAGTGCCTTAGCAATTGGGCCATATTATTGATCTTATGGCATTCCAATACCAAAACAACCGCTGTATCACTAGTAATTTTATATCAGGGTGTATTTACTTACCTTTCAAGTGTTTGGTTGGATATTCCACAGGGGGAAATTTATGACTCTTAAGGAACACAAACGGCAAGTTATAGAAAAACCCCTTGCAAGTTTTTCCAACCACTCATCGTACTTGCATTAATTCTTTGAACAATTTCCTTCTACCTTAATTATAATTTTGTGGAGTTATTTTGTTCCTTTTTTGTGTACCAGTGCATGCATCTTTCGGAAACGACGACTATGCAACTCGGTACAAGTTTGAGAGTTAGTTATTGGACTTGATACTTCACTACTAGTAGTACATTTACTGAAATATCCAAGGTCGGAGCCTTATTCGGAATGATGCCATTTTCCTTCCTATACGCTACTAAACCACAAGGTAGAACGGCCTTGGTTACGTGGTGGCAACGACATGCTCAGCACAGTATTTTCTGCGAGGCGCTTATAAAATTCCTACAGATTTAGAGTTCTCACCTACAAAAGAATACTCTCTACGAATTATACCTAAAAGTTAACTTAATCTATCATAAATCTTTAACACATTTTGCCTAACACTTCCTATAGAGTGGACATTTTTGCAGCGCCATTAAGAAAACACTGTATTAAGAATGTCGTTGCAACCACGTAACCAAGGTCGTTATGGTCTAACGAGCGTTTCCGGTTTAATAGCGTATTAAGTTAAATTAAAGGTTTTTAGACCGTTTACATCTAAAGCAGGGAGGAAACCTTTCAAATTAAAGATGGTGATGATGAAAATCATCAGCTTACAACGTTTTCACTTGTCATTTTTAAACTTCTTTATGTACTCCGTTGTAGACGAACTAAAAGAAGTCACTGACAGGTTATCTCAAGCCGAAAAGAAGCTTAATGACTCATTGACGCAAAAGCAACTTGCAGATGAAAAGATCGAGGCTATTCATCAAAACGAGAAAAAACTGAAATCATTACTGCATGAGAGTAAAGGGCGCATTAAAGAACTCGAACAAGACCTTGCTGCGAAGGAAGATTTGGTAGGGTTTACTATATGGACTTACTAAATAATAGCATTCTATTATAATCTCGGAGTACGCCTAATATCTACTGTTTATTTATGGTTCGTGCACTGAACAATATATGTATGTATACTTTTTCTCTTTGAATATTATATATTTATAATGCAAAATTTCATTGACGTTTCGATATGATCTTTTCTCAGAATTTTTGGGAAAAAATAACATTAAAACGTGACTGAAATTTTTTGTGTATATGATAATTATACACATAGGAGAATGCTGGCTATTTGAGTATATGTATACATAATATGTATATATATACTACACTATCAAGATATGACTCGATCATGTTTATTAAGATTATCTAGACTATCAATAAATAAACACTAGCATATTGACGTTTGGAAGTAATTCTTTATTAAAAACTTTTCAATTGTGCTACATGGATCATCTCAAATACTGATTTACTGATAGTATATGTGTATTCGTGGTTACTCATTTTAAAAGAAAATTCAATTGTGATATCTTATGATGAGCCGAGACGTTCAACAAGTGCTCGTTTAAGGCAGAATGTGTTTCGGACCTAAGTACTTTGTTGCCAGTGTTACGTACTTTTATCTTTATTTTTCTTTGCATATATAATTATAGCGTCCGAACTCTTCTTTTGATTTATTTTCGATTTTTTGATGATGATGTTGTGCTTCTTTGATAACCTACCTTCTTCTATTAGTTGTACGATTGAATTTTAAAATATGGGTCGTCGTAAGGCGTTTTACAGTGATTTTCTCGTGTTTTTTCTTTGTGTCCTTGAAGCTAAACTCGAAGAATGCAGAACTCAGCAGAGCGTGTGAAAAGCAATACAAGTTGGAACAAGAATTAGCATTTTTTAAACTCGTTAAGTTATAAACGTGTAGACGGTGAAGGATTGCATTCTGTAGAGGAAGATTGTTGTATTTCATTATTCATTTGTCAAGTTTATTAAAAGAGCCACATAACTAAAATATCTTTGAAACTGATTAAGTTTGGCATTGGTTCATCGGACTTTTTAGGAACTCTAATTTATGACATATCCTAAGAGCTGTTTATCCTCTATGTGTAGTGTCCTAATAAAAGTAAGTAGTGCGTTTAATTTGGCAATATTTAAAATTAGGTTTTGTATTGATGTCTCTAAAATTCAAGGCTTTGGCTAGACGGTTAGTTGCACAGATAACTGATTTAACACGAACGTCTACACTGGAAATCTGCAATAAACAAGACGAGTACCTCTTACATCTAGAGTTCTACCTTGACGTGTATATGGTACCATAATATAAATCTTTTACTCATTCAGCTGCCTTTCATTGTTTCTAATCACATGTTATCACTATACGTTCTGCTTACCTTTTCAAACTATTCTCCACTTTTTGAGATAATTGACTGAAGAATAATAATTCAAAACCTCGTTAAAACAAGAAAGTAATAAGAGATCTACCTTAAAAACAACAGGATAGATCTATTCTAGGCTGAAACATCTTATTCAGGGAAACTTTTAATAGCAACGCTTATTAGCGTAACCGTTTTCTACAGTTAGAGTTCAAGAAAAAAATCGGCATTATCCTAATGTAACTAGGAAACAACATATTAAAAACCTCAAGTTCTAACTTATTTCAAATGCAATTACTTAACCTATGTCTCGATGTTAAAATCAACTCCTCTTTGGGAAAAACCATTATTGCGCCTTCCAAAAATAAGTAAGGGTAAATGCCTTCCTAACTTGCTTAATAGGTCTTTACTGTTAAGTCTTGACTTTTTAAGAAACAATGGTAGGTATTTTACTAGACATCTCAGAGCCAGTTGGCTGCATTTATTTCCATAAAAATCATGTCCTTGTATTAAATGTGATTTCAGAGTACACAAAGCCGCAAAGGACTAAAACAAGGTTCTTTAAATATCTTCTTAGTCATTATGTAAAAATTTGGAGGTCTTACATCTCTATGCTTTGAATATTTCCTAATTTATTTGTATCGCTTGCCATTCCTCACAGTTTACTAGCTGTTGCTTGTTTTATACCATCTTCCGTTACAATTTTCTTTCTTAAGTGCTAAATGGCAATTTAATGAACTTGTATTTTGGCCTCTCACGAGCCATTGACGAAAACAGCTTTGACTTCCCAACTCAGGAAATTTACTTAGCCTACAACTATATTTGAAAGACTAGGTTGCATATCGTCAAATGCGAAGTTTAAAAGACAAATCCCTCCTTAAACAAAAACCAGGCTCATACAGCGCCGTCACTATTTTAGACGCTATACGGTAGCATTAGTTCCAGACCTCTGTAGGAAATTATGCACTGTATAGCTTACCAAGTATATTTTTTCACTATAAGAGTGTTGTGAGGTAACAACGAAGCGACTGGGAACCGTGTTTAAAGTGGGGGGAACGACGGGGAACGTAGTTCTTCCTCTTCTTTCATGCGATAGATTGCGTTCCCTTACTTTTTGGTTGAAGCCTCGCCGTACTGGAACCGTACAATAGAAGACCGCATGATCATTTAAATTTAAATTTCTCCTCTGCGATGCAGGGTATGTTGGCTACACCAGCGGGCAATTACATGAGCAAGTAGAAGGTTACAAAAGAAAAGCCTTTCCCCCAAATCTAGTGGTGATTTTCACGTTGCTAGCCAAATGTGTTAAAAAAATCGATTGCCTAATCAAAGAAATGCTGCACATTCGCAAGCGTAGGCCGGCCCTCATTGTGCAAACTAATTTTGATACGCAAAAAGGTATTCATATTATTTTTAAAAACTTTCCACTCTTTGCTTGGTATATAAATATATCTTGCTTCTTCGTATTTTAATTTCCTTCAGATAGTGTCATAATGACTCCGCAACGTCCGAAAGGAAAAAAATTGTCGAATCTTTAAAATTTACTAATTTTCTATCTTGCCACTGTGCACAGGTTCCTTTCGAAACTTCTAATCGATTGTAAATCCAAACTAAAATTCTTTATTTTACAAAAATCTTTAGAAAGTTTTCTTTATAGGCAAATTCTGGTTTTCATTACTTTCTAAAATCGAGCTGACTCTGAAAACAAAGTTCAAGCATAAGGATTTATTGCAAAACAAAGTTCTGTTTAGCCCTTAGGGAATCAGTATATAGTGTATTGAATTGCCTTGATGACAACAGGTACAGTGGTTGGCAAAGTATTTAGAGCGGATTGGATCATTGTCATTTGAGTCTTAAATTTTGCGAGTGCTGCTATTCCGGCCTGTAACCAGACATTTGGAGGAGTTATTCGGGTTATGCGGGGGCAAGCACTGCACCTGCTTAAGAAAAGCCTATAAATGTTTGAATCTCAACAGGAGAGTTTTGGAGGCAAACGGTAAATTTAGAAAGGTTTGGTCCCCTATGGCCCCTCCGTGGCTGCCGGCCTGCATATCGCCAATGAAATTCAAAAGTCTGTAACTAGTAAAGCATGTAAACAATACTTCTTAGTATTTTGAATTGTGACAATATAAATAAATGCAACAAAGGTAAACAAGGATATTAACTGATCTTCTACATGCAACGGGATATGCTCCGGAGCTTTTATTTTCACTTGAGAATTTGCAAATAGGTTTTACCGCACAGTAGAGTGTATACGGGATTAACATAGTTGTAGACAACTGTCGTACGCCATTACATGTATTCTAATGTACATTGAAGGTCCGTATTCCTTTGAGCTTTCAGTTTGGCTGTAGCAAATAGCACTTCATACAAATGTACTCTACGGGAGCAGATTTGTTTTTAGATTTGATAGGCTTATTCCTTCACTAGAAGTAGAGATATTTTCTTCGGCAGGTCAATCGTGTGACATAACAAATCTTTTTAGTGGTTGACAGTATCCCTAGCTTGTAAACTGCAATATTTAGTTAGGAGTACCTGACGATAAGCGTATCCTACTGATGTCCGTTTGCAGTTTCGTAAACATTTTTCCCTCTGCGTTTTAGTGGTAGCAACACAAAGTAAACCTTTCTTTCAGCTTATGCCAGTAACGTTTATCGCGTCTTCAATCTTTTCTCTTGACTTTTCGTTTCCCTGTGTGTTTCTCTAAAAGTACTCCCTAGCCAACAAGCTGTTCCTGCCACATTTATTCAATATTATGCATTTTCTTATAGAAGATGGTGTGCTCTATCTCTTACCTAGGCCAACTGAACAATATTTACCTGTCGTTATCTAGTCCTTGAAGATATATCTCAGTCTGAGGATATTTCCTTAAGTGTATGTTTGTCTTTTCACTAACCATTGGAAATTATGTTTTTATAATCATCCGACGGATCCAGGGAGGGGTAGATGATGAAATTGGTTTCAAATTTGTCAATTAAATATCCAGGCTTCTACATCTAAAGATGTCCCGCACATCGACAAGAGAACGTATTTGATCACATTAAAGACAGCTTGCACTAGGGAATTAGTATGGATTTACATCCTTATTTTAAAATAAATAAACACATCTAGTATTTACTTTGCAGTAAATGATTTGCTTATTCACAAGATAATTAGAGATTTCAAAGTTCTTTCTGTCTCAATACCTATTTATTGTAACAACCTCAATTTAATCCTTGTATATACTGAAGAATTTAACAAACATCTGCAATGAAAAGCTATTAGCTGTGACTCAGTATTGCATTTGTGCTCTATTTCTTGATATTGATGAGCAAACTTATTTAGAGTGAATTGCGGGTGTTAGGGGGTTCCAAGAAGTCACTTTGTATGAGGTCCAAGAAAACCGATTGCGTGCAATGCTATAGCTGAGGTGAGGGGTTTTTATTTAGGAGATAGATATTAATAAACATTATTCTTAGAGAGCTAACGGTTATAGTCGTATGAAAATCAGGAAACTTTGAAAAAACTGCAAAGACGAGAAACAGTAGGAAAGAAACTGTAATCGTAGAACTGCTTACGACAGGGGTATCCCTCTGA
>JAAAKM020006971.1:29251239-29268237 GCA_010016025.2 Alatinidae sp. Z8VKAUB7J3 | reverse complement strand
GGTGGTGTTTTTGGTCTTTGAAACCCGAGTTGGTTGTTTCCTTTCAGGAGTTGATGTTTGGCGAATAAAGGATGGTACATGCTGCTTAATTCGGTCAACCAGCCTAAAAGTCATGCGGCCGACATAGCCAGCCTCGCACTGGCACGAGAATTGATAAACTACAGAGCTAGAATTTGTGGAAGGCATACAATCTTTGTGGTTGTTTGATAATGCTTTTTTGGTTGTATAAACTACACGTGGAGCGAGAGCGCGAAAACACTTCCCTATGGCCTTCTTGATCTGTTTTTCAAAACGAAGTGGAAACGTTTCCATGACAGGGTAGTTTTAAGTGTACAGGGCATTTTTTACGTCCGAAGCGTTTTTCCCTGGAGAACTGTGAAAGTTTCAATTTTGATAGTGCTGTCAATGATGTCTTCGGGATAGCCACTAGAAAGAAAAGTTTGTCTTAGAAAACTGAGTTCCAATTCTAATTTGGTATCGGAGCAAATCATGGGAGCGCGGTGAACTAAAGTCTTGATGAGGTTAATTTTACGCGTTTTGGTGCAAAACGAATTCCAGGAGATGTATTGGCCGGAAAATGTAGCTTTTCTGTACACGCTGGTACGGGATTAAGTAGCCTCTTTTCCGATCAAAACATCAAGGAACGATAGAGAGTTGTTGCGTTCCTTCTCGAAAGTAAATTTTAGAGCTTGGTGTAAGTTATTGACATCATTGACAGCACTATCAAATTGAAACTTTGGGTCAAAACTCCCACGTATTTAGTGGAGATTCTGGAGTCCTAGCTGCGGCCTTGAGAAAGACGATGCTGTTTTAGCAATGCTATGTGGACTGAAGTGCACTGTATTATAGTGAACCAACTCCAGTTGACACAAAGGCTTTATGTTGCCATGATCCCAAGGTTTATCACAATTAGGGGTCACCTTAATCAAATGCAGCGTTTTTGTGTAACAATGCACCACCACCAAACATCTTGGCAGAGTTCTTAGGTATATGGCGCCTTCATTTTTCTGTAGGTGACAAGGGCAGACTCAATAAACAATTAAAGGACTTGTTATTATCTTTAGGGCTTTCTGAGCAATAACCAGAAGTACAATTATTTCCAGCAGTTGGCAAATTGCAATTTAAAACAAGTCTGATAAATAGATATCCCAGGCAGACAGATTTCTCTAAGATTAGAAGTTGATTATCTTTATTTAAAAGACATTAAAATAAAAAGAGCATAAGCACATGATTATCTCCATTTAAAATTTAAGTAAAGCAAAAAAGCTCTTGACACAGTTCTAGTAGGTTGTAATTTCATTTAAGAGATGCAGGATCTCATATACTAAAGGATGGTGGAAAAAGTAGCTAAATTTGCTTTTTTAAATTCTTTAGTGTACCATGGAGAGATGCAATTGAAAAGGATTACTATAAACAAAAATGAATTAAAATATTTTAACACTTTTCAACTCATGTAATCGGACTATGTCGCTTTTTTATGAGGTTTGGTTATGGACCTCTGAGGGATCTGAGGGAGAACTAGGTTGTGAGATGACTCCGTACCGATCTTGTGTTTTTTGTGTTTTCTTGATAAGGAGTGGATTCCATATGTGTTGAAGTTGGTGGGATATGTTGTTTATGTGATTGCGGAGACGTAAGGAGTGGATAGTTCCTTTGATTGATTTTTTCTGTTGGTTTTGTTGTCTATAATTTGATTGCTTTCCCAATCAAAGGTGTGTCTTTCCTTCTAACAATGTTCCACAATCTCGGGACTTGTTATATCTACCTTTGCGATTGCTCTCTTGTATTCTTTTCCCCTCTAACCTAAAGAGCGTTTTGACTCGCCAATATATGTCACTCGACAGATTATAATGTTAGTTTTTTCTCCTGGAACAGGATCTTTGGGTTTTGACGGAGTGTTGTGTAAGGTGACCAGATGTTGTGTTGTAGAAGTATTCTCTTGATGTGCGTAGCGAAGGCATATATGTTTCAGAGGCTCCGTTTCTTGTTCCTTGGGATGTCTCTGTCTCTTTCGTAAGGCCATTCTGATGTCTTTTGGACTTGTATTGCTGGGAGAGAGCATGAATTTTAGATGTTTGTCTTCTTTCTTTAGGACGGTAGGTAGATTCGAGCTCTTCCATACAGGGTTGTGATGCCCATGTTGCGGGCTGAGGGTAATGATGAGTTGCATGATTCAGATATTGATCGGTGTGGGTTGGTTTTCTGTAGATCTTGTCAGCAATGCGGTAGTCTGCTTTTCTTGTAAGCTGGAGGTTCAAGAAAGGTAGTTTTCCATCTTCGTCTGTTTCTGCACTGCACTTGATACTGGGACAGAGGCCGTTAACATGTTCAAGGAAGATGGGAAGTTATGCTGTCCTGAAAATAGCAAATATGTCGTCAATATATCTTTCCCAGATAGATTTTATCCCGTCAGCGGTGGTAAGAGCTATATTCTCAAAGACTTGCATAAATATTGTAGCAACGATGGAGGATGTAGGAGCTCCCATGGGTAGTCCAACCCCCATAGCTATAAGATACCTTCGGGTACGCCCCCAGACAAGACTTTCCCCATCCCAATATCAACAACTGATGACTGCCCTGCTCACTCCATAACCGATTTAGTCTAAAACCGTTTTGAAACCTCCTCCATAACCGATCTACTTCAAAATGGTTGTGACAACCGTTTTCAAAACGGTTCTGCCAGTCTGAACCAATTTAAGGCCTAGAACCGATTTCAAAACCGATCTCAAAACGGTTTTAGGCACCAGTGTGAACACGGCTTAATACAGGTCCAACAACTGCATTTGCCTTAGCCTGACATTGGGCCAGTGAGCTATGCTTCTTCCTTAAAGAGGCATAACCAACACGGCAATATGTGGTTTGTACTCAGAGCAGTCTTCTGTTACTGAAACTTCCAGTGACCAGCCCTGCAATGGACCAAGGTATTACATCTCAGAAAAACAAAGAGTACAAATGATGCCAATACTCAGACCAATTATATTTAAATGCAACTTAACAAACTTCATGGCCATGGAATTAGACTCCCTTAGATTGGAGGTTTATTTTGAATATACATCACATGGCGCTATAAAGCAGCAAATGTTTATGTGTTGCAAAACCCTAGAAGATAGAACTACTGCAAGAAAGGGTGAGTTGGAACCAAAATCAGTGTCAATTTGAACATACACTAGGGCAATGGAAAACATGTTACAACCACCGAGACCCATGATTTTGTGACTTGTGTTCTGACAACGGAGCTGAGTGACCCCCAATGTTCAAACTTTACTTATGTATATAGTTGTCACATTATCTTCCAATCATCAACCAGTGGCCATTTCACATCCAGCTCAATAAAATTGGAGACCAGGCCATCTATGGTAAGTGACTTGACCACCCGAGGACTGCAATGCATACTACTCATTGACATGTTTTGTTTAAAATCAAGCCTGAAATGTGTTAGTCTGGGCTATTTTACAGCATTAAGTCATTATAGCCTTCCATGCTTTGATGATTTCATATAATGAACCTCAAGCAATGTCTCAAAGGTATGCTCAGAAAAAGAAAAATGAAGAAATACTGAGTACTGTTAAAAACAAACTTTCTGAGAGAAAAGCTCAAAATGTTCTAAAAAAGTGTAATTCAAAGAAGATGTGAAGATGAAGTAATGTTCTGTAAAATGATCTACAGATTAGCTTGATTTAACCAAGCTATTACTTTAAAACCACAATTACTTTAAAATCACCCTTAAAAGATAACAGGTAATTGAAAACAATGCTGACAACAAAAATTTCTTAATTACATCTATAATCTAAACATCTAAAACAGTCTATACATAAATACAATCACTTCTAGGGTGATGAAAGGTATATATAGGCCTATATATATAATGAAGCTATTTCTACGCTTAATATTTGTAACAAATTTTAAATGTCAATATATTGCTCAAAGTATTAAATAACTCAATTCTTGATGTTTTCTCGCCTGAAAAGCTGAAAATGCGGGAAATAACGTGCATTAGCGTGTCTTATAATATAGTAAGTGCATTAGCGCCCAAAAGCTGCCAATGTTGCAGATATATAGGCCTAATAGATTAGATAGGCTATAAGATAGGCTATAAGATAGGCCTAGCTTTCATATCTACTCTCTGCAGCTTATCTTTCACGATGCAATAGGCCCACAAACATGTATCAACTGCATATAGTCTATCAACTATCAAATTGGATAAATTTCTAGTACAGTCTCGAAATTGAAATGTGTTATAGTAGAGTCTCATGCAAAATGAATGAAAACAGGGGCCCTTACCAATCTCGCCGGTTCCTTTTCATAGGTGGGCTCATTTGGCGTCCACCACTACCGCTATCTCTCCTAGTTCGATCATTGTCCCTATAATAATCACCACCTCTTTTTCTTGAGTCCCAAGAACTGTCCCTTCCGCGTTTGTCATTCCAATCCCATGCATTTTCTCTTCGCCGGTCATTCCATTCTTCTGCGCCTCGTCTTCGATCTCTGTAGTCTCTTGGCCGCCTTTCATAGTCACTTCTTTCACCACGAAATTTGTCCCTTGCTCGTCTACGGTCGTACTCCTCGTCACTGTCTCCCATTTTATATCACGGAGGTGGACAGATAAGTTCAGGGGCTTCGGCAAATAAAAAAATACTGAAATACCAACACAACACCAATGTCAATGTGACATGGCCGCCATCAACAGCGTGTTGTTGTAGTTGAGAGAGGCGGGAAAGCAATTTGTTAGGAGACTGGGAACTAACTATTTGATATTCCACCTGCCGAATGCAGCAACACGTTCTCCTGCAACAAGGTTACCAACTTTTTAAACCCAGTTGGCCAGATTATGATCTGTGAAATCAAGCAGGGCCGCAGATAATTTTTGAACTAGAATTATGCAAGCCAATATCATCGAATGTTCCAGGGTTGCGATATTGGCCTTTTTCCGGCCAAATTTCTCGATTTTGGCCTTTTTTAGACCCAAATTGCCTGGAAAATTAAAATCTGGCCTACTACTTAAATTTGGTCTTCTTTGGCCTCTTTTTCAGCAAAAATCTGAAAATCTGTCGTTTGAGTCAAAATGAGAAACTAATCTTAAATTGAAATAAAGTTTGTGGACTGGGCTTGCCTGAAAAGTTTTGGGTATCAGTCGTTTCATACAAAAACACACTTGGAGGAGAAAAAACAAAATATGCTCTTTCATGCATGACCTCTCCAGCCAGTAACGCTGCGTTAGAAATAATTTTTTCTTATGTGACAGCTGTCCAAACGAAACCAAGAAACCAAATGTCCTCAGCCGTGCTAGAAGCAATTGTTCGTATCCAGACGGAGTTACAGTTTCAGGAAAAGGGTTGCAAGGACTTTCTGGTATCACCGAAAATGCTAGAACTGTTTAACTAAAGCATGTATGGTAAGAAGCCAGGTAACCATTATGAAAGGGATGAAGAACTCAATTTTATTGATAGGCCCCTATTTAGAGACAAAATTATTCATCTTTTCACAGCATACGTCACAGTGACAGAATGTTTATTTTTGATTGCTTTGTTTTATTGTTTTGATTGGAATTTAAGACAGAAAGTGAAAAAATTCTGTTTGAGCTTGCTTCGGAGGCACACAATGCGCATCATGTCCTGCGCATGCGCATTGACGCTTTCTGCGCATTTGCAATGCTCTACTTGGGGCAGTTTTTAGTTTGGCCTTTTTTTGCACATTTTGGCCTGATTTTGTAACCTGTTTGGCCTTCTTTTGTAAATCCCAGCTGACAACCCTGGGATGCTACTCCTGAGTGTCCCGAAATTTCCTTTAAATTTATATCATCGACAGTAAAATTTTCACTTTTGATAAAATGAGACTTAAGGGCTCAAATAATAAAATTTCTATTGGGTGCAACATCTTTTGCTTGGGTTAGGAGTACTCCAAGTTTTGCATTAAGAACAAGCTACACATGTTGGATGGCTTAAGAATTCCGCAAATACAACCGCAAGTACAACTGAAAATTTCCGTTTCTCGGGTGTTTTTAAAAATGTATCGCAATGTACTGAGTATCATAAACCACTTCTATGACTATTCTTAAAATCACCTTTGTAATATTATCCTTTGTGAGCACTTCAATTCTATTTGAAAACAATTTTTTAGAGATACATAGAAAAGATAGCGAATTCTATATGTCCTGAGACTCCACGTGTTTCCACTGCCTAAAATTGGACAAAATTGTAAATGGGTGTCTAAGGTTGCAGATGACAATAACTAATCTTTAGTGTTTTAAACATAATTGGGCATCAAAACTGATTGATTCAACTTTCTAAAAAGAGTGATGACATTTGCAAATAAGTCATTTTGATAGTTTGTCATTTTCGTTTCAGTTAACTCCGGGTCGAATAATAATGAGTAAAAAGGATAATGTTCAAACTGCTTTGAACTGTGAACAAACAATTGTACAATTTATAGATAATATATCGCTATTTGTAGCAGATGTGAGAACGGGACAGCTCAAGGTAATACTGGTTGGCCGCAGGTTGGCCACCACTATGTTACGACTTCTAAGGTCTCTTTAAAAAGGAGCCTGGTATGATCTTTAAAAGCCGCGAAGCGGGTGGTTTTAGGAATCGCAAACCACCAGAGGCAAGAGAGGTGTGTTTTACAATTAGCCCAGATTATCGGTATAAGAAATGATAATTATTGAGGTTATTTATAAAATTTAAGAAGATCTTTAAAGAAAGAGACATACTATGGATTCTTGTTTTATCTCTCTCTAACGTTTCGTCAATTCTTACCATTGGCAACCTGACTGGAAGCACCGGGGGGCCTCAGAGGGCTTAGGGAGTCTGAGCGAGAGAACAAAGAAAGCACTGAAACAGTAGAGAAAAAAAGAAAGCTCTTTTAGTCGTCGAATGATGCGAAACCTTTGAAAATAAAATGCAAAAAATGAAACTTTCGTTTACTTTTCCGTCTGGCTTTCTGCAAAGTGTTGGCTGAGGTTTAGTTTTATATTCAACTATGTACCTCTTTTATATTGCTCTTGTAAAAACTATCTTTTTGATAAAGTTTGTTACTAATTTGATTGTGGGCTGACCTCAAAATGAGACCGATTGCGTGTTAAGAGGTTTTAGTTTTGTAATTTTGGGGTTTTCTTCAAGGAACTCTTTAAGACGTAGCATACAGCTTTGTGATGCTCTTAAATTATGCTCAATTTTGGACAATCTAAGGCTCAATGTTCCTATTACGATTGTCCTTCTAAAGTGTTACTTATAGAACAAAACTTTACTTGATCTACCTTCGTGCCCCCTCCGACTCATACACCGCTCTCCTTACTGTAACTAACTGGGGACGCAACTGTTAGCAACACCATGTAAAAATCTTTTAGTTCCTATGTTAACGTCCAAAATAAGTTACATCTGAGGAGAGACAATACATAGGAGGCGAAACTCCTCTTCGTCTCTATTAGGGACTGAGTTTGAACTTCTCAAAAATATTTTACTTCTCGTTAAAACTTTGTCCTCGTTGTGCCTAAGCTGCAAACATTATTCTTATTCGTACGCACAAGAATTTTCGTATAAGACAGAGGTCGTAACGAATTGTACAAACCAAGAAATTTCACAGAATCACGGTTATTTGGGAAATGAAATATGTAGCATCGTGTGTGCCCTCCGCTGTTTTCCCCTTTGTTCGACTTGGTAATCTTTGCAGTAGCCACTCGCGCGCTTGACTGTCAGTGTGGCCCCATAAATAAAGCAAGGAATATTGGCGTTATTTTAGGTACCAATATTACTATGGGTTCATATATAAATAGTAAACTCAAAGTAAGAAACATTTCGAAGATGAGAAAGTATCTGGCCTTCGATATTACAAAGGTAATGGCGAACAATTTTGTTACTTCAAAGTTTAATTGCCATAACTCGCCATTTTACGGTTTACCTTACCCTGAAATTTGAAAGATACAGAATATTCAGAATGCAGCTTCTTGCGTAACTAAATGGTGAAGAAAATATAACCACAAAACGGCAGCCCTTCATCAGTTTCCCATAAACATAGAATTGTCTTGAAAATTAATTTTACCTACATTTAAATTTACCTACTCATTAAAAAGTCTCGGACCTAAGTACTTAAAGCAACTACTAGAACGTTACTCTACTTCAAGACATTTGTGTTCTTCAGGTGATGTATTGCGCTTTCAGATTCCAAACTTCAACGCAACCACATATGCTTTTTCTATAGCAGCTCCCGCACTATGGAATAAACTCACTTAAGACACTAGGTGTAGTTGCGATGTAAATACTTATAAATCTAAGCTTAAACAGTGTCTATAACAGTCTATAGCATATGAGCGTATTTTTATCATAATATTTTATCTTTTAGGACTATTATGCCATTCTTTTATAGTATGATACATTTTGGATATTTACTGGTGTAAAGCGCTTAGGTCAGAAGTCTATAAGCGCTATTTAAATTATTATAGTAATAATATTTATTATGGCCTTGTGGTGACCAATAATTTTAGGCCCATGAAATTGATACTTGCAACGAAAAATTCAACACGAAGTTATCTTCATATAATTTTTATTTTGCAAACAGCATTGGCGAAGCTGACGTAAACAAATGATACCAGATGTGGCGCCGCAGAGTGTTAATGCAAGTCTTCTTTGAAAATGCCATTCGATGCTGTTATCGGGTGAATAATGTCATGCTAAGAAACCCTTGTTAATATGGCTCCCTTTGCAACGGTGACCTAAATCGGAGAGTTAAATGGTGAGTAGATAGGAGTGTTCGATCAAAAACATATCGACATTGAGTAGGAAATCTTGCGTGCAACATTGTCGGCACACACCTTTGCCTGTGATAATGTACTAGGGCCAGTAAGGTTCAAGTGCACTTCCAAATGGTATACGGTATATATACGGTATATCAGGGAGGCCTCTTCACGTTTAATTGCACAACTACTAGCAATAGGAATGTCATTGAAATAGAACACTACCCCTTAGGTCTCATATAAAACTCAAATCCTGCTTTACATCTTCGATTGTTAAATAGTAGATCCTTAAATGGCAAAGCTTTGCTGACTTTTTTTACCAATAAAATTGCTAAAATACGGTCGACTTTTGCGAAAGCTACACAATCCTATAACCACGTGAGTCACCGTTTGTGGGAGTTTACTGATTTCACTCCACTCTTTGCAGATGATGTTGTCGCAATTGTTAAAACCTTCGTCAAGGAAGTCCAGCGGTTTAGATCCGATACCTTGGCGTGGTGTGTTCTTAGGAATTATTTTGACTTGCTGCTTCCCATTGTCACTAAAATCATGAACCTCTCATTAAGGAACGCACATGTGCCGGAGAAGACGAAGGAGGCAGCTCTTGCTCCCCTCTTCAAGAAAATGTCTTCCGATTTTGAAGTCTATGGGAACTTCAGGTCTGTGTCAAAGTTCATGTTCCTGTCAAAGGCTATGGAGAAGTGGTCGCATCGCAATTGCTTGATTATCTGGCTGCAAACAGCCTTCACGAAATTTACCAACCAGTCTACAAGCTCTACCACAGTACAGCGCTTTTAAAAGTTCAGAATGATATTCATCGTGCCATTGGCAATCAAGACTCGGTAATTCTACTTCCTCTAGGTTTTTCTGCGGCATTTGATACGGTAGACCATGAGATTCTTGTAGATCGGCTATTACCAGATTTGGAATCAAGGGAATTGCATTAAACTGGTTCCGTTCATATCTGCGTGATCGAGGGCAATTTGTTTGCATCGATGGTGTAAAATCAACAACAAGGAAAGGGGATTCTGGTGTACCTCGAGGTTCAGTCCTCGGACCTATACTATATTGAATGTATATTGCTTCTATTGGTGACATTTTAAAAGCCCACAACGTGTCATACCACTTATATGCGGATGATATGCAGCTTTATGTCTCGTTTCGACCTTCAATTCCCGATGATATGGCTTCGGCTGTCCAGAGGATTGAAGCACGTGATGCTGCACTTAATCAATGGATGCTGAATAATAAACGGAAACTAATCAAAAATAAAACGGAACTACAGATCCATATTTTGAAATTTTGAGTGCAGCCTGATTTAAAGGATATTGAAATTAAATACACTATTACTCCAAGTAATTCCGCAAAAAACATCGGGGTAAGTATGCATCTATATCGAAGCATGTCAATTATTCACGCACCTCATCGTTTTAACTGAGACTTTAGCAAGGATTACAAAATATCCCAGCGCACAGTCAGGAGCAGTATTGGTTCATGTCTTTACAACAAGTAAATTGGATAATTGCAACTCCCTCTTTTATGATATCAATAACCGCTTGCTGCAAGAGTTGCAATATGTTCAAAGCACTGCAGCGAGATTAGTGACCCAACCTGGAAACACGATGATTATAGCTCCTAATCTTAAACGATGGCATTGACATCCTGTTAAGAAGCGAATTATTTTCAAAATCTTAATTATAACCTTTTAAGCTCAATATGACTGCAACATGATATCTAGGTACACACCAGTAAGAACTTTAAGGTCTGAGAATTTGCATCCGCTAAATGTCCCAAGATTAAAAACGAAAGCACACACAGAAAGAGCATTTAGTGTAGTCGCACCGAAGTTATGGAACTCGTTACCAAGAAACATTAAGTCTACCGAAAACTTAAATCTGTTTAAATGTAATATCAAGACGTACCTTTTTAGAACGTCATTTAATTAGATAAATATGTATGCTTTTAACTTTGAAATGAAATTTGTAAAGCGCATAGAAATATTGTAATAGGTGCTATAGAAGCTGTTAAATTATTATTCATTATCATTATACGGTAATGCCACACCAGGCATATCTGACTGGGACTCAAACCTGATAATTGTGGTTCACTGAACCTATCTCCAATTTTCCAGCTTAAAAGATCTGCCGAATGGTTTCTCTTCTAGGGATACATTGACCTTTAGGAATTAAGTGACTCGAGGACATAAAATTATCTCATGATATCCGTCATTTTAATACTCTTTTAAGAAGTGTTCCAGGCGTTCCTTGAATGTCCTGAAGAGTTCTTGAATTTTAAGTATGTTTGGCGTTTTTTCAAAAAACCTGCAAGTTTCACAGTGTTTGTCCCAAGATTTTTTTGTTGAAGACGAAGAGTGTTGAAGCGAGTTCTCACTATGTTGCCTTGTCAAGTATCTCGCAACTTGTTTCCTTTTTTTTTTAATGTTTCTAGATTTAACTTACAGGAAGTTCTTTAATTTTGTACAGAAAGTATCATTCCCCTCAGCTCTGGTATTTAATTACTATTTTTTCAAATCCCGGGAAATACCTGGAATTAATGATTCAATGGAAAATCAATCACATACTCCTGGTAAGTCTTTGATTCTCAATTCATTTCTTATTCTGTGGTATCTCTGTAGGCCTATGTATGTTTTTTATTAACCAATACAAAATACTTAATGTTAGCCTCATTTTTTTTATATCTTAGTTTCATTTTATTTTATTTTATTTTATTTTACTTTACTTGATTTTATTTGATTTTATTTTACTTTACTTGATTTTATTTTATTTTATTTTATTTTATTTTATTTTATTTTATTTTATTTTATTTTATTTTATTTTATTTTATTTTATTATGTATGTATGTATGTATGTATGTATGTATGTATGTATGTATGTATGTATGTATGTATGTATGTATGTATGCATCTCTGTCTTTCTGCCTGTCTGTCTGTCTTTCTGTCTGTAGGTATGTATATATGTATGCACGTGGGTATTTACATGTATGTACTGATACACGTGCGCCGGTATGTACGTCAGTTTGCCGGTATTATGCAAATATGCGTCGGCGTGTGCAGGAGTGTACGTATTAGCTCAATGAATAAATTACCCATGCATATTCCTTTTCACAGGTGCGAACGCTTCAGTAGCCGACTAAAGAAACTTAATTTTCAATAAATCAAAAGGCATCTCCCAGGTAGAATGTGAAAATTAATCATTGCCACTTCCAAACCTTACTGCAATCAAAAAATAATTAAGCTGACGACTAGAATAATATTATGGAGATTACATATAAAAGGGTAACTTACCTTAATTGCAGGCCTGCTTGCAGTAACGTCCTTGCACGACTGGCCTTGGCAATACTTGTGATCATCTTCTGTTGAATGAAAAGGCAACAGTTTAAAAACTAGGCACCCACTAACAATTTGGATATCACATAATCATACTATGATCTGGTGATTTAGGGGTGGCCGTCCTTGCATTACATGGCAAATTGGCGTCAGTTCACTCAGTAGCCTACTCTCCTAAATGTGTATAAAATAGTTATGCGAGCAAAACCGTTACACATAGAAGTGGTAAAAGGACCCTAATTGGCTACAATTTAAAGTTTTTAAAGGTTAAATTGCTTAAACTCACAGAAAAAGCGTGTGAAATTATTCGAACTAAGTATAAGCTATAAAAAAGAGGGGGAGGCGGTGAAGCCCCTTGAATCTCTGCGGTAAACGTTACCCTTGCCGCGTTACGCAGCGTTAAAAGGAACTGATTGTGGGGATCAAAATTGTTGATTTTTGCGCTTCGTTCTTACTTACTCCTAACGGTGCGCTTCCTTTAATCTAACAATTTACTCTTCTTTCAAAAAGAACTCCCTGTACTTTCATACAGTTCCGTTACAGCGCAGTTTGTTCATACCAGGGCTTTCCCTAGCTGGACAGTAGCCGCAGCTTCATCACAGGGGTGGCGGTTGATGTAATTTATAGCTAAAGTGAACAGAGATCGCTTAAACAAAGTCCGTGGATACTTTACAGAGACCCTAGTCCAACCAATTGTAAACGGAATGAAATTTTAAAGCGAAGACTGGCACAGAAAGTCCAATACCTCAATTAGTGGAGGATTTGGACGAGAAAGGAAAATGTAACGTGGTTACAAGAACGACCGTTAAGTAATCTGACGATTAGAGGAGAGTCGTGAGCATTATGAAACTCAGGCATGTAAGAATTGTAATTAATAAAAAAGACTTTGTGTCTACGGTTGTTGTCTCCTGCTATCAAGTCTCTTAACCAAACTGGCGAAACCACCGAGCAAGGGGGGGGGGGTACGTTTTGTTACGTGTGGTTTCCTAAAAACCATGGCTTACAGTGACGTGTCGTGGCAGGAGGGACATGATGTCTTAAATTTATTAAAGGAACGTTCAAAACTGTGAGTAAATAGGGGCCATTGCAATGAAAAGAACCCTTGTTTGTGTAGACGGGTAGATACAAGTATATACCCATTGCATATGATGCAGGGGCGGGGGTACAATGAAAACGGATAATTGGAATTAGTATGACTCCCCCTTTTCCCACACTGGAAACTCCTATGTACACCACTGATGATATAGATGCCGTCTCCAACGATTGATAAGTTAAGAAGTGTCCTTAGATGACATCTCAACAAAACAGCGTTATTAGCAACAAAGATCACTGCTGGGCTTCACCCTATCACCCCTTACCCTATGTTAGGTGTCCCCTCCTCTGATTATAAATTATTTCAAGGATATCAAGGAGACTAATGACTTTCAACAATAAGCCTCTCCTCCAAGCAGGCACGCAGCCAAGGGGGGCTGTGCCCGCCCAATAGGTAAACTTTGCCCACGTTTGCCTCCCCAGAAAAATCCTTACGGGCATTTAAAAGATGGACCACTTATTTCAATTCAATTATGCAATGTTTTCCCAATTGATTGGACCATCCAATTGACTATTTCCAGTTAAATGTAAAATCTAAGTCTCTCAAACGCAATCTTGAGCATTCTAGGGACTGTAAAAATACAAAATTTCCCCAGCGAATAAAACCATGGTGGGCTGGCTTGGAAGGAAGGGGGGAGGGAAGGTTTTTGTTTTGAATTCGCCCCCCCCCCATCAAAATCTGACTCAAAATTTGACTGGCTAAGTGGCTGCCCCCAAGGTCCGCAATCCATATGGAATGGTGTGCTTTTTGTGTACATAGTCTCTCTATCCTACGCTCTTTTTGCAAATCCTCCGCATATTCCTTCTAAAAAAGCTCGTTATGGAATTTGACGGCGGCGGGAAACTGTAAACACTGAATGTTTGAGCGTCAAGGTCCATACCTATTTACGACACATTTCCAATAATCACATGCATTTCTGGTGAAAACATGTGAGTTTTCATCCCTTCTAATCGCATGTATTAATATCGATTCTAGTAACCAGGCGAGACAAAAGAATGAGCAAGGTCGAGTTGATGTTCGTCTGCATTGATTTTATCAACACCACTAAGGCATCATGTTTATCTACAGTAGGCGATAACAACAATAATCCCCTTTGGATTTAAAGAAAGCGTGCTTTTTACAATGACCGGAACAGTTTCGGGTCTGGTAGACACCCAGATGACCTTGATAGCTTGACCGTGTCACGATTGCCAAAATGCAACGGAATATTGCACTGTAAAGCATGTGCTACTTACAGCTCTCGCTAGAAACCCTATGAACTGCGTTTACATACCTATCGTGAAGCTCATCAATGCATTTGTCCTCCCGACATATTCCGTGTTTATAAACTATCGCATTTTGTTCCTTCAACGGGTGACATAAAAAATTACCTTACAAGAAATCCTTGACGTATCAGATGTGTGGGTAGCCACTAAATTCCTAAATAATACAAAGTTTAATGAGATACACCTTCATGTCTGTGTAGTCAACGCGGTTTAATATTAAGGCTCTTTCAATTCAAAGGAAGACTTTTTGAACAATTGATGTACGATGTAGCTATTAGATGTCACATGGTAACCGTATTAAAATTGATCACCTTGTAGCTCCATGCGAAGGATATATTATTAGATGGTGTCAAATTGGTTCACGACATTAGCCTTTGAGAAACCATCTTTCTTAAAGCTCGACATCGCTAGCCTTTGATACAAGACACCCCGAAAAAGAGAAACCCGTGATCTAGTACTATATCCTTTCTACCATGGTCTTCTTGATCGCATACAAAGGCCAAAAGCTAAAGGACAAATGCTATAGGAAAAAAATATTTTAGATTAAGTGCCACTCACGAAACTGTCCCTCTAAGAGAGGTGGCGCGGTTGGGATTTCCAAAATATCAAGTATCAAATATCACAAGTTTCATCATTCTTTGGAAATAATCCTAAAAATAGCATCCATTCATTGCCGCCAAAACATTAGTTTAAAGTCGTAAGAGAAGTTTGTTCACAAAGGCCAACAGACACAATTTTTCCGCCGTCCTGAGGTTATATCTCAAGGAAGGCATTTTTGAGGAATACTTCAACGAACATACATATGGACATACGGGCAAGAGTCATCACAGTCGTCCCATAGGTCCCACGTTTTGGGGTTTCCGTGCATTATGGTATACGAAATTGAAAAATGTATATGCCTATAAGAATGTCAGGTGGGGCGGAATACGCTAGTGAATTCTCTCAAGGGGACGGCGCCCCCTTGCCCCTTCACCTTCGTGAGCATTATGTACTTGCCTCATACTAATGAAATTCAGTATAAATGCATCGACTATTGAGTCCACAGTTACTACGCAAAAGGGCGTAAAGTGGAACCCAGGTTTACATGTTAAATAAAGCTTTTCAAACTGGTCATAGTAAACCGTCTGGCGTGAAGGTACCTTTGCGGGGTAGACTTGGTCACAACCATTGAGTATAAACTATTACTAAACGAGTAAATACAGAATGTTGATCCATGACACGCTTTGTAATTATTGCTTTAAAAATGACTTCACTTATCTTGAGTCCTGCAAGCAGGAATAATAGTGCTTGGTATATGGAGAGAGTATTTTAAGTCCTAACTTAAGTCTCTGCTGTAGGGAATGGCCATAATGCTTCGATTTTCCTGTGCGTTTTCATCACTTAAAGCAGTCCATCTGCTTGAAGATGAACGGAAGTGCATACTTTTACATAAAACCTTTCTATCACTAAGGGAAAGTAAATGTGTTACCAACGTGACCTTGATATACGATTTCACAAAATGTTTTCTCTAGCAGGGACTTTAATAGAAATTAAAACCATCTTGGGAGTCAGCTACTCTAATTTACATCACTTATTAAGGGAATTCCTGCAGGGTTGTTTGCATATATTAAGCTTGAATTGATAATCGTATGAGCGTTAACGTTTGTCAGTTCGATATTCAAAGCTAGCCTATTCCATTAGCAAAAATTAGTGGACGTGTCACTTCCAACACATCAACATCTGTGTCTCTTGAATGGTTTACAGGCCCCTCATTAGCCGTCACTGCCCAACATCAATGGATAACCGCAGTTACGTTGCTGTCTCTAAACAAGAGCTATTTGAACTTGCATGTGTTAGATATCAAATACGCTTTCGGCCTAGATGTCTCAGCATACTACATCCAATTTCTTAAAATTAGGCGCTACCTAGTCTCTCTTAGTTGCTTGAATTAGAAATGCTCATCAGAAAACGATGCACAGCTCCATTTGGAAACCCTCAGCCATGGCGTACTTTATTACTTAATAAAGTACGCCATGCCCAGAGCCTATCTGCAAAAATCTTACCCTTTCCCCTTTTCCTTCATTTTGACAGTTGCGAGTCACCACACCACAAGGTTGAAAGCCACTCAACAGCAAGGGTGAGTATTCTCACTGGTGAGTTGCAAAATTAATCCACGGTGGCTGGGCGCCTTTAGCCTCTGTATTCACAGGGCTTGCACTCAATGTCTCAGCCAACTGCAGAAACCTTCTTTCACGAAACGGCCATTTATTTAAAACATAAGGAAATCAAGAAATAGCCGTTACAAATAATTGAAATAGGAAAGGACGGCGGTATTAGCGTAGGGCCGAAATAATATGGCTTATAAAGAAATATGATATGCGACAGTTCTTCATGAATAGACCAACATCGCAATTACAAGTGTGGCTACGGTTCTTTATTGTACATTTTTTGTTTGTAAACAACAATCTTCCAAGTGATCATATACATAGCTCAAATGAATAGGCTCAGTGTTGCTTACCGATAAATTGAAAGTCGTCTTTGCATGGGACGAAGGCAGTGCGGGGTAAAAATGAGAAGAGAGTAAGAG
>JAAAKM020006971.1:29227431-29251139 GCA_010016025.2 Alatinidae sp. Z8VKAUB7J3 | reverse complement strand
TAGTGGCATAAATGGCAAGAAATAAAGGTTTTCAATTAAAATGCATTTTAAACACTGATCATATACATAGCGCAAATGAATCAGCTCAGTATTGCTTACCGATAAATTGAAAGTCGTCTTTGCATGGGACGAAGGCAGTGCGGGGTAAAAATGAGAAGAGAGTAAGAGAAAGCTGCTTAACACTTAGTGGCATAAATGGCAAGAAATAAAGGTTTTCAATTAAAATGCATTTTAAACACTGATCATATACATAGCGCAAATAAATCCGCTCGGTATTGCTTACCGATAAATTGAAAGTCGTCTTTGCATGTCACCAGGAGAGTGTGGGGTAAAAACAAGACGAAGGTAAGAGAAAGCTGCTTAACGCTTAATGTCTAAACTACAAGAAATGGAGGTTTTCAATTAAAATGCATGGAGAGACTGGCATACAAATGTACGACATAAAAGTGCATATTATTTTTCTTAGTGACTGAAATCGCCGAAAAATCACCCCAAAACCCTATCGATAGTCAAAAGAATGGTGTCTGTTCCGGACCTCTCGAAATCTCATAGACGCAATTTCGTGCTTTGAGTAGGCAATGGAGAAGTTTAAGGATATATACAGAGTAAAGAATTCTAGGTCATAGAGGCCCGTGGCACTGTATATTTGAAGGGCTGGAGCTATCAGAGTCATGGAGAAGGCCAGTGTTAGGGCAGTTAAAGGCATAATTTGCGAGATAAAATGAGCAGTAAGAGCAACAGAAATTTGCATTTAAAATAGAGGTACTCAAGTGATCTGCATTGAGAAAGAGATGAGACCTTAGGTACTGCAATTTTAGGGTGTGTGTGGGGGGGTCCAAGTTAACTAATTCTCCTAATATTCTAGCTCCTCCAATCCAGAATACCTTTCGTGCCCTGACTACGAATTACTTACGTTTAAGCATTAGCTGTCGTTCATAGTTTCATATGCTATTCATTTTTCGTTTGAATACTTCCCAAATTTTTCACGATTACGTATTTTTGTACTTTTTGTGGGTTTTCCCCTCAACAAAGTAGAGTATGACAATCATACGCTTTGCTTTTTGTTTGTGACGGAAAGGCTCACTGATCAGTTTCATGTTCGTCTGGTGACGAACCTTTACCGAAACTCCATTAACGTAATGCTTTGAAACTACTATTAATACAACGTTCAATTGCAGTACCTTTAGACTTCTTAAGTGACGCTCTTCGTTACCGATACTTCAACAATGGCACATATTCTACTCGATGCGCGCCCATCAATGTGAAAGCTTGGGCTTTTCAGGCTCTTTTGTGCAAGAGTAGCTGCTTTGCACAAGCAATCGGTGTCAGGTCGACTTGCAGAGTTAATGGTACTTGTACTTAAAGTCACTATCAGTGCCTTATGATCCGATGGGGATCAGCTACTTCTCGAATATCGAATGCGTTGTAAATTACCGTCTACGCATAACAATGGCGCTGTCTCTGACAACTCTGACAAGATGTATTACAAAGTTAGTGATATTAGGAATGCACAACTACAATCGTGCTCAACGAGTGGAAGGTCTTCTTCATCGAAAAGTGTTCAACATTTGGGCGCTCGAAGGACTAACATACGAACACCAAATACAATAAAACTATTTAAACGGAAGTAAAATTTCGTTCTGGGCATGGTTAGGATTGTTCCAGCATTGACGTTTGGTCCGGTCCGGTAAATAACTACTGATAGGGGTTCGATATCAATCTAATAGGGATTGTAAAATACGAGTCTACCAGGACGCCATTAACCGTATTCCGTTCTCATGCTTTCTAAATAATAAAATACATTCCCAAATGGCTTAACACAGTTGCTTACGATATCAGCCAACACTCGCTAGCTACGTTGTACCGCGACCGTTTCCTTGAAAACAGAGAACTAGTGTTCCGATCTTCACATAAAACACAAGAAAACAATACTTAATGCCTTCTCTTCATTAGTTGAGAAACTGAAACCGTTTATGTATTCCAAGAGGAAAGGGGGAACGTTATACCGTTACAGGGTTCCTAAATTACCAACATTAACTGGTCGCTTAATTAATTTCTAGCTCCCAATACATCATAAACATAAACCTATTGCCTTCTGTTTGGGTACTAAAATGAATAGGTAGTACAAGACGTGAAATTGTTGTCATGTTGGGCCCGATTAGCATACATTCTTGTCTGAAGAAAAATCGCTTAACTGCTGATAAACGATAAGTTATGCCAAAGTGTACGAGAGTATCAAAGTGTGAAATTATATCCATACACCAAACGTTATCATAACAACCTAAGAAGGATCCATGGCAGTGTAATACGGCTTGATATAATATGATATAATGCTAAACTTAAAACGTAGGTATCTGAACACCTGAAGGTAATATCCAAACGGAGATACAGCTGTCTACTTAATAACTGCGAACTATCATGAGCTTTCTTCTTACCTTTCCTACGGTTCGGAAGCGAAAAAGATCGCTGTAATAGAGAAATTGAACTCTTCCGCTGCTTGTTCAAATATTTTATCAGTAACTTCGAGTGAACGTAGTTTGATTGGGATCCGGCAACCATCGTCAGTCTGCAATACACATAATTCTTTGACTATAACCTCCTTACTTTTGGTCTGCGGTCATGAACTCCGTGTTGAGTCACAAAATCACATCTGCGACAGGATTACAGTCGATATGAAACCTCAAAACTCGCTCAACATTGACTCAAGAAATCACGCCAATTTCCTGAATTTCGCCAATAACGAAATATCAGGAGTCTTCTAAGGAATGCGTGGTGAATAATTCCTGTTACACCTTCTATTTAGGTCTACTGCACTTACAAAGAGCCGGAATATTACATCTTCACTTAACGTCCGTTGCGACAAATACGATTCAGATATCAGATCTTGGAAAGTGCGGAACGAAGTTCTGGGTATCTCTAGTCTTAACTGAATTTTAAAAAAACGCAGACCATAAGAGTTTGTTTCTCCGCAGACACTGCCTGCCACTGCGAAACCGAAAAGGATACCTTGACAATCGTAGTCCTGCGCCTTATATGATATAAAACTATATTTTCAAGAAAGGAAATGCCAAATGGAGACCTCATCAGTTCGTCTGCACAGGGCTTCAACTCGGTTCGTGAACTAGACCAGTACTCAGCTTCAAGTCTTAACTATGAGTTTCATAGTACTATGGTATAATATACCATAGTACAGAATAGTATTGTATGGTACCGCACCGTAAAGTATTTATAGTATAGTATAGTATAGTATAGTAGAGTAGAGTATAGTAAGATAAAGTATGGTCTAGTATAGTATAGTATAGTATAGTATAGTATAGTATAGTATAGTATAGTATAGTATAGTATGGTGTAGTAGAGTAGAGTAGAGTACAATATAGTATAATACTGTACGCTATAGTATAGTATGATATAGTAAAAGTACAGCAAAATATAGTAAAGTACAGTATAATACAGTATAGTACGGCACAGTATGGTATGGTGCAGCACAGTATGGCACAGTAGATGGTAGTATAGTATAGTATAGTATAGTATAGTATAGTATAGTATAGTATAGCATAGTATTAACAAGAACAGCGACAAGGTATCTTCTTCATGGCTCGTGCAAATTTCACTGCCTGTCATCACGATTCGTAGCTGCATGTGCTTCGTCCAACGATAGGTATCATTGGCGGTGTGACCAGGCCTTAACATACAGTTACAGATTCACAGGGAGCCGATAGTCTATTCTACGCAGCAGGCAAAAATTGTCTCTGAAGATAAAACCCATTAAAACAAACTTTTGGTATTTACATTGCTAATTGCTAGGTAGCTCAAATGTTCCATGTGTATCTTGTAGCTTAAATGTTATGACAATATGGTGTATCAGTGGCACATAATCTTTTGTAATAAGCATTACATACTAACTACCTCCTAAAGGGCGGATGAGCTCCATGTGAGTCAACGAACATCCATATCTGGAGAGGAGATGGGCGCCACCAGATTACAGCCTAGTGAAACACAATGATGAGTACGGAATTGATCATCATACCGGATCGGTCGGGGCGAGGCTGTACGAACCTAAAATAGTGGAAAAGCTGCCGGTTTGGACAATATACCAGTAGAGTTACTGAAAAAATGGCGGGGAGTATACTATTGAAGTATTACACAAGATTTGTAATATGGTGTGCACCAGCGAGGGGTTGCCAAAACAATGGAAACAATCATTGGTTATCCCGCTTGCTAAGAAAGGAGATCTAAAGAAATGCACAAACAACCGGACGATTAGCCTTATAAGTCACCCAAGTAAGGTTCTTTTGAAAGTAATCAGTAACCGTATGAAGGCGAAAGCTAAAGCAATTCTAGCAGAGGAGCAAGCTGGTTTCAGGAGTGGAGGGAGTACTGCCGAGAAAATTGCTACCGTGAAAATTCTGGGAGAGAAATACAGCAGCTACCAAATGGAACTTCATCACAATTTCATCGATTTCAAGAAGGCATTCGATAGGGCATGGAGTGAAGCGTTATGGTTGGTAATGAGAACGCACGATATTGGAATAGGATTGGTGAGAGTGATAGAATCAATTTACAACAGCTACAGCAATGCAGTGATAATGAACAATAACAATCTTGAGTGGTTCCAGACTACAGTCGGTGTGCGACAAGGCTGTATCTTGTCCCCTTGCCTGTTTAACATCTCCTTGGAACGAATCATGGTAGAGACTTTAGAGAATTTCTCGGTGATGGGTCGCGACAAATTTTGAACTCGTCAAAGTGCCCCAACGGCCACCAGGCGACGGGAGTGACGTGACGTGACTTATTATCACGTTTTTGTTAACGTTTTCTATTTAAAAAATTACAGTTAGTGCTGCTACAGCTCCTAGTCAAGTAGGCCTCTGGCTTTGGTTGTACTTGTATAAGCTTCCTGAAATACAGTTCACTAGATTCAAGCTTATGAAATTGAAACCAAAATTGAATTAAAAATAAAATGCATCTCGCAACACACGGCAGAAATATAGTTAGGGTGAGCGGACGAGTGCAGCAAATGTATCAGGGGGTACAAAATACATTAAAAATAAAATGAATCTCGCAACACACGACAGGGTTATAGTTAGGGTGATTAGACGAGTGCAGCAAACGTATCAGGGTTTACAAAATTAGATCAAAAATAAAATGCATCTCGCAACACACGACAGACTTATAGTCAGGATGAGCGACTGAGTGTAGCGAACGTATCAGACCAAAGCCATAGCCTGCAAATGTACCTAGAGGCCGTCCCTTGATGCTCACATTGTATGGGAAATTCATACTTCTCTGATGGTTACGTTGGTCGTTTCTAACACTTTTCTAGGCTAGAAAATAAAACTAGAGAAATAAAAAAGCATGTCACCACCGGGGATCGAACCCATGACCCACGCTTTCACGGCGTACGCTCTACCAACTGAGCTATAAATTGTATTGAGTCTTTTTCTATATCGTGACAGGCTTCATGCTCTCTAAATCAAACATGCAACATATCATTTTGAATAAGCATGTAAACTATCCCATATCAAAGATTTAAACTAAAGTTTAATAGCATACTTTCAAATGTCAACGTCCCCACCTTTCCGAATCTTGCTTTCTTCTTTCCACTTTCAAAGCCAACTTTGTACGTAGTCTTGAAAGAAGAATATCATATTGTAAGGTTGTTTCCTTTTCTCTAAATATATTCCAATAAATCCTGTAACTTTCAAATGATGAAAAGATTTTGGGGTTTTAAATGACATGTTTCCATATACATAACGGGTCCTTATTCATAGGTCAAAAAGATTTAACCCTCTAAAGATGAACGTGGCAACTCGAATTGTTGGAGATAAGATGTAGTTGGTACTCAAATCCAGAAACTCTCGAAATATTGTTATCTTAACAGCGAAACCAAGCGAAACAGGACCAAAATATTACGGATGCAGGCCCTATACCGACCGGATTTCTGAACTCTTTGTTTGTCTCTTCAACTTACCCTTACAATGTCTTATATATTATTTCCGATGTTACAAGCTTCTGATTTTTGGAATATTTTGAACTCTAAGAAAGAAAGCCTTTCATATTGTGATTGCTTTTTAAAAATTACAAATATTTCTTTAAAATACTAAACCTCTAAGTAACTTGAAATTGTTTTTCGTTTTGTCTCAAAGTACTGTGGTCTGTGTTTGATATCAGCTATCATAAAAAGCATAGTCTCAGCAAACCATCAGAGTTAAACACTGATAATATTTTTCGTCAACAGTGCCTTTCCGGGTGACAACTACCGTATAACTATTCTCATAGTTGTCTGGTACCGTTTCATATTGAAAATATCTCCAAGAAAAGAAAAGCCATATACGGCGATCCTTATGGTACCCATGTACACGAGGTAATAGTGTCATCGTCAGTTCATTGATCATGAGGGCTTTTGAAGAGAACACTAGGGAAATAGAAAACATGTCTTCAACGGGGATCGAACCCGTGACCCACGCTTTCACAGCTTGCGCTGTACCAACTGAGCTAGGTGACCTCCGATGTCAATATGATCATGTGGGTATAAAAACAGTAATCAAGATCTGATTCGCAGTGGCACTCCAATTAAGAGAATATTCAAGTGGTTCAAGATAAAAGCCATCTATGAAGTATTAAGAATGTTTGAGAACTGTGAAATTTTTTCAATGTTGTACTTTTGCGAAGGAAATCACATAACTGAGCAAACTTATTGCTTTAGCTACAGTGGCAAAGTAGTGCTAAAAAGAGCAATTTTCTGTTCTGAACAAATTATGAAAAAAATGTACTAATTTACTGACTCTTAAATACCAAAGTTTTTGTGTGTCGGAGGTATTAGCTTTAGCAATTGTTGATTACTGCGAAAATTTATCAACGTTTTCTTTGGCTCTTATATATCATTCCACTAAATATTATGAAAGTCTACCTATTACTATTTGAGTCATCTTGGTCACAAACACTATTGATAGATAAAAAACTGGTAAAAACGTGAACAGAATGAAAACTTAGGAAATGTGAAACCTGGTAATTTGCTTCCTGTGAAGAGAATGGGACCTTTGTAGTCTTTTAATTCAAGCTTCTTAACGAGCTATAAACTTGATGTGAAAACTATCCTAAATAAACAGAAAAAAAATTAACAGACAGTATACGCGACTAAACTGGAAACGCCTCGTTTGGTCATAACGACCTTAGTTACGTGGTGGCAAAGATATGCTCAATACAGTATTTTCTAAAAGATGATGAAAACATTCCTACAGGTTTAGATTTATCAGATATAAAAGGATTCTCCAGAGTAAGCAGACTTGCAGGCTAATGTAATCTATTGAAATCCTTACTAAATCCTGTACGATAACGCTAATAGTGTAGACATTTTTGCAGCGGCATGTAAAAGCACTGAATTAAGTATGTCGTTCTACCAAGTAACCACGGTCTTTATGACCAAACGAGCGTTTCCAGTGTAGTTGCATATTCAAGTCTGATTGGTCATTAGTTTGGTCTGTCAGACGCAGAAGCAAGCTACGACGCAAGCTGAGCTGCCCTACGGAGCTGTCGTAAACCACAGAGACTGTTTGTAACTCATAAAACTCTCAGCAGGCATCTTTATGTCGGAGAAACGTGGAGCTGACGCCAACTCTTGCGTTGACGACTCTGATGACGCCGCAACTGACGACAGCGCGGATTTGATGTCTATAAAGGTTCGCACTATCATTTATTTCGGACCTTTAAAGGACGTCCCAGTGTCGCGGAACCAGTATCGGTTTAACCACCGACCCTTAGATTGAAATAAATACGTCAGACCAGAGTTTTTCAATTTCTTGATCAACTGTGGTCAGACAGACGTCGATCAAATGTCAGTTCCTAACATAATTTAGAACTGACCGAACGTTGACATCGAAACTACGTCGGAAGCCGGCTCACCGGAGACCATATTCGATCGTTTTCCGAAAGCAGAGAATGGAACACTAGCACTATCGGTTGATGCACCAAAATCTATTCACCATACCCCTTGGGATGAGGTTACTAAATATCATGGTGATTATCTGCGTCAATGAATATTTGTAATTAAAGAAGTTCGGATCACTTCCAAGATTTAATGTAGTCTCTTTAAGGCTATGATCTACCACAAACAGACAAACAATCAGACATACATAAAGACAAACAAGCAAGGAAGGGTGTCTGGTGGTGGTAAATCCATCGGTTGAATTCGTTTAGGCTCGAGTCATGTTTTTGAAACTGGATCACTTTGCCTCACCATGATCTAACCAACTGTGATAGGAAACTTTTAAACAAATTTACTTTGTTAGTGCTTATAAACTTGTGAAACTATTTTATATATAAAGATATTAAATATACATTGCATATCAAATTTTTGGTTACAAATAGGCTTAGACAAATTTAACTGTGTGTTTGCTCATGTTCCGTTTAACGTGAGAATTCTTGTTTTTTACTAGTTCTAATACTGTATTACTGTATTATCATTTCCCCTTTATACACCAGCCTCACTTTTTGCTGAATAAGTAAAGACACGTGCTGTGTCTATGCAGAGATCAAGAGATGGCATTTATTTGCCACACATACAGTTCTTAAATATGATGATCCACTTAGCCCATCACAAGATCTGGAATACAGCCATTTCTAAATTTAACAACAGCTTGCCACTGCGTTTGTAAATAGCGCATTATCGAATTAAAAATCTTTGGAAATTGAGCCAAAGAGCAATAATGTCATTGCACCCCTTTTGAAATCTATCACAAGAACCTTCCATTCAGTTTTCTCTCTGGTTTGCGATCAATATCTCATTATCGTACAAGATTTTTTACAATTGATAGGAGACTTGCACAGGCTTGTCTTCAATCACATTGCTACTTCACATCCTTCTTTAAAATTAAAAGAAAGATGATTGGCCCTCGAAATGAGCTGCAAAGTTCATAGTGGGAATTCCTTCGAGCATGAATCAAAAATCGTTGCCATATATGGGCATCTTGTTTCGTAAGCAATGCATAACGTGATGGTGGATATTGTTAATCTGGGATGTTATGGGTGCCAATAGTTTTTTAAAATGGGTATGCCCAGACGTGCAGAGGGTGAGCTCGAGAAAGTTCAGCTTCATAATGGTAGTTTCAGGTACGGCACAGCGCCTATGAATCATCCGTATTTCTGTCACCCGTGTATGGAACTTAATAAGATTGGTCATATGGCTCAATGTAGAGCAGTTAGAGAAGTCGTAATAATTGAAGAGATTTCGTAAAAAGTAACTCCCAAAAGACTGTAGCATTTTGTAAGTCTTAAGGCTTTTGTTGATGACTTTTATTGACCTTAAGCTAATGCCCACTGTTGAATTTAAATACGCACAGACAGATTATTTTCAGTGCGTTTTAAAAGCAAAGTTGTATAATGCAAAAAGGCATTCTAGTAGAAAAATACTAATAAATAAAATTTACTAAGAGTGCAACGAAACGCATCTTTGGTTTAAACGAATGCATCCACTATCTAAGTCTGCTTTTAAACAGAATTTATGCCCTTTCAGGGATACCGTTGTGGCCTATTATACATAGTCCTTTACGAATTGTACCATCTTCAATATCAAATATTCCACCCCTCCTTTGTTTGCCAACATTCACGGTTTCAGACAAATTTTAAAAATCTGTCTTTTCCTTGAAATTCAAAAACTATTGTTAAACAAAGATTTTTTAAGCATGTTCTTCTAAAGAATTAATTTCATAGAACCAATTGGGCCCATAGGACCGGAGTCACATTTTTTGTCTGCATTTGAGCGTCAAGTATTTCTGAGCCAGTGCAATTTAAAGGAAAGCTGGGTTGAAAATCACGTGTGCATGACCATTTGCACGTTTATTCGAGTGCAGGTAATGGATTCCAAAATGTCAGGGAAACGGCGTTTGCAAAACTGTGAGATGGAGGGTGGTCATGCTCACAGAGGAAAAGAATGGGGAGTATTAACAAAGAAATAAACGGAAGGAGAAAAACGCAATAAATTATAATACAGCTAATTCGCAAAGCAACTTGTAAAATGTCTCATCAATTTAAGAATAAAGAACCCAGATGTTAAGATTTATTTGTAAAAAGCACACAAGATTAATCTTTAAGTAAGTCTGCTAATTTTCCGAGTAAGCGTATCAGGAAGTATTCATATCAGAATACTTTGTGATACAAGATCTTTCCCCCCAATTTTCAACCAGAATTTCCGAACTGATATCATATGAATTTTTGCTGCGTAAACAAAAATTCTGAACTGATATCACATGCGTAAACAAAGCAATTAATATAATATAATTAACTTCAAAGGACATTAGTGCTCTATACTACCGTTAAGTTAGAATAGCACTATTCATGTTCATTGTTTATAATGACACTCTAAGTGGCATGCTAATGATTCCAAATTGCAAATGTCTTCCCTCTTGGGATTTCACTAAAATAACAACATCATATCCGGACCATGTTATTGGTAAATTGTGCCCTCTGAAGAGATCCATGGAGGCAAACCGCACTGCATGGACTGCTAAATTATTGAAGATATTATTATTTAGAAGTCTATGCTATATTGCCAATATCTTCAGGAACTTTGAGTGTGAATATGCTACTCCGAAGATTACTCACTCCATATAAACAGAACTTGAATCACTGGTGTGTTAAACGTAATTTAACTATCGTCATGTCCAAACTTGATCCAAGTTCATAGAGTCATCGAACTGATTCAATAATGGTCAAGGCCAACAACTTGATTCAATGACAAAAAATTGCGGAGGACGGTTGTAAAAAGAGTTGTTGGCTCTGCCTATTCTCCAAGATCGTTATCTGCCTATTCGTAAATACTGTCCATATTCAAGACCAAGAAGAGAGATTTAAGACCAAGAAGAGAGAAGGCGAAGAAGAGAGCGAGCGAGCGAGAGATTTAACTATAGTTACTCTTTGTTCGCTGACTGGACGGAAGGGTTTGTTTACAAACCTTTAGTAACTAAGACGTCCATATTTATTTTACTTTTACAAAATAGTTATAAACATTATGCTTAAACCACTATAGTGAAGACCTGCTCTTTTGCAGTTTAATGATGTGGTTCAGGTGAATGTAGACTGGAATCATCTATGAATCTATGATAAACCATGGTCAGATTTATACTCCCCGTTGCTGAAAGTTAAAATGAAGCTTTTCGAAAGTTATTGATAGATATAGTTTGGAAAAATACGGAATAATGCTATTGCATACCATTGCAGTAGAATGCGTTTGAATTTTAATTCACTGTGTTAAATAACTTGTACTTGGTTATGATGCAAGAGCGTCTGCTTTGATTCCCGGACGAGTCAGCGTGACGTTATCGGATTTAAAAGTGCTCTATGCTGCAATAAAAGTCTAAATATATCGGGGTCACCATTCGACGTGATCGGATGTTGACATTATGGAAACAAGGTCTTCTGAACCTTTTTAATGCTATCCTTACCAACTTTATGAATAGGGGTTTATTGAGCAAAATTTCTTTGTTTTTTGTTACTTATATTTTGTATTCTTTAGAGTTACTTTAATATTTTGTTTAATTTTGTAAAATAATTTAAATCATAAAAAATGTAATTTTGACTTATTTTATTTTGTTTTTGTAACTATTTTATGGCAAAAGAAATACAAACATACATACATACATACATACATACATACATACATACATACATACATACATACATACATACATATATACATACATACATACATACAACCTAATCAGGGAGCTCATGTCCCTCCAATCCTTTCCTTAGACTCTGTACAAGCAATTTGCACAGCTGTACATCTGGCTTGTTTAGCATAAGATGCATGGTTGTAACATTACATTTTGTCTGTGAGTGTAGTAGAGGATATTCAGGCCCTGAAGTCCGTAGCACTGGCCCGTAGCAAAATGGGTTCATGCATTTGCCAGGTGGTTGAGATACTTGCAAAGTATGTTTCCAATTTGATTTTATTATCAGGCATTGCCTTCAGGTGATCTTGGTTATAGAAATCAATCTTTCAATATCAATTTTACTTTGCAATATCATTTTTTCCCCAAGAGAATGATAATAATTAACTGAAATGCTATAATTTTTAATTTCCCATGAGTGATTTACTGGCACCCTCAAATAGCTTATCAACTCCCCTTATGACTGTGGCTGGCCTGTGGTCTTCAATGGCGTGGGAATCATGGGGGGAAGCGGATGCACTTGCCCTATGGAAATTTAGTCAAAGAAGGGATCCTACTTGTGGTTCAGATTCCGATATGGCTTGTTTCTGTGCCGGGGGGCTTAAATTGATAGACGTCGCCCTTGGGTGGTCCAACTAATCTTTATTTATTTGTTAGCCTGTTTGCAAGCTTTGCTGTTTATTGTGTCAGCTTGAATATAGAGCACATTGCTCATCATGGGTTTTTGATTGTCAGATTACCATTTAAATTCACAAATTGTTTCACGGTTACATTTCAAAGGATTGTGATTATTATTTTATTAAACTAGATTTACGTCAAAAACAATTGCTGGTAAAATTTGATATATAAAGATTTTACGATTAGTGTAACTACATGCTTTGATGCTTTGAACGCTCCAATATATTTCCCTTCAGTTGCTTAGAATTGTATCCAACTAAAATACATGTTGTCTTTTTTATAAGCATATGGTTTTGAGGCATACATAACACTTACAGAACATGACTGCTACAAAATGGAAGCTTAAGTTTTTATATAATGCTGGATGGCATCTATTTCAAAAACTTTGCCCAAGCTGTAAATTTATTAATAAAGATCAAAGCATTGACACATTTCCTACCATCATTGCCTAATTCATGTTATCACTGGTTAATCCAAGCAAGTGGACCACTTCGTTCCTCTAAAAGGTGGATCAAATTGTACAAATTGGTTGTTGTCTCAATCATAAAGACCTGACTGAGCTTCTCAGTTGTGAATTTTCTAGGCAAAAATGTAATGTCATGGTATGAAAAAAATTTTCATCCATGCCAAGCAAATTCACATTCAACCCTCTTCAGCTCCCAATAATGTATGCAACTATTACTATACATTTCTAATATATGCTTGGTCTACAATAGCATCAAGGGTTCTAAATAAGAGGTAGGTTGGATGTAATCTGTCCTCAGAAATACCACAGTACTCTTTGCTCTTTAATAAATGGGGGTTAGAATAAACAGGGGTTAGAAAGGATTTCAAAATTAATAAATGGGGGTTGGAATAAATGGATGGGTGGAATAAATGGGGGTGAAATCAATTTTGGAAGATAATTGCTGATAGTGGTAAAATGAAACTAAAACAAAGAAGATATAAACATAAGGCCCATTTTAGGCTCAGAAATCTTTAGATCACTTAAAAATCATCGCCAAATAAATTGATAAAAATGTTTCTTTGTACACCATCAAAGCTGATTTAGCAAGTTAGTTACTGGAGGGGTTCAAATAAGCTTGGGGTTTGAAAAATACAAAAATTAATAAATGTCCCCTCCCCTGTTTATTAGAGACCAAAGTATACCTAGATAAATATAAGTAAAAGATACAAAATAATTTTCTCCTTCAGTCTTAATAAACTATGGTTTATCTAGTCAAAGGGAAGACTGGATCATGGGTTGAATATAACAGCAGAAACAAAACAGAATAATGTTGAACATAGCAAGTTTCAGAAAATAGTTTGTAAAAGTTTTCTTTACTTGTCTACACATGCTACATAGTTGTTTGATCTAGCTCAAGAAGTCCAAAACACTACCAATATCAGTAAAACGTGTCACCTCTTGAAGGAAAATTTACTGTTCTCTGAGGTGTAACAAGGGAAACTTCACATGGTAAACATGGGAACAGGCAATCACAAAACTACAGTGTATGAAATCAAGTATGAAAAGGGAGCTAGTAGGTCTGATAAATTTAGAAAAAACTATATCTAAAACTCACCTCTATCTCTTTTGAAAGCTTGTCCAATGCATCATTCATTGCCAAATTTTGTGTATTTACTCTGATTACAGAAACAAGTGGTGGTGTTGCAAAGACTTCCAATATACACCTCTGAAGCTATGTATAAAGTTTAAAAGAAGCTTTGCATAAACCAAATGTAGGCATCATATGTTGTCATGAATTTAATCACTCTAAAGTCTATTTATGCTTTTCTCAAGTAAGATGTAAGTTATGTATGTATGTATATATGCATGCATAGTGTGCACCCTGCTACCATTAGGGGGGGCGACTTTTTCTTAACTGGCACCATATGAGATTTGGGAAAATTTCTGAATTCATGTAAGGGTTGCTATAATAGGTGGGGGTCTTCTTTGGATGAGGGGGGTGGATCTTGTAAATGTAGAAAAATTGGGAGAGCGTTCAGGAACCACTTTCTTCTCACTTCACAATTTTCTTCTCAGAAGTAATTAGCTAGGAAGGTACTATTGAGCACACCTTTTAAACTTGCAATGTTCCATGCATGACATGCATTCCAAAACCTGACTATAACCCAATTGATGGTGAGAAATTCAGCAAGTTATGTGATTTTTTGGTGAGAAGAATGGAGGATTAGGAGTGAAATAGATACACAACACAGACAAATGACAGGATATAGAATACCGCAAAAGAGATTTTTAGTGTCAATCTTTCACAAATTCTACTCCAGCCAGTGGGCATGGGGAAATTAATCAATTAATTTTTATTTTGTTTTCGCTTTCAGTCTAATGTATATATATACATATATATAGTACTTAGCAGACATATTGCAATTATTATAGATTTGTCACGGAATGGAGAATTGCCACAATAGCTTGCTTGCTTTCTTTTTCATTAACGCAGCTGAGGGGATAGGAACCCACGACCCATTGGTTTGAAAACCAACACCTTAACCACTGGACCATCAAGGTCCAATAATTAAGGTGAGAAATTTTCAAGTCAATCTTGCCATGTTTTTGCCTCCACTCAGTGGGTAAGGGGAAATTCATTAATTATTATTATTATTGATTGTGTTTCGACTTTTAGCCTTCATCAGTGCCAGAGATATATAAGTACTCAGCAGACACATAGCAATTATTATAGATTTATTTATCACGGAGTGGAGCATTACCACAATAGCTTGCTTTCTTTTTTCACTAACGGAGCTGAGGGGATATATATATATATATATATATATATATATATATATATATATGCTTGCTGTAAATGTGACACAATGCCTGTCGCAATCAATTTCAATTTTGATAAAGCTGAAAAGTGGTCACGGAAAAATTGGAATTTTGCAAATCTTTGAGGGAGCCATGGCCCTCTGCCCCCTGTTCCCCCGTCCCTACTGATCAGTGACTAATCGCTAATATCTGCTATTTTTCGGGCATCAACACAAAGATCTCCTTCTGGAATATATAGGCTTTCGAAGCCTGAGAAACTAAACCCAAGATAAATCTATAGAGGACTCTTAAAGGCCACCCTTATCAATCGTGGACATAATATTATATGACGATGCGGATGATAAGCCCTACATTTGCAATTGATGCTCCGGGTGAAAATCAAGTTTAGATTAGGAATACTAAAAGACCTAGGGAATGACAAGTAAGTTGAGAGACATCTCGGTATATATTTTCAAAGCTTTCGAGGCTATCTTGCATCATCTACGGAGAAATTTTTATAATAACAGAAAAACAAAGTTTTAAGGAAAATATAACTTATGAAGTAATACCAAACAGGTCTAATGACGATAATGTGCGAAACAAAGAGAGAAAATTAGAATAAAGGTACGAGTCACTTAGGTAGATGGTGATAAGGGAGTGCATTTAAACAATAAAAACAGAAAGTCGTCAGTTTGGAATTTAAAATGGGACTAAATTTAGAAATAAGGAGGCTTTCATGGATACAATGTTCCAAACTAGAAGAACATTTGAACATGATGTCAAAATCCTCGAAAGAAACATCATGTCCAGTAGTTCTTACATTAAGAATTTGAGTGAAAAATAATTATAACATCCAATTGTTGATAGGCCCACTTTAACAAATTTAAAACCTGGGTACAAATTTGAAGGGAATGCGTCCCTGTTTAAGGAAGACAGATATATAAAACATGATTAGGTACGGGGAGTTGTACGGAAAAGTAACGAGATTTCTTGTTGAGAAAAGTAAGAATAAAAAAGTCAACCTCAAAAGTACCTCTTTATGTATATTCCTCTCTCTCCTTTTGACTTTCAGGATCCGTCTCCAAGACCACATCTCAAACCCTTCTAACCTCACTCTACAACAATGTTTAGACCATTCTCTTTTTTAACTTATCCTTTTTCTTAAAAGCAGTCTTAGCCATTGCCATTCGGGACTTCAGTCCTTTTGTCCTTCCGCCCTCTTCATTCAGCATGGTACCAGGTACTAGAATCCCGCTACTTGCTCTAAACTTTTACTATTAATACTTAATGCTCATTGTTTCACTGTTCCTTCCCATCTTTGTTTTCTAAGTATTCATATTTATACTAATTACTTTTGATGTAGCATCGACTGCACTTTTGAATCTTTGAAGGCCAGGCTCAAATATACTCAGGATTGATTGGTCATCTGCAAACCTAACAACTGGGGAATTATCCGAGCCATCTACTGTTACTCCTTCTTATACTTTACTCATAACTTCTTCAGTAATACATTTTGGGTAGTTGTCTAACAAAAACCATAAAAGTGATTATCCCTGCCGTACACCCTTGCCTACTGTAGTAGAATCACAGTCGCCCCCTGCTATTCTAACTCTGATATTAGGATTAATGTAGAATGCTGCAATCAGCCTTTCATTTTTCCAATCAACCCCAGTACTACGTAAAATTTTTGGAAGATTTGCCCATCTGACTTGGACGCTTTTTCGTGATCTTCGAAACTTTCATATAGATCTGTATTGTACTCAATACTCCTTTCACTCAATACACCGGATATCTTCAGCGTGTCGCTCGCTGCATAAACTATGAGGGTTATCGTTCTGTAATCATTACATTTTTTGGTTTTTATTTCTTCATAAACGGGATCATACTGCTGCTGAGAAGTCTTATGGTCATATCCCTTGATCATACGTACTGTTACAAAGTTCCGTTATCGTCTTTCTCTCTCTCCCACCAACAGCTTTTAGTATTTCTGATGGTATGTCATCGGTTCCCGCTGCTTTATTTTCCTTCAGGTTATTCATGACTGCGGTTACTTTACACGGTAGTACTAAGGGACCAATCTTTATTTTCTCCACGGTATATTCTTGCTTAAGTGGAATACAGTCAGGTTTCTAATCCATTGCATATATGTCTTCAATATATTGCCTCCAGCGTCTTTGCAGAGCCTCTGGTTTCGTCAATAAGTAAGTTGCAAGTGGCATCTTATGTTTCTTTTCCAATTTTACTTTTCTTCTTACCATGAGCAAGGGACTAGACTTTGTCGTTTATAAGATTGGAACTGCGTCTTTGATTTCATAACTGCATTCTTCCTACTATTTTCTCTAGCTCGTATTTTTTGTAACCTTCTTCCGTACTTACACTCTTCTATTGATTCTAGATAATTTTCAATATTAAATACACGTTAAAAGTTTCTTTGTTTGTGTGTGTGTGTGTGTGTGTGTGTGTGTGTTTGTGTGAGTGTGGTTAAAGACAACATTCGCTGGAACCCCCGATATGGGTCTATAATAGCTAAGAGGATTAAACAAAAAACTTGTCTGCAGCTTACGGGTATTTCAACAACGCTTTTATCAAGAGAGTCAAGAAGCTTTGGTCATCAAAAGCATAGAAGCTGGTACTTTACCAACAGAAATAATTGTTTGCAGCTCACACGTCTTTCAATAACACGAGTGACATAAAATGTGTAACCTGTGTAGGTATTATTTTCTTCATGTTTCAATCCTTTCTTTTTCCACAAATTCTTTGCAAAATGTTTCACTACGGCTCCAGATGTTCAGTAAAATGAATACGGTACGTGGACACAAATTCGTTTGAAGCAACTGACTGTTTACAGCGACGGGGGGAGGTAATGCGAATTGGAGGGGGGCCTAGTAGGCTGGGTTCATACTATTTTTTCACATTCGACTATGCTTTTGTGTGGAATATGTTTTGCTGTGAATGTGACACAATGTCTGTCGCAATCAATTTCAATTTTGATAAATATGTAAAGTGGGCAGGGGAAAAAATGAGATTTGGCAAATCTTTGAGGGGCGTGGCCCCTCTGCCCCCTCTGTTTCAACTCTAAGTGAGAGGAATGATGAAATATTTCCGGAACTGACATACTAGTTCAGTATGCGACATGGTATTTTCATGTTGTATTTTATTAATTTTTTTGTCAGTAAAATACGTGTTTTCGCGGGAATCGCGAGAGATTAACCCTGACTTTAGTAGATTCCCCGAACAGTCAAATAATTATGTTCCATAGCTCCTTATTGCCACGGCGCTCCTTGTTTTCTATTCAAAGCGAGTACGGTTGTAAAAACAATAAGGAATCAGTAAAGTAAACTTGAGTACTGTTTTTAGCTTGAAAATTAAGCATATCGGAATCTAACCCAAAACGTAAGTCCTTCATTACATATTATCACTTATACAAATGTATTCAATCAAGACTAGGTATCGAAGACAACATGGTGGTCAAGGTGACCTCGGATACCACCGTCAATACTCTTTAGAAACTTTATGATTTAATTAAAAACACTCTAGTTGAAGAGCTTTTGTATATACAGAATTTGAGAGATATGATCATTTAACCGATTTCTGAAACTGTAAACACTGCACCTGCGATCCATGAACAGGGGAAAGTGAAGTACAGTAATGTTTGGGATAAACAACTTGGGCGTTTATCAAATTTTCTGTAAAATAGGATGGGTGTTCAAAATAGGACGGAGTTTATTTAAGTACTTCAATTTCAAGATTTTGCTACAAGTATGCAGTTATTCCTACTGTACACGAGTCGCTCTGTAAATTTTCTTGGTTTCAAATTTCTACTTTTAATGCCATCAAAATTCGACATATTCTAACCCATATGACATAGAAAGACTCTCTTACATTTTTCTCGATGTGGGAAGGTTATTTTTTGGGACGTTTATTCGAGGTGTCGTTTATCCGGACTCCACCACGAGAGCATTTGTTCGACTCGAGGTCTTCTAAAGAATGTGGTGTTTTCGATGTTTGTCTCTGTTCCAAGTGTGATATTTGAGCCTCGCTTTGGGTTACTAGAATGCACAATGTGGATTACGAAGTTCAAAAATTTAACATGATAGCAAAAAATTCCATATGCAGACCTAGTTACTGAGAAGCACAAAACAAAACAAGTTTTAAATAGCTATCATATTTTGGAAATAAACATTAGTCCAAAATTGGTTGGTCTGCAAAAATTTTCTGCCCTTATGCTTAGGGCACTGTTTACCAACAGCCCATGCATAACGCAACCGTACTTAGCAACCTAATGCCAGATTTACGAGCAGACAGTATTGTGGCATTCTCTCTGCATGAGATCTTTCTGATCGATCTCTTATACTGCAGAGCTTGACATATAGAAAGGTTTGTCGTGCCAAATCGCTGGCCTTACATGATTAGTGAGTAAGCCCAGGTGCTTATCATGAGGCTGTTGCTTCGCGTGCAAACATTACTTGACGTCCCACCAGCTCGCAGTTTTTGCACTGGCTTTAAAGTCATGGCACCGGTAAGTACAGTATCAGTAACCTAATCTCGCCTAGCGTTTAGCAAGCTGTTTCTGTTACTGAACTAAACTCGTGTCTTCCTTTTATTTCATAGCCATGTAATTATAATCTTCTTACAGCAGCGTAACCATGCCTATGAAAACGGTCGTATCATGATGATGAACGCATATAACCAATCTGCACTCACATGCACAAGGCCCAGCTCTCATAGTCGGTTATGCAGTATGATCTATCAATATTAGTAACACCCATTACAACACGCTACTTTAATTGCTAAAATAGATACCACAATAGGCCTACTGATCATTGAGTCTGTCGGTAGTAAAACATAACTCAATAATGTTAATGAGTAAATTGAAAGGTATTTATGTGCCATCACATAATCAAGTTTTCCTTGAGTCTCGACAATCCGGATAGCTATCAAACTTTCACGATTCTCTAGGCCCTATACTCTTTAAGTTTAAGATTTGAACCAGGTCTTCAACTTCATCAATTGCTAAGTCGTCGCACAGTTCATTATTCTCATTCGAGGTCTATTCCATGTGATCAACATATCACGGAACTTGCAATATTTAATAGAACGATGTGGAACTTGAGTTGACACTCCCAGCTATAATGTTTGCTATGTATAGATATTTGAATCAATATTTGTCTAGCCTATTTATGTTAGAGAGTTCTATGCATAAGGACTTTATACGTATTCACATCTGCAATATCTCACTAGTTAGTGAGCTTATGTCACATCAGTGTTTGCAAAGTAGGTATGACTTAGAGCAAATGGAAAAAGGCAAAGAGCCAGGGAAGTGTACATTTAGTACCACCACTAATAGTATGATATGTCGTACCCAAGTTATCGTAAAGCCCGAAGACTGACATTTTAGGACACTAGAAAATGTAAATTGGCCAAATGGGCATCTCAACTGGTGATGGACTTTTAAAAATTATGATTTTAGAGACTTGTATGTCACCCAGGCTTATAGGGAAGAAGGGGACTTAAAGGGAGCATCCACCTCTGATGAAATTCTGGTGCTAGATGCTGTGGCTTAAAGGAGCCACAGTTACAAGTTGTGTGATAAGAGATATCCACTGTATTTGCAAACTTAACTAATGTTGTATCCTTTTAAATTTTTACATCAAAGCTGTAACCCAATATTTTAAGGTGATTTGGGGACACAAACTGTAAGGTTACACAGCTGGTGCTCATGACCTCTTATTTTGATGTTTCAATGTAAGAGAGATTTTATTAACTTCAAGTGGTTCAACTATGGTTTTAAGAATGCATCAGTGATGGTGGACAGTGTCTTGTTAATTGACACTGATAGCCCATTGATGTGTTATTGTTCATTTAACAGTATGTTAATTCCACAACTCATAGAGCATGTCAAGCATTTTATTGTTGACACTGCTTATTGTATGATTGAAATGATGCAGAACATTAGAGATTTAAATCTAGTGAATTGTGTGACTGGGCTAATACGACCATATTGTTTGGATTACAGTAGCTGAATAGTTCATAGTTTAGTATATCCTGATTGAAACCATTTCCCTTAAACGGTGTATAATCATGTGTAGATGAACAGAAAGTCTCTTCTTAAAAGGCTTATCATTCCCATGCAACATTGCATTTTCACTTTAGTGAAAAATAGTGGCAAGAAATAAGAAATTCTTGTTGGCTAGACATTTCCAGTGGGAAAGCAAAGCAGAAAATTTGTTAATGATCTGATTGTAATGTTATGTGAACTGGAGTTAAAGTTGACTTTCTCAATCTCTTTGCATCTTCTTCTGAGCAACAACTGTACCTTTCAATTTAAACTTGGTAAGTTAAATACTTTGGAGATGCTTATTGTCACCATTTCCTTTGTACTCACACATACAGTGAGAGATATATTTGAACACAGTTGTTGTTGGTGGTACAGAACCTAAAAATTGATCACAACAGTGGACTCATTGCAAAGTCATTATAGCAAACAAGCAAACCTTCTCATATTGTACTCTAACATACTTACAACAGAGTCAATTCTTAAATACTAAATCAAAGATGCAGAAAATGTATCAATGAACATCCTCTTTGTGTTGAGGTTGGCAGTTAATTTCGATTCTGGCAACCAAAAAGAATAGTTTTTTATGTCCTTAAATAGAAAAGACGGGAACAAGCGGAAGAAAATAAAACTACAGATAAACTGCGATGCCCTGTTATATGTGTACTAGGTCATGTTGACACTGGAAAAACAAAGATCCTTGACAAGGTACCATAATTCTTTTACCTTTTTATTTTGCCTTGACCTTCCCCTCGTCTCCCCTTGCGCTATTATACTAACAACTTACGTAGTAACTATATATATCGCCCCTATATAATAACAACTGTAATAAGCGTCTTCAACACCCCCTTAATAGAATCCAGGTGTAAAATAAGTAGATGATGCCGATTGGGGGGATTCCAACTGGGCGATGTCGAGTTGGTGATGTCAGGTTGGTGATGTAAAGTTGGTGATATCAAGCTGGTCATGCCAATTGGGCGACGGGACAACTGGGCGTTTCTGACTGGAAGACAGTTAACTTGTTCATGGAAGACATTGTTCATAACTATTCATAAAACGAAGGTCTTGTGGGCGATTGGAAGTGCAATCTCAAAATGACGAGGCGCTGCATCAAGCTTCAAATTCTCTCCAAGCATAATTTGGTAGGTCAGCGCTGTGTGTGTTTCTACTGCGTTCTGAATTTACAAGTTTCCTTAAGTGTATCTTCCGAAGTGACTTCCTGTCAATGATACAGAACTTACACTCTGTGGTAATAAGACAGCAAGCAGCATTGCTCAGAAGTTACAAGTTGAGTTCATCTTTCTTGACAATCGGTCATATTACTGGACCTTGATCTTTGCACGTTTAAAATCTAACTTTAGTGACTTTAAAGACAATACAATTCCAGTCAATGTAAATTGGTTGATTGGATATTGTAGAAAATTGGTAACGAGTCCCCATTACGAGGTTGCTTATTGTTTCTTTGTTTAACCGTCTTATTGTTAACGTTTACGTCGTTCCGGTTAGTCGGAAGTTTTACTATAAAGAAAAACGTGTCTGTTAATATTACCTTAGCCGTTTTTAGGATTAGCGAGAGAAGGAGTGTGTACATAAGTTGTTAATATAATAGAGAAAAAGTCAGAATTGTCTCTTGATATCGATGGAGAACTTGTTTTATACAACAAACAGCGCTTAAGATATACAGTCCAAGAGGACACGGTGAACTCTAGAGATATTTCTTATCAGGATTTGGATAGATATGCTAGAGCTTCCTTTGATTATTTAGATTCGGCATACACATGTTCAAGATGGCGAGGCTGGTGGAATTACTCAACAGATAGGAGCCACGATGGTCCCGGTGGAAGTTGTAAGAGAGCAGACAAAAATGGTGAAAGAAGTACGTATTATTTTGTATGGTTAGTGTATATCTTGTAGTAAATGCCAAAACGCCATCGATATCGATATCATATTAATTTTGTGCAGTAATCAACATCCAGGTTTTAAAATAGAAGCCAAGACAATGAGTGTATATTGTGCGCAGGCTGTTAAAAAATTACAGTGCATGTAATTGTGTTAATAATAATTGTGATAGTCGCTTGTTACACTTGTGAAGCTCAGATAAATAGTAACGGATGGGAAATGGTCCTTATATACAAACAACAAATACGCAGTGTTACTCCTGTACTTTGGAGAAATCACACATATTGAAGTACAAAGCACGAGTGGTTTGTAACTATTTTGAATTAGCCCCAAAGTGGACAGCCTAGAGCTGCTACCCTTGATCACATCGCTACTGACGAAACCTCCAATTAATTTAGCCACTATGGTCCAGTGAATAGTTCGCTTGCCTTTATTGCCAGAGGATACAAATTCGATGCCCCGAATGGGTATTGGTGACTTAGTGCCAGGAAGGGCATCCGGTCTTCATCATCATCATCATCATCATTAAAATGTTTACTTTAAATGCGGCCTTCACCAAATATTGCATTTGAAATCCTCCCAACGATGCTCTATATTATTTTGGTTGCAAGTGTCCCATGGTTTGGGAAGGAGAGAAGCAACATACAGACGTACGAAGAGACAC
>JAAAKM020006971.1:29189015-29223699 GCA_010016025.2 Alatinidae sp. Z8VKAUB7J3 | reverse complement strand
TCAAAGTAACGCTCCATTTCTTTAAAACTTCCTCTAGACTCTAAAAACATTTAATACCCCGTCTAAAAAGGGCTTCCATTAAGCTGATGCCCCAATGCAGTTTACGAGAATTTCCCAACACACCTATGAAATGTGTCAGTAGCGCGTATTTGTAAGATATATATTTACTTTTATCGAACGAACGAACATTTTTCTTTAGGTGAGCCAATTCTAGGGCGTTAAACGTCCAAACTTTAGAAGCTTTCAGAGATGAGGGCGATCATAAGTCTGATTACAACTTAATTGTCAACGACAGGAGGTTTCAACTGGGCTAGTGAGGCAAACGACGACAAAGCGTACTAGATACTTAACTAACTGAACGATGTAACGTGCTCATTGCCCCAGCTTATGGGGTATGACGCCTTTTGGTCGCATTGGTAGCACTCTCACTCACTGTTCTCCATGCATTACGATTTGTGGCTAGGTCTGCTGTGATTTTCAGGGGGCACAGGTCTGCCTTGACATACATGAATTGATGTCGCTCTGTATAAGAACTGAGATGATGAATCGTAACATTGGGGTATCTTCGTTAACATTCTATAAGCTGGTTTTACTAAGTATTGTTATACGTACCTCATAGTTTAATATGATGATGTTGTCAACTTTTTCAGACCTCGGCAATGCTGTATATCCGCAGGCCACGTTGTAGTGGAAGCATACAGTATAGGTTTTTTAACATAGCTATGCGTTTATTATTGACATGCAGTGGATGCAGTGAGTTTTCCTAGATTCCACTCCGGTCATCTAGTGGTTTATTGTCTTAAAATTTGTACATTATCTTCTTAGGCTAAATAGAAAAAAATTGGAGATCGGTGAGGATACTATCACTCGCATTTATTATAGTTCCTTGGTCAACAAGAAACTTGAAGCACCGTGCAGATTATACAGCTTAGCTTTGGCCATTTAACCTTTCTTCCATCGGAGGAATGTGAAAAGTAAATGCAGAAGTGAAGGCAATCAAATAAGGGATACGCCTAGAAAAGATTGCGTATAATGTTCTTTCTAAATGCTCAATGTATCTGCTCGTTGTATCTTGTTTAAGAAAGATGATGACCTGATTTTATAAAATTTTTGAATTGCACGATGTCAGATAAGGTCAGGACAAGGACTCTTTTCATAGAAACTCCTTCCCTTCATATGCATATAACTTTGCCCAAATATTTTAACTTGCAGGGTCTGAATGCTGCCCCCTTTTACAAAAATCTGGATGAAAAGGTATATATCTCTCTTGTTCCAACATCTGCACATTCTGGTGATGGCATGGGTGATCTAATGGCACTAATATGTAAACTAACGCAAAACAGACTTGCCAAAAAGTTAGCCTTCTCCGAAGAAATTCAGAGCACAGTGATGGAGGTACGTACAATAAAATTTTGTTGTTGTCATCTGCATTTAAATCAATAAATATACAAGGAGAAATATAAACAACGGTGTGTATTTGTTTCTTGTTGCCGTTGTAACAGAATGAGCAAGTTTTGTGAATTTATTTTATTTCTATGCCAGGTGAAAGCATTACCAGGTCTTGGAACGACAGTCGACGTCATTCTTGTAAACGGACGACTACGAGAAGGTGACACGATCGTCACGGGTGGACTTGAAGGACCCATTGTGACCCAAGTCCGTGCCGTTCTCACACCACAACCCCTACGTGAGCTGAGAGTAAAAGTAAGTTGAACGGGTATTGTACAGCCAAATTTATAGTGCTATGGCTAGAGATTTTTTATGTTATCGTAAATTGATTGTCGAATCGATTACAAAAGTTGACTGGGTATGTGTCAGTAAGACTACATTCACTTGTGTATAGAAAGCCAGAGACGGCGGAATCTATTCAAAATGCACCCATCAGCCCATTTTGCATTGCCGTAATACATACAGAGAACGTAACACATTTTTCTGAGTGTATTTATTATTCTTGGCAACTTGACAGAACCTAAGCATTATCATCTTGTGCTAGGACAGCATAAAATCTAGTTCGAATCCCCACATTTGATCTTTACAATTATCAACAACACTTCAGTCATATCGAGAACAGACCATCAACCACATAAGTCCAAGTATGATCCTAAAAGTTAGGAACCGAAGTATGGATTCACCTTCCATTTCCATGTCACCAGCGATCGTAATTAAACAACTTGATACGTTTTGTTGCCAACCGTTTTTACATTTGAAGCAAGATGATGAAGAATAAGAAGGTATACATGTGTTTATGGGACCATGTGAGAAAGACAACGAGCTTCCCTTTTTTCCTTTCTTCGGACTTTAAGAATAGGATTTATTGAAAGAAAAACCGACATTAGAGTATATGTATCAGTAAAAGTAGCAGTTGAACCATTTATCTTGAAGAGAAAGAGAAAGTACAGTGCGAGTGATTTGCTGTAAGCTTTGTACCTTTCGTACCAGTACGAAGATTCGGATTCCTGTTCCACGTATGAAACAGCATTTCACGGGTCTGTGTACACGAGATTGAGGTAACAGAAGTACCGTCAGAACCACTTCATTTACCGTAATTAAAATGCTTGGTGCAAAAGATGAACGCAGTTAACGAAAGGATCAAATACGCTAATGTTGGCGTTAGTAACTGTAGTGCATTGTCTTAACAAGTATACGGAACATTAACATCAGCAATCTCAAGTTCGAGAGGACAGTTCTTCAATTATTACGTCCTGGCAACATTGGTGATCACTGTAGTCGTACAGTACCCTTGGTTACATTGTCTGTAAGAGATATGCTTAATCTTATTTGCTGCCATTACCATATTTTTAACTCGTCATTTTTACTTCTTATTATAGAGCCAGTACATTCAACATAAGGAGCTGGAAGGAGCACAGGGCGTAAAGATTACTGGAAAAGACCTCGAGAAAGTCATGGCAGGTGCCCCTTTGTTTGTCGCCGAAAAGGATGATGAAATCGAGGTTTACAAGGTCAGTCATTTACCGTATTACTGTTTTTGGACAGGATGTTAAGAAATGTAAAATTTGGAGGAAAACGTGATTTCGTAATTGTTATTCTGTTTGTGTTTGCGTAGTTTACAAGTGTTTTCGCATGTAAATATTATGTTCCTTGGTTTTGTTCTTTCTAGGATGAGGTTAATGCCATCGTAGCAGATACACTACAAGCCATCAAAGTCTCCGACCGTGGCGTTTATGTACAGGCATCCACTTTAGGATCCTTAGAAGCATTACTTGAGTTTTTGAAGACATCTAAAATTTCAGTAAGTATGTTTTTGTAGCTAACGGCCAACTCGTATCCTAAGATTTCTAATATGATGAGCGTATATATGACCTGACATATCAGACACTCGTATTACATTATGGCTGTTACACGTTTTTTTAGATAGATAGATAGATAGATAGATAGATAGATAGATAGATAGATAGATAGATAGATGGATGGATGGATGGATGGATAGATAGATAGATAGATAGATAGATAGATAGATATTAGTTTGGAGAAGACACTAAAGAAATATATCATTACTGGAACACGGACACTCGACCCACGTTTACGCAGCGTGTGCTCTGCCAATTTTATATATATTTATATTTATCACGAGCGCAGCATTACCACAATAGCTTGCGTTTTTTCCACTGCGGGAGCTGAGGGGATTCGAACCCACTACCTATTGGTTTGAATAAACAAACCTTAACCATTAGACCATCAAGTCCAATGATTAAGGTGAGAAATTTTCAAGTCAATCTTGCCGTGTTTTCTCCACCACTCAGTGGGAAAGGGTAAATTCATTAATGAGTAAACACGGCAAGATTGACTTTTGATATGAATTGACTGAAGATTGAATTTCTCACCTTAATCATTGGAAACTTGATACCGTTGCAAGAGCTCTCAATACAGCAAGGTAATAAAAGAAAAATCAAATCAGTGCAGTTACCGTAGGTTTCATGTCCTGTGACGCTTTGTCAGATTGCAAGGAAGCTCTTTCAATTATGGTGGTATCTGTCGACTATCCTAGCACAGACCTAAAAGCGATGTTTTTAGTTTAAGCGAGTTTTTCTGACAAGGCGTTACCGGATATAAAAAGTAAGGTAACTTATTTTATTACCTTTGCTAATTTTTACATATATATATATATATATATGTATATGTATGTATATATAAACATTAGAAGAAGCTCGCGTTCGAAGTTCAGATTTCAGAATCGAACTTCTTCTTTACTTTTTTATGTACTGTATATATCTATCTTATTATATTATATCAAGATCATATCTGTTTATTCACATAATGGCTAGTTTGTTGCATCTTAATTTTTGTCTCACGACCGACTTTATTTTGTTCAAAACGGGTTTGCTTACAACCATGACCCATACGTATTTGTTCAGACCTCGTATAGCATCTGGTGCAATTTTGACTATAGACCCACGTGCAATTGGGACAAAGAAGTAAAGATAGATCTATAGAGTTGTGAGTTTTGTGTTCCCTCAACAGTGACTCTTATTTAATTGTATGGCCATCCTTAGTGAATAACTTAACCATGACACGTTGCCTTCATGTAATTTTTACCACATCAAGGGCTCAACGATAAATAGACTTTGTGTTAATTTTGACAAAACAGAACATCATAGGTTAATCTTCAACGAAATGGTTTTGTGACATAGAAGCTGAAAATGGATTCAATTCCACATGAAAAATGTGTTCATCTAAACTAAAGTCTTGATTATTACTGTTTGTTAAGAGTTTGTTTACCAAAAGACTCTATAATGTCAATTAGCAAAGAAAGTTGTTCTTGGTTGTAACAAAATCTTTGGCAAGCACTATGACTGTCTTGTTCAGACTTGCTTTAAGTGCTGAAACATATTAGTAAAATCCGCAAGAAAGTTTTAGTGAAAATGGTTACATATTCAAAACATTTTCTCAACTGATTTCATGCATGAGTTTAGAAATTTCTAATCCAAAATAATTGGAAGGTAATCTACAGAAGAAGCATTTGACGCTATTCTTGCTGGTGACGTAATAAAAGTTTACATCGGAAATGGCAAGCTTAAGTTGATCTCGCTCTCTAGATGGTTGCAATCGCTGCCTGAGCTTGGATTTACAAATGACTCATTGGTATTTTCGGAGTACGATCATTCTCATTAAATTGTTTACCGAAATATAGGCCACTAGGTTACCTGATGCCAAAGTCTTCTGAGGTCAAATTATTAGAAGTCAGGAAGATGTTAGGGAATGTACGTAATACTACAAACGTTTCAGGAGCGGTAATAAATGCCTCGTCTTGCCAAGCACTTAGTGATTGCAAGTCAGCACAAACCTTATCATTACTATCTGCAGCTCTAAATGGGATACTAGCAGTTTTGGTTTTCTTTGGAAGTGTCTTCGTTTGCTACGTTTATGTCTCTGCGAAATTGCTTAGGAATATCTCAAATATATTTGTTATTTCCTTGGTGGTTGGGGACTTAGTGGTTTCCATTGTATACATTCCTATCTATTTGTATAATGTTTCTGCGGAAAGGAACCTGGAAGTGTGGCTTGTAGTCGTCTTCATGCGTTTTGTTACATTCTTAAATCATTGTGGATTGGCTTACGATCGTTTTCAAAGTATCACCAAACCTCTCCATTATCGTTTATTGATGACAAGAAAAAAGGTGACATACTTGCTAATAGTCGTTTGGTCTGTACCATGGATCAACACATTAATACCAACTCTGGTCATGTTCAGCACAAACATTACAATGGCGTCCAAATCACGATTTATGCTCTATTTCATCATGGCCGATGCAATGGTCATTTTCATTGGGACTTTCTTTATTTTTGGCACCTACTTTGTGTTGTTTAGAATTTCAAGAATGCATGCCAAAAAAGATCTTATACATGCGTCTAGATTTACAAAGAGTGTTCAGAAATCGACATCACCATCCCATTTTCTCATTTCGCTGAAAACACTGAAAAGAGAATTACGTGTGGCAAGGATATATGTGATCATAATATCGGGTCAGCTAATAACATGGATTCCAATGTTTTACAACCATTTTTCTAAAATAATTTTGACTCATGAATCCATAAAAGATTCCAAGGTGCCTATCCCTTGGAAAATCCATCATCTAGTGCACTACTCATATATAGCCAGTAGTTTGTTAAACCCCGTATTATATGGACTACTCAGGAAAGAATTTCGAAAGACATTAGTAAGATACATTCGACAAGGAAAATTTCCCTTTTGCATGTGTTACTCCAGCCAAGAAGTTGTACCAACGGCGACACAGAGATATCAAGGAACACTAGAAATGCAGAACTCTCCCAGATAGGATAGATAGCAATTGCTGATTATTAAAGTAAACCTTAACTGACAATTCCTGTGGTATGGGTGCCTATAACATATGAATAAAGCCTGCCTGGAATTTTTGGATATTGTGGTCCGAATATTTGAAAATCGTTTAGCTAGTCAAAACCTTACTGTTCAAGCATATCCAAGGTTGGAAGGCAAAAGGATGGCATTACCTTCTCTTTGCACTGCCGTAACATATTCCTTCTTAGCGTAGTAAACACCCAGTTAATACAAATTTGTCGTTTTTCGATGGAAAAGTCCACGAGTATAAGAAAGCGCCGAAATACTTGAGTAGATACAAGAATGAAAAGCATTCTCAAAAATTAATATTTTAGGTTGTCGCCGTCGCATATTAATGTTCCGAATCCGCTTCTGTGCCATTCACATTCCCTATCTCAAAAAACTACGTCTCTTAAAAGAAACACTGCTCTGATAGCAATGTAGATTGTTGTGACGGTTCTTGTTGTCAAATTGCCCTCTGGGTTATCACTTCCTTCCCCTGAAAGTTACCCCGGTAAAATTTGAAATTGTGAATGTAGAGGATATATTGAGAGCATAACGGAACCAGGAATCCAATACAATGTCCACGCCATAGAAACACATTATAGGTTTCCAAGGTAGGTTATTGATGAAAAAGAGATTAGACAATTTACTACATATTTTCCTACAGCGTAATAGGGTCTACTACTGTAAACATGGAGTATTGACTTAATGCACATTTCGGGAGAAAACTAAAATGTACTTGATCAGAATGAGGGTCGTAACAATTTGTCCGCGATGCTAAATCAATTTACTGTCGTCTATATTTACGTAAAATTGTGTGTGCATCTAAGCGCTTCGCAATGCTTTTCCTACAGAAAAAAATGATCCGTAAATAGAAATTCCTGTTTATGTGCAGGGGAGGTTTCGTACTGACGCAGACCTGACTGATCAGAAATTCATCATGCTGTAACGGATTTGCTATTATGTCATTTCCATAACGCCCCTGTAAACCAAGATGCTCTGATTAGACGATCCAGTTCCGTGTGCCTAATTGGTTGATCATTACTTAAAGCATGGAATACAGTTTTTGAAATATGAAGTAGAGACCTTTTCTTAAATATCCATTATCTGAATAAAAGGAATGTGACAACATTACCTACGGGTGGCCTGAAGTGCTACCCCGTTATTTTCAACCATTTTATTGGCATCTAAATCATTGACTTGGAAAGTATGCCTAATCTTCCTCGGCCGTCTCTTAAATACTGATAGGTAATTATCCTTCTTTTTCCACGATAAAATTCCTGTTTAGCTGAGCAATGTTCCGTTTCATCACCTCGAATTGGAATACACCCATACAGATCTTATAGTTATGTTTCAATGATGATTTTTTGCCCTATTTGTTGTTTTTAGTTTGATGTCGTCTACTAAAAGACAAACGCATCTACTCATTCTTTCACATAAGACATTAACGTCAATATCACATTTCACTTTCGCAAGCTTAATTGCTGTTCGTTCAAGTTCTCTGAATGTTATGCGTCCATTGAAGAGTTTTCTCAACACAGTGAAAACATCCATTTCGTTCTATAAAATTTCAGCAAAGCAGCATAAATATAATGGCACCATAAGAACACACATGTGATGACATGCTGCTGCAATAGACATTGCCAGTCATATGACCATTGGTCGAACATCACTTGCAACTTACAAATAGCGCAAGCACTTTTAGTAAAGAAGGAGAACCCATCAATTAACAAAAAGAACAAAGGTTTTATTCGTATACTAAGGATATTCTAATTGTTTTTACCCCTGTCTCTCCACCCCTCTTTTAACAATAATCTTATATAGGACTTAAGGAACCCTTTCTTTTACCTCATGTAATTTTATCTATTATATTTTACTTATACATCTAAGTTTTATCCTGCGCGCATGGTAATTTTAGCTATAGCAATTCCCAACCATTATACCCCTAAGTCTAACCTGTGCTATTATTGTTTTTAGAAACGTGAATATTTATCATAGCGTTATTTTAAAATTTGCTTTGATCTGATTTTTACGTGCAGCATGGATATTTTTAAATGCTTGTATATAATCATTGTTAGTAATCATTTTATTTCACTTGAGACTGACAACATCGAGTGCCGAAACGTCGTGTACAATTTTAAAGTTTTATATGACGAAATTGATTTCTTTCACTGTGTTAAGAAAAAGGACGCATAACGTTCAGAGAACTTGAAAGAACAGCAATTAAGCTTGCGAAAGCGAAATGTGATATTGACTTAAATGTCTTATGTAGAAGAAACGAGTTGCTTCCTAATTATTCAAGATCTATTCATTCTCAACGATTTTTCAAAACATAGGGTTTGACTGAGTGAAAAAGAGGCTTTCCACAGGGTTTCCCTACTTCTAATTTAGTAGGAGCTATTTATGAGGTTACGAATGGACGTGTATAGAACAAAACAGTGCTTTATGTTAGGTTAACTAAAATGACAGCGATTTATGCCATCTTCACAAAATACAATGTGATGGAATAAATTCAAAAACAAAGAAATGTATTACATATAAACCAGGAAGGTTGAGTGACAGCAGACAATAGCATTACATGGTAGTAGCACGCATAAAATGTTTTAGAATAAAATATAGTCGCCTCTTTCTCAACACGGTTTTAATGTTACAACTAATTCATAAGGTCAAATTTTGTAATATTGAATATTTAAGTTTAAATTTCAAGACAAATAACAATACAAAATTACGGTTAGAACATTCCTCTTTTACATTTTCAGGACCTTAAAGTTATCCTGTCCGAGACTTCCCTCTCGGTAATATTTGTATATATAACGTGGCAGGTACACTGTAAACCAAATCTATTTCAATATGGATACAAGGCAGGGTGTAAAATGGTTTGTAAAAATGCAACCTAATCGTAAAAGCGTGAAAAATACACCAAAGAGAAAAATAACTAATTTTATTAAAGGAAATCGGTGTTTGTTGCCAATCTACTGACTGTTCTATAATTTTCCGACGTATCCACGGAAAATTTTGCGACGAAAAGTTCTCGATATTGAGAAGGAGACCAATGGAGAGGGAGGATGGGACATATGAAGACGGTATTGACCTACAAAGGGGCAAATCAACAAATGTCACAGCAGTGCAGATCCGAACACCTACATCTACAGCGTGCGATATCGGAAATGGTGAAATTGCAGTAGTATGTCGACGGTAATCAAAACGTTTTGAAACTGGAATTTTCCATGTTAATGTTATAACTCGATAGCTAAACTGGAAAATAGAAAAGGTTTGCGCTAGTGGTGGTAGAATTTGGGCTGAAAGGACTTAGTGATGAAGGAGAGGGATTTCAAGAGTTTAATCAACATCATGATCTCATTTTGAGGAATAGGTCTACAACAATATCTGATATGATATTTGACATGGAAAACATAAGGTGGAATAGTCGGAAGTAGAGCAATTACTTACAATTGGCAATTATGGGTTAAACCTTTTAAGTGTTTCTTAAAACAGCTTTTGACAGCAATCACAATTGCTGATGAAGAAAATTCACAGTTGATGGGCGGAAATGACTAATCCCGGGGTAATACAATGCTGTAATTTCGACTAATCAGCAACGGAGAGGACTAATCAATCTGTATCGTATGTTACAAATAGATTTTAATTACTAGACGGCGCTGTAGAGGTCGGATGGAAACTATCACTTTATAGTGACGATACAGCCACTGTGACAAGAGTTGTGAGAAATGAGAAAGTTATTACGATGAATTTATAGGAAACGAGAAGATCCTAGAAAATAAGGGTCACGAGAGCGACATGTTTTCTGCCACTCTTGTTATTGAAAAAGGCGTAAATTGTAAACAAACTCTTTGTCAACAGAGTACCGGCTTCTTTGTTTTGATAAATGTAGCTTCTAAAGTGGCAAGATGAAAAGGAGATCGGGCTTCGGCAAATACCCTGAACGAACAATCTAGATAGTCGTCAGCACATGATGGGTTTTCAAAATGCTTTTGTAAACGCTTTTTGTGGGTATAACGCCAAGAAGGAAATTACAATTTTAATAACGTTTCGTCCTTTCTTCAAGACTTCGTCAGATCTATGTACAATTGAGGTTACAACGTTGCATTTTAATTTAGGTTAATTTTTGAAACGTTAATTTCAACGTAGCGCTAAATTTTGAAACGTTGATTGGTGCCAAAATTTTATACAGATCTGGGCCCCCTGTAAAATTATCCTTGGCAGCAATGCATTTCGTTATTTAACAGTGTCTATAGATTTTGTTGATAAACTTGAGCCTTTTTGTGTTACAAGTATACCACGATACCACAGCACTGTGTGACTCGCTATTGACAGGATCAGAGGTAAATGAAATTTGGAAATGAGAACTAGGAATGAATGTCGTTCTGCGTGAGTTTACACCATTTACTTCTAAATTCGAAGATAAATATCAGGGGAGAAAGTACAGTGAAGACGGGCACCTGATAAAACTGCGGTGCTTTACCTATGATCTCCAACGTGACGGTTTTATTTTTAGTGTTCACTTCATTTTAGCAAATCATCTTTGTGTGTCTGGCGGTGAATGTTCGATAACGTTGCCCTTTAAGCGCATTTTAGGGAAGCATCACGTAAATTTTAGGGAAAGAGAAAACACTACGGTAACAAATATTTTTTTATGGTACTTGATTTTTCTCATTTATTAACACACGCATTAATTAACGATGGCACTAATTAACGTTTGATCGTTTGAAAACATTAAATAATGTCGTTCAAACATTAAATTGCTGATAAAACGTTAACTAATTTCCATCAAAATGTATTTTTAGTCTAAAGAAACGTTAATTAGATCAACATTAATAAAAGCCGCGTTAATTCGTGTACACGTTAATTTTGTGTATTAAGGTAACCAACAGACAAACGGCAGCGTGGGTCTCCAAAGGCAACGTCTCTCAATTTACGCTACTGAGGCAGACTCAACTCTCAAGTAATACCACCTGTCATAGACCATAGGAAGAATCTGTAATCAATGACAGCATATACAACACCCATTCCTAGTCAAAAGGCTCCTCACAACACAAGTTTCCTAAGTGGTTGTCTGAAATTTTAGAACCTGTACAAAAGCAATTTGATGAAAACTGCATCAAAGATTCGTTTACGTTAGCCAAAACAATTGAAGGGATTGGCCCACGAGAATCTCCTTTCTGGTCTCGTTTGACATATGTAACGCCTTTGCAAATGCCCCTTTATCCGGGAGGTACGCCAATACGTTGTACAGGGATAATTTTGAAAGCCTTCCGATTCCAAAGAACGCATTTATAGAATAATTGATAAATGCTACCACTCAGTCGGTCGAAATCAGCTTTTCTTATATAATTTCCAGCCAGACTCACTGAGTTTCAGTGTCCTCTCTTCTTGAGCTAACTGCAGCAAACAATATTTGTCAATTTTCATGAAGCTAAACTTTTAATAAAACTATTTTCCACCTGTCCATTAACAATGCGTTGATGATATTTTCCGTTTCAAGAACGAACAGGGGTGCCAGCACTTTCTCCAAAACTTAATGGATTACATCTTCCTCGTAAGTTCATATGCCAGTAGAAGAAAAAGAACTTCAAACCTCTCCGTGGTCTTCTATTTGAAAAAGGCCAGTCCTTTTTTGTTATTAGTATTTACAGAAAACCCTCATTTAGGGGACAATATGCACACTGAAACTGGTTAAGCTCTAAAATACGTAAACTAGTCTTATCGCAACTCAAATTTACCACACTCCATTTTCATGGCAGAACAGTTTTGATTAAAATGGCCGTCACAAATCTCTGCGAAGATAGGCCCAGCTGTTATTAGAAAGGCAATAAGCATTTTAAGAAACGTTTTCATAAAAATCAAGGCCTGTGTTTTCTTCCACTTCCAATATAGGATAAGCATTTCTAAAAGTCCATCCATCACAATCCATGACTGGGTAACGTGTGTACCTTCTTTTATTAATGGCTATGAAATCTGACATACGAATCTCCATGGTTTCACCCCCCCCCCCCATGATTCTGGGGGGACCTAACTTTTTGAAATCTCATATTTTGTGGGGGACCTACGATTTTGGAAAAAAAGTGGGGGGACCTGAATAATGTTACCCAATTCTGGGGGGACCTGACACAAAGTAGGTATTATCTACTAACCAATTTGCAAATCATGCAATATGCATATCTGTGCCTCACATGCATTCCCAAGGGATCCAACCTCATGTTTATTTTAACGGCCTTTACTGATCCTTTTTGCAGTATGACCGAGGAGCTTGAGTTCTCATTTAACTCGATCCAATCCTTAAAAGGTGTCTGACCCCTTGACATACTTCCCGTAGTCAAAATTGCAGACAGCTGCCATGGAGAACCTACTTGTTTCTATACTTATAGTGCGGTCGCCTAGGCTTGTCACTTTTATTCTGTTATTTGAGTATATCTACATTTATTCATTAAGGGAGATGAAGAGCCAATGTAATTTGGAAAGCTCCTGTATATCGTTATTATTTTTCTTATTATTAGTGTTATTATTATATGGTTAGCTAATTTTATCCTTTTGTTGGTTTCCATTTCCCAAATCGTTATTGGCTTGTTGTCAATTTACACAAATTTTGCTGGTTTCCACTGTAAATCAGATTTAATTCGAGAGCCTCGTCTTACCCTACACCTTCATAATTTTTCCTCTCAAAAAGATGGGGTCACAGTGGATTTAAAGAGTTATATCCTGAGGAATTCAAAGAGGAAGAAGGGGAAACCTCGTCAGATACATCCAGACCTAAAATTGCATCCAAGGTGGAGGTAGCGGAAGAGAAACCTGAATTGGGGTAAGAGATTTAGCCTTCTACAGCCTTTTGGTACCCTGGGCTATGTCTTCATAAACATAAAGAATTTGTGGGTCTTTCATAGAGCTCTGTCATTAACTAATGTTGTTTTTAATCCAAGAATAAAAAACAAACAAACCGTTTTTGCCTCTCACTGTGAATCTGATGTCATCCAATTGTCATTCCACCTAATTTCCATCCAATCCCATCTCATGTCACTCTATTCATCCCATCTGCTCCATCCCATTCTACCTCACCACGTCCTACCTCACCCCATCCTGCCCCATCTTAACTCACCCCATCCTAACTCACCCGGTTCTACCTGACCCTGTCCTACCTCACCCCGTCCAACCTGACCCTATTCTACCTCACCCCATCTTACCTCAAGACGAGAGAGAATGAGTGAAAATTTGTTTTGAAGACAATCACATCATCTTTCTAAATGCAGGTGGGATCATGATGGATTCCGGCAGTTACATCCAGAAGGTCCTGAGAAAAACGATGATGAACAATCTTTGGATAAGAAAGATGAAGAAGATGGCATGGGCCAAAGGTAAGGAAGCATTTTCTAAGTAGAAAACCTTGACAATATGGCTTGTTCATTTGCTGCCAGTATTTGGCCAAATTTGTAGTGTATCAAAAGCGACTGCTTAAGCAGCACCTGTGTACCGAGATGAGTCTGAGTGACTCCGGAGATAAGCAGTCTAGTAAGGAGCAAATGCCAACATCAGTGAGGAGCTGCAACATTCATACCGCAGTTTGTACTTTAGGTTAGCAGGATAAATGGCTTTTTCGGGGGGTAGGGGGAGGGGGAAAGAACTCCTTGCTTACTGTTCAAGCAGCGACAGAAAATCATTTTGCTCCCTTCATCACATGCCTTATAGCGTTTGCCCCATGAATGTGCGAAGACATGCAAATATTCAGTTTAGTCCATTCTTTTCGTCTACTTACTGTTAGCACTTCTCTCAGCATCTCCCCATGATCTTTCTTGGCGAACCTCAAGCCATTGTTGTTCTCATCCTGTCTATTGTGTTGATATTAATCCACTTTGTCACGTTGGACTCCCAGTTGTTTCAAGTCTTTCTCAGTTCCTTATACCTAACCCAAGTTGTTAAAGCAGTTTTAAAATCAGAAACACTACTTATCAGGGGCCATTTGCCAAGAAACTGCGGATAGGTTAGACTATTGCCAGTATTCCTCCCAGGTCATGGTCATAAAGCTGTTGCAAGGACAGGGGAATGGGGGAGGGGGCAGGGGCATGCTTCTGCCTACTGTACATGTCTAGACAACAAACCTTCTTGCCCCCCCCTATCTGCTTTGCCGTCCCCCGTACTCATACTGTTAACATTGAAATGTCATATAAATTTGAGAGAACTGTTTTGTGAAAGAGGTTGGTCATCGTTGTTTATTACATCGATGCCCCACTCTCTGCTACGACCGTAAGACTTTTTCCTTGGATTTTCTTTAAACACATTACCAAGCTTGGCGGAATTTTGTTTGCATCGTCTGGCTTGTTCTTTGTATTACCCAGACGTTTTGGTAAGGTGTCATTAGAACCTATCTTTTCAAGTTGAAAGGCCTGCCCTCTTAAATGCCACCAGGGGTGTAAGGTCAAAGATATTTCACCAAAAAATAAGGTAAAGTACAGAAATGTAATCCGCAAAGGAAACTGCGAACGTAATGGATACGTTTAAACAAATGCATATCAAACTTGCCATAAGCGGACAATTCCCCCCTGGACAATTCCCCCCGAACAATTCCCCCCTGGACAATTCCCCCCTGGACAATTCCCCCCTGGACAATCCCCCCCGGACAATTGCCCCCCTGGACAATTGCCCCCTGGACAATTCCCCCCGGACAATTTCCCTCCACTGAATTTTGTCTACAGCCTAGGTAGTTCAGAACAAAAGTTCAAAACCATCGCTTTGAATTAAATTTAGATGGTTGAAAAGATCTCAGTGAGTGCTTTCCAACAAAGGGGCACCCAGCTCGCAATGATAAAACTTGACCTGACAGTGATCGTTCAAAGCACCCCCAAATTCGTTGAAACCAAGCAGAAGGTCTTGCACAGAAAATCCATCAAAACTGTCTCAGTTCAGTCCAAAAATTAATGAACAGCAAAACCCAGCAAAGAATTCGAAAATGAACCATATTGGAATTTACATTACATATAAGACGATATATGAAATAACTAAGCTTTCAATGTATTATCACATCAACATCAGGATAAAGGAACCCTCACAGATAAGGACCTTTTAAGAATTTCCTTTAAATTTGCCATCCCTAACGTATGTGCTATGCATAAAGAGACTTGAGATAAGAAAATTCCTAAAATCTTCGAGGGGTAGCACAGAGGGGTTCAAGCCCAAGTTGCGTATTGCTACCCTGATTTTTGGAAGTTCTTGCAAGTCCTTCAAAATGAAGAAGGCCTTAAAAGAGTTCAGATTATACAAAATTTCGCTGGCCATCCGCCAGCACTACAACGTCGGCGATATCGCGACTTAAGAATTTTGACCATCGTGACGATTATGCAAATCGGGATCGAATTCAGTATTTGCGTTCTATTGCACATAACATTGCTGTTTCAGCGTCATTCTTCCGACACTGACTTCACTGTGATACAGAAATTATTATCTCCTTAAGTATTTATTAGCTGGATATTTGTACGTACTTGGGAGCAAAAAGATTTCTTTAAAAAGTATATTTGGCTTTTAACTTTGTTGGGGTCAGACAATATCAGCATTTCCTCTGCAGTTTTAGACTCTATTCTCAACAAAGTGAAAGAAAAATTCTGTAAACGAAAGATGACAACAAAACATGTTTGTATCCACTTAAAAGTATACAAGGTGTTTCAAAAGGCTGTCGACCCGTCCAATTGGAGTCAAAATTTTTTGAATGAACATAACCATCATGATTTTATAGTTCCCTCTATGATATAAAGGGTTTAGTATAGTAAGCTAGTGTTATACCGTACCAAAGTTTGGTATTTACAACAGACATTTTCAAAAATTTCTTGGGGGAAATTTAGTGTGTGTGTGTGGGGGGGATTGTACAGGGGGCAATTGTCTGGGGGGCAATTGTCCAGGGGGGAATTGTCCGGGAGCCCAAATTTGCATCCTTTTTATGGCATTGTTATGGCTTCCAAAACCCTCGTATGATACGCCAAACGAGCAAGTGACATACTGATAAAACAAGCGAAAATAGTAAATACAAAAATAAGTATTTAGCAGCAATTGCTAGGGGATTACTGATTTGCAGGTCACTGATTGAGGGACTCTAGCCTATGGTTTGAAGTTAACATAACGTAAATAGAGGAAATATTCGATGTACAGGTTGACAATGATGTTAGCACGAGGTGCTTTGTAACTTATCAAATTCTTTTAAAATAAATTGATTTTAATAAATATATAGATAATCATTTGTCTCGCGATATTATCACTGTCATTCAGGAACTGATGACATTTGTGTGTAAAGGCGTAGGAGGTTTCTTTGTAGAAGAGGGGTCTTAATCAAATTCTGATAGAACGTATCTTAATTTTGAATTGATGATTCGATAGGGCTTGTAACCACACATGTTCCAGCTCTCAGCTAACAGATTTCGAATCTTGCAACACGAGGTACATATCCTATAAAGTGTTGAATGTAGTCTTTCAATTTTATTGGTACTGCGTGGATTACCTATCGTATTGATTGCTTTTAGGTTGCCTATAAACGACAACCAGAAGGATCAAGATATGGATATTTCACCAAGAAACAACATCGAGGATAAGGATGAGGAAAATAGAATGCTACAGGAAGGTAATGGTAAGGATTTATTCAATGAAGTTGCCGTTGATCAAAGTTCTACCAATAATATTGAGCCAAAGGATAGAGACAGTCTCAGCCACAATTCAGCATCAAAAGAGAGGCCATCATACCGTTCAAGGCATAGATCACGATCTGCCTCTTCTTCTTCAAAATCAGACTCAAGGTCACCAGCCAGACGTCGACGACGATCCAGATCAGGCTCGAGGAGAAGATCAGGGTCGAGGAGGAGGTCAGGATCAAGGAGAAGGTCAGGGTCAAGGAGACGGTCAAGGTCACCGCGGAGATCAAGGTCAAGGCGTTACTCAAGAGAACGTCGGGGGTATAGGTCAAGGAGAAGGTCGCGTTCTAGGGACAGATCGAGGTCACGACGAGGGGGTCATTATAGGCGCAGATCTTGGTCAAGACGTAGATCAAGATCAAGACGAAGGTCAAGGTCGAGGCGTCGGTCAAGATCTAGAAGACGTTCTTGGTCTAGACGACGTTCAAGGTCAACGAGGAGGACAAGATCAAGGGATAGGTCATTTTCGAGTTCAAGATCAAGATCTCGTTCTAGATCAAGGCCACAGGTTAAATCAAAGTCTAAATCCAGATCTAGTTCGAGATCAAGCAGTAGGTCTGTGTCAAAGCCAGGATATAGAGGGCGGGGTGGCTATAGAGACAAGCGTGAATCTAACAGGAGGTCAAGAAAGTTTAGCAGATCTCGTTCGCGATCACAAGAACAACGCAGAGAGACCCCACCAAAGGAAAACGACGGAACTAAAGTTGATGGTGAAAAGGACCAAGACGATTCTCGTAATGTAGAACAGAAACAAAACGACAGGCCAGTTTCAGACTCAGAACGGCACTCTGTTACTCATGATGTTACAGGTAGGATTGATGAGGAGTTACGTGAAGATAATGAGTTGAAAAATAAACTGAAGGCGCAAATTATCGCCATGGAAAAACAACTGGCTAGCGGAACAGGGTCATTGCTTCCTAAATATCAAGAGTCTCCTTCCAAAGACGTTAAGTCAGGCCAGAATAAGACTGATCATGCTGCCAAGACTGATTACAACCAGGACAACGTTAATAAGCCAGGCTTTTCTGGTCAACACCAGGAAAATAGTGTTACAGGCGAAACTAAATCACCGGATATAGATTCTGTTGAAGGAGGTTTGCTAGAAGATAAGAAGGTTAGGAAAGAAAAGACAAAAAATGATAATGACAGCTCAGATAGTAGTGATAGCTCGAGTGATGAAAGCAGGGACGGAAAACGCAAACACAGAACTTCCGACACAGGTAGGAAAGGTCGTAGGTCAAGGGGTGGAACCAGGAGGTCACGGAAAGATGGTAGATCTTCAGGTTCTGAAGAAGATGGGACATCTAGTTCTGATTCGAGTTCAAGTACAGGAAGTAGTAGTAGCAGTAGCAGCAGGCCGGAAGGGTACTCATCTGAGGAAAGGCGCACACGCTCTACTGCTAGGAGTAGCAAGCAGAAGGAGAAGAGACACAGGAGAAAGAAGACGAGACGCTACTCCAGAAGTTCAGAGAGTTCAGCATCCGCGAAGCATCAACAGGAGCAAAATCTGAAGGTTGAAGGGGGCACTCCACACGATGATGATATGGACGTTGCTAGCTGCTTTCTGCCAACAGCAGTCAACTCAACATACGTCCGAGACGAAGAGGCAGGGGTCCTTGAAGCTAAACTCAATGATGCCAAGATACTGGTTGAAGATCTCAAAAGCGCATGCTCCAATGCTGAAAACGAGGCTAACATGGATCAGAATGCTTACATTGAAAGCGAGGCTGCAACTGCAAACTTTGCAGGTGACGGTCAAGCTAGCGTAGAAAACAAGGCTCAAGATCAAGAGAAGGGCTTCTCACCCGGTTCTGATTTAGACCCGTGGGCAGAACTTAGTGATGCATATGCTGAAGAGCAGCCAACTACTCAAAAGGGTGATAAAAAGCTTAAAGATGATTTTGTTCCGGATGATCTTCATGTACAGCAGTTAGAGCCGGAAGGTGCGAGAGATGCTAACGTGGAGGAAGGCAAGCCACAAGCGAGTGAGCAGGGTATGAGCGTAGTTGACCGATTAGGCGAGAAAGGACTAAGTAATGAAAAGTCTAATGACGAGGTAGTAAATGATCAAGTACCATTCAGAGAAGACTCAGAGGTTTTGGGTAAAAATACAGAGGTTATGACCAAAATACAGGCGGTCGATGATATTGAAGAGGATGATTTTCAAGTACAAACACCGCATAGCTTGCAAAGACAAAAACCGAAGAAGAGGAAATCAGAAAAGAAGCACAGTAAGGTGGTACCTAGGGTGCATGACGACTTCCCCCCACCCGAGCTATCTACTGATAAAATGGACGTTGGCAGCACAGAAGGAAACGAGGAGAGTAATGGAACCAAAGAAGATTTGCAGCAAGTTGTATATGATCTTGAGGTTGAGAAGGAAGACCTTCGTGGACAGGCAAGTTTCACGGAGGCATACGTGAAAGAAGATTTTGTCGAGGAGATTAGGGTAAAGGATCTGGAGGAAGAGGAGATCAAGCTTAGTGAAGAGTTAATAGAGGAAAGCCGATTGCGGAGGAAGAAAAGAAGCTCAAAGAAGAAACGTCATACAGATGTCGACGAGTTACGTTATATTGACATGAATGACAGGAAGTACGTAGATGAAAGTGCGCTACTGATGCAGGGGGAAGTGGAAGAAGAGGAGATATCAGACGAGAGAACGAAGCGCGAGAAGAAGAGGAGCCGCGACAGAAAGAAGAAAAAGGCAAAATCAAAGCGAATGAAGTTAAAACGCAAATCAGAGGCGTTACTTTCGGATGAAAATGAGCCTGAAGCTATAAACCGTGAGGATAAGGATGGTGATAGTTTTGATGATGAAGCAGAACATCATGCGATGGATGTCAGAGAGAGCGAAAGTGAAGGAGAGGAAGAACTTGAAGAGATGTCTGATTACAAACATAAAGGTAAAAAGGTTAAGAGGAAGGGAGGAAAGGTACCAAAAGTGAAGAAGCCGAAGGAAAAGTATGTTGTTGCGAAAAAAATAAAGAAGTCCTTGAGTAAGAAGAAAGCAGACGCTTCCAAGGCAAAGCGGAAGCATGCCAAGAAGGATAAAGCTTCAAAGTACGAGTATGAAAGCTTTGCCGACACAGAAAGTGATGATCTGTTACCTGAGAAGTATACACGTAAAAAGGCAAAGAAGAAGCTCGACAAGCATGTCAATAAGAAGACGCGCTATGAGTATGTAGAGACGAGCAGTTCATATTATAGTGACGATTCGGATTATGACGAAGCGATCGAAGTCAATGCTAGTAAGAAAAGTAGACGTAGCAAAGACAAAAATCGTTACGAGCATAGATCAAGCTCATCAGACGAGAGCCAAAGTTTGCTATCTGAGGACGTGCAAAGCACGGACAGTTCGCCCAGCGTCTCTGCGAGCTCGGGTAGCAGTGAGGAATCTGAAGACCCTCCCCAGAAGAGGAAGAAGAAAAGGACGATAAAAAAGGAAAAGTATATAAGTGACGACCTTGGAGAAGAAGAGGAACAATACAGGGAAAGAAGGAAGGGCAAAGGTCGAAAATATGGACGAGTTATTCAGAGAGATATTTCTACTGGAGAGGAAGAGGAGCGTGTTCCAAAAAGGAAGTCGAAAGCTGGGAAGAGGGCTGCGAAAGCTGCCCGAGTAAAACGAGAGTTGCATACTGCAAAGAAACGTAAGCGTCAGGCGACCACCAGTTTGTCCGAATCGAGTTCACAGTCATATTCGAGTTCATCGGAAGTGGAATACGTACCTCCAGCAAAGGCATCGAAGTCGATGCGTAAAAAAAGGGAAGCTTTAATGAACTCTTACTCAGACACATACCGAGATGATTCTGAAAACAATGTATCAGATCTCTCCAGCTCGCCGAAGTGGAATAGCAAGGGGCTTGTAAAGGACTACGTTGACAAATACGATCGAACAAACTTAGATAAACCGGCGAAACGCTCGAAAAAGTCAAAGAAGAAAAAACTGAAAAGTAAAAAGAAGAAGAAAGGGAAGCTTTCTTATTGACGTAGCCACCCATGAGGGTATATTTTACATTTGTATTGTACGAAGATTAACGTAGTTAGCGTGACGTTCTCGCTGTACTTGGACATGATTCGCCGAATTAGGAACAGCTCAAAAGTACAGTAGAGCCCGCTTCGGTAGAAACACTAGAATTTAGAAATAGAGTAGTTCGAAACTGTGTTAGAAACGGGGATCCCGTTTTGTTTACCCGTATTGAAACACCGCCAGAGTAAAAGTTCTTATGTTAAAAATCGCCTTCCATACACTGGTTCTCCATTACTTCCGTACAACTTTTAAAAGTTTCGCCCAGTTACTGCGTAACTCGAAATTATCGTTACAAGGGTAGATCCCGTTCTATTTACGTATGTTCAAACATCACCGGAGTCAAAATCCACAAGTTAAAACATCACAACAAGTAAAAGTTTATAAGTTAAAACATCATCAAAGTCAAAATCCACAAGTTAAAAAATCACAACAAGTAAAAGTTTATAAGTTAACACATCGTCAAAGTCAAAATTCAAAAGTTAAAGCATCCCAAAAAGTAAAAATTCACAGGGGGGAGGGGGGCGACTTTACAGGTCATCATCAGAACATGGAGAAGTAACAAAGACCGGTAGAGGCAGCCAGTGAATTCAAACCTCTCTCTTCAGAGCCCGCTAGGCGTGTGTGCAGCAACTCAGCCCACTATGCCACCTCTGCTCGAACTTTCATCCACGAAAACGAAGTGAGGTTTCAAATTGATCCTTAGTTTGTTCATGCTACATAGACCCTGTTTACATGGTTATGGATCTAAATAGATCTGATTTCGTATAAAAATCCTAAAAATGGAATCGGATCGATTTGAATCATGGAACTCTGGATGCTAATTCAATTAGAAAGTCAACGTTCGCTCTGCCACCCTTGCTCCGTATACTGTAATTAGTCTTGCAAATGCCAGCACTATCCCGCCAAAACGTTTTGCAGCGTGGTTAGAGAGCGACAATCAACTGGGCCAAACCTAAGTGATATCAATGATATACTTCTCCACACCGTTTGCACATAATAATAGGAAAATACGTCTTCCACTTCGCTTTACCAACCCATCTTGGTTCAGCACTACCCTGAATCATTTACCATGCAAATTTAACGATTTAGAAAAAAGGTTGCCATTACCTCGTCTTTGCGCTTTAGAATGTCACGGTACCTCTCAAGTACTGGCTGGAACTCTCTGCTCAATTCCAAAAGACGATCCAGTAATGTTGCTAATGCCTCTGGAGTGTTACCACTGCAGAAAAAGATATACGTTATTTGGACATGCCATTTTTCGGGCCTGCTTTTGAAAATACAACTTTTAGCTGAAATTGTTGCCATGCATGTTCCATCTATCATTTGCCAAACATGAACTCCTAAAACATGGGTGACTTTTCCCTGTATAATGAAGTGGGCTAAGTCTGCTTTCTATTTAGCTGGTCAGGGGTCAGTCCACGTCTTAATAAGAAACCTTAACACTGCAGATAAAAAGAACTTTCCCCCTCATCGGGTATTTTCCGGTGATCCAAAATGTTTACCGGACGCTGATGGATCAAAAAACATAAAACTAATCAGGCGGTCAATTTCTGATTTACTCTTTCAAAATAGTCAACGTTGGGTATAATGTTTCGTCCTTTCGATTTTGATTCGATCTGACGATTCGTGCTCTGAGGAATGCTGAAATGCAAATTTGATTTTTCTGTTTCGTACAGTGTAGGTAACAACTACTCAAAGGTTAGTCAGAATAGATGGTGTGTCTCTCAGCCAAAGACGCTTAACGCGAGATGGGTTCATATTTAAACTACCCTAAATCAACAGTAAAACCAACGCATAGGCTAAATTATATATAAAGGGTAGCTGGAGCATTCAAGTTCCGCACCCCTTAATTTGCGCTACCAGGAGGAGAAGTGAGCCATATGGTGCGCTCAAATGCCTAGAAGGTTTGCTTATCGCAGATCAAGGCGCATATCTGCCACCAATACGAAAAGGCGCTACGAAAAATCCTGGTCAAAATGCCCATAAGCTGAGTAAACTTGGCACTACTACCTCCGCTTGATCGATTGACAATGAACCAAATGTCCATTTGTCGGAGTTTCGAAATTTAACTAGAGTATCAGAGGCGTTTAGAACTTTAAGCAAAGTAGTTTAAAAAGAAAAGCAAAACTTCCTTTCCTCCGTTCTACTGCCAAATGTCTCCCAACATGGTTACTTCAAATGTCAGAGATAGCAATGTTAAGCCCCCACTCTTTGCCCTCGAACTTGTTATCGGGAAGCTTAGAATGTTATCCATCAACTATTGTCTCTTAGCCTGCAATGCTTTACGCTGCTTTTTTGCTATTTGATAAATCTGGAGTATTTGAGATACTCGTACCCTTAATGGCACCAATTCCTTTCCTCCAGATACATCGATTCATACTTGAGATCAATGAATGCGCAACATGACACTTACTGTTGCCTCTAATTATGTGCTTTTAGTACAACGTGCAATGGTTACCCAACAGGGATGTGTGGTATAGATTACAGTAAACCTAAACTCCTTTTATACTCTACTTATAACTGAGAGGAGAATCTTATCTTCGAAGATAAAGAAATGCTATTAGAAATCTAATAACTAGAAATAAAGAATTGTTATTTTACCTCATATCATCTGTACTTTCTTGTTCGCTTGAGGCGCTTGTTTCACTTGGCCCCTCGGGATCTGGCGAATTCTAAATACAGACGAAAACTTGATCAACCACGCAGAAATTGTAATTTAAACACGTTCTGTAAAAATCGCAAAGATCGAACTTCTGGTAGGATTGCAACTGTCAAAGAAGTATATTTCTCCTTGTCTCCGATAATCTTCAGAACCATAGGCGAGCATGTCAACGAAACCACCCCTATAAACGCCTGTGAACGCCTCTAAATGCCTCTAATGCTTGACATCTACATAGTGTAGAACATGTTCTCCGCAATTTCTAAGTTATTCGTCTTGGAAGTAAGTCCGGGTCCTTCCCCGATGAGAGACTTCAATCTATCCATAAACGAGAGCATGCGATGCTTATCAACAGAGATTTGAGAACGAGTAGCGTGTTAAAACCTGCAAAACACTAAACTCTTTAGTTTGTTGTTACAGAAGAGTGGGCAACTCTTTGGTAGGTAGGAAGGTAGGTAGGTAGGTAGGTATGTAGGTAGGTAGGTAGGTAGGTAGGTAGGTAGGTAGGTAGGTAGGTAGGTAGGTAGGTAGGTAGGTAGGTAGGTAGGTACATAGGTAGGTACATAGGTACGTAGGAAGGTAAGTAGGCAGGTACGAACGTACGTAGGTAGGTAGGTAGGTACGTAGGTATGTAGACAGGTAGATAGGTAGGTAGGTAAGCAAATCAGTTGAAGAATACGTACTTGTGCTCCCCCTTCCTCCAGAATCTTATGTGCATCTTTCAAAAAGCGACGGGCGTGTCTGAGTCGCCTTCGTGCTTCATCTTCAGAATCCTGGTGAAAGGAAGACAAGATATGACTGAGGGCAGCATACCACGAAACATAATAATACGTATGTATATATTTATTTGCCACGAGGAAAAATTAAATAAACTGCATACGAAAAAATAAAACTTCTTTAGGATATAATTACTATTTATAACAACTAATAAATAATGATAAATTTGGTTACAAGATAACTAGAAATAAAACATAGAAGAAGACCAATTAAAAGGTGACTAGGCCACCGGCAAATTAAAGTAGATACAACGCCAAATAACAAAATTTTATTCACAAAGATGCGCCGTCCAGCTCATAGCCAGCCAGCATTTGAGACGTTGCCCCTAGCAATGAGAAGGCTATTGTGCTCTTTGTAACACCAGTCAGTCTATCCTAAACTTCCCCTGGGCTTTCGATGCCTTGCAGGTTATGTTTGGTGTAAGTATAGAAATAACTGAACGATATTGTAATAGTCCTTACCTGGTTTGGTGACGATTGAACATTGATCAGTGACTGTACTGCAATTTGAACATCAACAGTCGATCCATTGTCCTACGAAACAAATACATATGTGATATAAGTTACAAAAAATGTAATTTCTGAAGAGATGTAACTTTTCAACGTTATGTGGTGGTTACGCCACCGTCTTGAGTTTGACGACACCAATGCTATCTTTGTCTTTATATTTTGGGTCCCAAACTTTTCTTCAAGTGTAATGTTGGATTATCAGAGAAAAGATACGCAATGGTCGTGAAAGGAATCCCTTCCGACGAAGTTATTTCTTCTGAGCGTTTACATCATACTGAGATTGTGCACATATCCTGTGTCAGCTCAAACAGAGGTTCAAATAAATGGCCTCTTTGTCTACAGCAGCCTTTTTCATCATAGCTGGTACTCATTTCATCGACCCCGTAGGCTGGTACTCATTTCATCGACCCCGTAGAGTTGGAAGGCTGAGTGAACCTTGGCACTATTGTCTACAACCAAGTTCCAGTTGCCAAATGTGTACCGCAAGTTCAGTACCACGGGTGCGCGGTATAACTAAAGATGATTTAGAAGTCCTTTATTAAATTAAACACCTTTTCACTGCAGTTAAGGAAGGTTTAGAAACACTGGTACTGGTCTTGATACACCGATTGTTATCAAATTGGTTGATTTGAACGCAGATACTGACCAACAACTTACTGTTAATTATCCCACCACTCTACAGCTCTCCACTGTGCTTTTCTATACTGACACTAATTGAAATTTGTGACTCCTTGTGAAAATAAAGAGCTACAGAAGCTCTGGTGCACATCGACCTGATATTAAATGGATATCTTAAAGAAATAATATTTAATTATTAACATAAAGATTCTATATATTCAGAATCACAAAATGGCCTTTGGATGTTGTCTGTTGCAGAGCTGTGCTTTTAGGATGTCACAAAACACAGAAGAATTATTGCAATCCTGGTGAAAAGATCTGTTATTTCCCTTGTGACTTTTCCGATTAAAAACATTAAACAACTTAGTCCTCACACTTGAAATACAGGATAGACTCCCACTTTGACATGCAGTAACAAGCATGCCAATCCTTTTACCTTCCTATGTTAAAACCGATAGCCATTGAAGTATTTGGATCACATCTCTGCAGAAAGAAGAACTCTTTTAGAAACTGAAATATTTTAGAAACATATATAACTTTTCTCGTTCTTTGCTTTGTGTATCATTGCTAGTAATTTAGCACTGTTCCAGGTGTCTTGCATTAAAGACTGCCATGATTCTGTTTCGGTGTAATTTCATGTTTTCCCAAATTTCCACAATAAATTCTTGTGAAGCTAGCACCTTTGCATTAATTTGTATGTATCTTTAGTGTAAGGTTTTAAAAAGCGCCAATCAAAATGCTTTAACCTAATTATCTCTACTTGGCTTAAAGGAATCTTTTGCCCTGGTGCTACCAATTATTTGTTTAAATATGTTGTTGGGTGCGTTAATTTTAGGAATAGTTGTATGTTTCAATGGAACCACTTCCTTCAAATGTATGATGTAAAGGTTTTGTACGTTCACATTATTTGTATCCCAAAGATTTCCCTTTTGCAACGTGGATTCAAAATATGGGGTTTGGTCGAAGCAAAAGGTGACTGAATGACTAGATAACGAGATATTTTAGAAGCAGTTAACAAGTTTCTTGATGAAGTGTATTTAACCACTTAAAGATGCAATCATTCTCGTAGTGTAGCAAATGGGAAAAAAATAAGGTGAAAAATATCCAAGAACTGAAACACATACCGAAGTGGAGGTCGTGACATTGGCCTGGGCTCCTGCACCTAAGCTTGATAGAAGATTTTCGACCAGTTGCTGTGGAGCAAAAAGGACCACAGATTATTAAAATTTTGGGACACTGATTAAGCCTCAATAATAAAAACAGGTATTAAAGTTGTAGATACAGAGTAATCAGGGGTAAAAATGGGCATATAGGTGTGCAATCCTATTGATGAACCATTGAAAATCTTACCAATGATATTCTCTACAACAATGTCCAAACTGATAGCTTACTCAAAGTCCTTAACACAATGCATATATGCGTAGTATATAAATTTTTGCTGCTACTACATTAAGTTAGTGCAAGTGCAGTGTATGGCGCGGTGAACTTTACCTGTGTTATCTGGTTCATGTCCCCTGATCCATATATCCCTCCAAAATAAACATTGGGAGAACCATCTGCACTGGGAGCATTAGTCTGTGGACCTGTTCTTGATGAATGTGGTGGTCCATCAGAGCTTCTTGTAGCTAAAATTGGAAAGTAACATAAAGAAGGGCAATTAAGTATTACTCCAACGCTATTTTGGATAAACTCTTGATATTTAATAAAGGTTTGTGTAAAAAAACGTGACAGCAAAAATAAAATTTAGTTTTCTGCATAAATGGTTTCATCTGCAATATAATCAGATTGAATATACTAATATATGCTTGGATAGAATGAAAGTACCTCTCCTTTCTACTTGTTTTACTTTATAAAATGCTCTCAACTTCCAAGGTATATATATAAGCCTAACATACGAAACAGATGCATATGTCTGTACCCCACAACAAGAGCTAGAACAACAATAAAGAACCTACTTTCTTAGCTTTTTTAAACTGTTGCGGTTGAACACAACAGAGTACCTAACCTTCCTGTTTGTAAGGTATCACACACAGGGCATTAAGCTGTGGCAACTGACCTTACAGGAGACAGGCTACTAAAGTAAAGGGCTAGCAATGATGATGACAATGATAATGCTACTAATGATAATGATTATCATGATAATAAAAATATGGTGATGATGAGGAGGATGTTGATAATAAAAATGATGATGATAATGATGATAATGATGGCCGTATTGAGCTATAAATATGCTACTGGCATAGAGGTTTAAGAGAGTGCCTTAAGCAGTCAAAGTGGTCAAGAGTAGCTACCATCTCATGTCAAAAGGTCTACCAATCAAATTGGATAGAAGATCATTCTTAAACTAAATTTATACTTTTGACACTATTGATTGCATTTGATGCCCTGTACTATTAGTGTACGTGCATAGTCCTATTTAAGAACCTACCGTAAAATATTGAATATAAGCCCTGGGCTTATAGAGGTTCCTAAGCATTTTTGGGCGAACCTATATTCTGGGTGGGGGTTATATACAGGGGGCGTATATTCAGAGGGTCTTTTGGGTAAACAAGTGACTTGTATATTCCAAAAAATCAGCATTCAACGAAATAAAATGAAATTGTAACAACAAAAAGTATTCTTACCTGATGGTGGCTGTCTCTCAACAAGATGTACAACATTCCCATCAACACCTATTTAACATAATAAAATAAATATATAGAGAGAAATATACATGCACAGCATGAAAATGAGAATTGCAGACACTGTAGTTTGTAAGTGGCTTTAGCAGGCCGAACTGCTGTGATGGCAAAGAAACAGAAAAAAGTGAAAGTCAACTTCAAAACATTCCCGGAAAACATTGGAATATCATTTTTAGTTGCATCTCCATCTGTCCTGGAAGGCTCCCCACATGAAGAATTGATCATTCTAATTTGTTCATACATCCTGAATTTTAAAGCTTTAATAGGTCATTTGAAACCAAGACCTTCCGTATGAAGAATGTTAAATATCAGAAGCCTTTATTTCTCAAATAAAATTGTGCGTTGACTTGCAGTACATAGGCAAATGTATATTGTATACACTTGATATTCCCTGGCATTTACCAAATGTTGGATGTCAAGGACTGCCTGAGAACAAGCAATATTAACATTAGTGGTTTCTTATGTCCTTCATTTGCTCTGCTTTTGGGTAAATCCTGCATAAATGTCTTGGTGTTGAAGCCTGAGATGATTAACCAGATCTGTTGGCTCAAATTTTTTTTTAATCTTTGGCACCATAGGGGATCTTAGCATAGAGAAGCAAATGTTCCAATAACCCTTTACATCATTTGATTCACTTAAAGAAAATTTCCAAAGTCCAGTATTCTTCCATGTCCTCACTTGATCACCTCAACTACACAAAGGAGATAATCTTACCCAGTTTATACACACCTTTCTTCTTAGCAAAGTTATTAGTTTTCTGAAGCTTTTATCAAAAAGCAAGTTACAACTATAAAGAGACAGTGTGTGAAATTTACACTATATATATACAAATTAAAATGTAAAAGTTCATGTATGTAACTTGAAATTTAAGTATGCCAGATAACACCATGCCCTAATGTATTCTATCCAAGCAAGTGTAACACAATGTCAGATATTAAAGTACTGAATGTTCACTCAAGTACTAGTTCCATACATAATCTCCTACTTGTCATCTGTACTTTCTACTCTTCTTGGACCTCTGAAGAAGTCCTTCATTCTACAGTTGAATTTATGAGGGGATGCATATTTCAAGGCCATAATGTACTTCCCTTCATACAGTTTCAACATGCAAGCTTTTAATGAATGTAAAGATGTCATATACTTCTGACTAGCTAGACTTCAAAATTCATAACTTTGCATTTACAAGCCATTGATGTAGCTTATCTAACAAATTCATTATGCTTAATCCACTCATAGCATATGGTGTGTGAAAATTTGTTTCTATATAATAAAGTTTAAGCATGTTATGTACAAGCCTAAAATTTCAACACATATCTCATTGGTGGAAACTGTGCACTTAAACTTTAATTTTTATTCTGAAAAAAATTGAAAATGTGTTCCTTATTTACTTTTTTGCTAAATAGTAAGCAAAGCACAACAAAGTATTTGGTGAAATATTTTGTCAAAGCATTATTAGCTCATTTATTCATGACTTCATCCTGAGACTGGAGTGTCCTTTAACTTTTGATTAATGGCTATAGATAAATTTATAACATTATGTTGACTGTTATAAACATACCATAAGACATCAAAAGTTTATCATCATGCAAGACTTTCCCCTTGAATATCAGCCTTTGTCTTTCTGCTGGTACACCCTAAAGTTGTTAAGGAAGATAAAGATAAAGTGTTACTTAAATACAACCTTGCCTTTCAAAAATTGTAAGTCACAGCATTAAAATGATCCTAAGTCAGTAGTATACTAGCACAAAAATTACAGTTTTAGTTACAGATGTGATTCCTTTTCGGTGACATCTCCGCGAAATAAGCACCTCACTGTAGTTAGGTCAATTGTTAGTATTACATACTTTCCATCTCTCATACTGAAGACCTTTGGTAGAGTTGTCATTGCTCTGTACAGAAAAATAATTTAAGCAGATTGTTGCTCTTTGTACCATTGGAAACAATAATAACAAAAAATAGTAACAACAACAACAACAGCAAACAAAAACTAGAAGGATAATTAGAGGATGAATGTAAAGAATTACGGAAAGAAATGAAGAAGAACATGGGGAATTTGACTTTCATAATCAAGACTCTACGCCCCAGTAAATTTGAATTACAGATATGTACATATACATCATTGTAAATACTACTTTGAGCTAAAATACAGTGGAAATGGGTACCGATGACTGAGACATGTGATTCTCAAAACATAATACCCCCTGTACATTCAAATAAAGACTTGTGGGAGTGGGTACTGGGTATAGGAGAGCTACAAATTCAAACGGTCACTGATGCAACACTGTACACAAGAGTTTGTCATTCACAAACAAAATTAGGACTTATGTACACAACATCATTAATTTGTCAAACCGGAATAAATATGGTTGAATGCGATAATGCAATTGGAAATCGTAACTTTGCATCAAACTCTGGAAAGACCACTTTCCTTGGAATCATTTTGTTCTTAATACCATTGATAGTTGGAGTCAACTCGTTACTTTTATACATTATGTACAGGACAAGACTATATCGAAAGATGTCCAATTTATTCGTTTGTGTTTTGAGCGTGTCTGATGTTGGTTATGGGTTGGTGTCGGCCTCACTTCTATCGTGGATAAATATACAGTTTCCACATACTAAGAAATGCAAATGGGAGATTGGAATTCAATTTTCGACAATGTTCTTTGCAAGGACATCCTTGTTTATGATTATAGTCATTGGTTATGATCGATATCTTCATATGAGACATTTGCAAACTTACCACAAACACATGACTCAAAGAAGAGGAAAGTGTCTGATTGCAACAAGTGTTAGCTTAGCACTTGCACTCGCAATATGCTTCACTGTCTCAACTATTTATAATTTTTATCCAATCTTGAACACAGTCATCTTGATATTGGATTCTGGCGCTGTACTTTTTATCGACGTTCTCTACTTGATTACATTTTATCGATTGTTCAAACACTCGCAAAACGTATCTAATAACCTGCAATGCAGGAATTCCCAGAGAAGCAAACACATGCAGAAAACCTTTGGAATGTTCAAAGTGATTTTTTTGATTTTGGTATGTGTTGTCATTTGCTATGGTCCATACTTGGTCACCACACCATACGAGGTTTACACAAAGGTCGTTTTAAGAGAAAAGTTGAACTTTCGTCTTGCAGACGCATTGGTAATGTCTTATCTTTTGACTTTCCTTAATTCAGCATTGAATGCTACAATTTACCTCGTTGGGCATCGCACTTGTTGGAAATATTTGAAAAGTTTACTATGTTCTTGTGGTGGACGGAGAAAGAGTTTTACAATCGAAAGTAAAACTACCGAAGATACAAATGTATAGTGAAAAGACGTGTCCTTGATTTCTTTGCAACTGAAAAGGGCAAGTTGCTGTAGTGTCATTAACAATTCATGTGGATCATTACTGCAATGTGTATAACTTTTACCCTGATTGTGTACTGTACTGATTGTGACAGAGTAACATAATTTTTAATCCCTGTTTTGCTTATTTGATGGTATGTAACATAATGATACCCCACGATATTGGGAGAGTGTACTGTATTCGTTGGATTTTACAATTGTAGTACAACACGCTGTCCTTTTACTGATTACAAACTTACAACATTTCTTATAGTATCAAATGGATTACGGAGTGCTGCTTTAATTGCTTCCGTCCTATTACTTTTCGGTGTGAATATTCAGTATATTTTGCTCAGTTCATAAACCTATTACTATCAAATTTCTTGCACGAAATAGCGAAAACATTTTGTACTTAATAGCTTTTGTCGTCTGACACTCCTCAGAGTACAATCTTCTGAATGACCGAAAGGAAATGTGTGAAAGAGTATGCCCAACTGTATTTATAAAAGAGCCAATCAGAATTTGGAGCGTCTACATGGCTTGCATTTTTGGACCAATCAATGTCCACTACAACTGGATTCAGTTGGGTATATACAGTTGATTATACTCTTTCACACATTTTATGTCGGTCATTCTGGCGATTATACCCTGACGAGTGTCAGACGAAAAAAGCTTTTAAGTACATAATGTTTTCACTGTTTCGTGCAATACTCTTGTTTGTACCACAAACAAACTATTTTATGAAATTTCTGATATTTATTGTGACGAAAAACTTAAGAACCTTAGATGTGAAAGTCCTAGGTACATAAAGACATCCAAACATAAAGTTGAACTAAACCTTGCAAGAAATTGTGCTGACAGATATGGTCTTGGGGACATGGTTCACACTTTTCTTGTCGCGATCCTAGCTATTTATATTTGGGCTCTTGACCAATTGTAGCTATCCGCTTGAACTAATCTATCCGTCGATTCAGAAACAACAAAGTTTAAATCATAGACAGAGGGATGGTCACCTGAATACGTAGTTTTTTGATAATTTAAACCCGTCCAATGCATTCAATGACGGCATCCCCTTCTATATATGAATAGATGTGCTACTTTCTCGATGAAAATATATGTAATCTGAACGCTTGCATAAAAGCTACCAAAAGCAACTTCCCCCCTCCCCCGCAAGCCCCTCTCTCTTTCTCTGTCCTTATATTGACACACAGACAAAGACACATTGTTCTTACACACTAAATGCAAGATGCAAAAACGTGTGTGCGTATTTGCGAGAAAAGAAAAGAAATGCTATGATACGATAGAGTAAAATTGTTGATAAAGAATGTAAAGTAAAATAAGGCTTAAAAGTTACTTTCAAATATTTCAAGTATGGCAATGCATCACGCTAAATGCAGCTCTTTATGCACACATAACGAATAGTTCTGTAGTTTGATAGCGACTGCCTGCAGCACCCTCAGACGTATGGCTGTTCTAACCCCAAATAAAACGCTGATGCTGATAATTGAAGTAAAAGTACTGTGGCAGTTCAGGCTTATAACAAATTTACATATTACAATGATCCTGAAATTGAAGTAAACAATTCCCAATCAAGCAGAAGGGGAGGTGGCGGCTGTTATAACTCCTTAACCGCCAAACCCTGAGATTGAAACTTTTCCTTAAATCTATTGACACATCTTTCTTAAAAAAATATATTAAAAATTCAAGAGTCATACTTATGAAATTCTATTTTTTACATTTCTTTGTGTGATTGTATAATTAATTATGGTATTTCCAAAAAACGTAACGAGAAAATTTATTTTATGTTTTCACTTTGCATAGTCTAGTTAATTTATTAATGTATGTGAGGTAGTAATGCGTTAAAACGGGAAATGATTCGCCAAAACCAGGAAACACACCATAAAAGATATTTTCACACATTTCTGTGATATGTCTATCAAAGAAATCATGCAACAATTATCAAATTTTATACTTTTTGTAGCTTTAAAGTAATGAAAGCATTTTTCAAACATCGGTTGCATCAGCAGGTAGACCTAATGCCACGCACAGAGACAAATTTCTTTACAATTTGAAGAATTTTCGATTTTCAGAGTTTTTAGATTTTCAACACAGTGACCTTTGAGTTGTTTTCAGCGGATTGCAAAATAGGCAAAAAAGTCAACGATTTAGCGTAACGGCATATGTAATGAATTATCAAGAAAGCTTGTAAGCAAAAATCATATTGAAATCTTCTCCTTTGCAACATGTTGACAGTTTAAATAGGTAAGGGCCTCCTAGGACCGCTCTTAGTAACTCAGAAAAGTGTCAACCCTGAATAGGTTTACAGTGGCTATTCACTAATCATATTACCAGATCTAAACAATTGGTCACATTTCCTGTAAATTGAGATTTAGTGGCAAACTCTTGATGAAGTTGCAACTGTCAAGCAATTAGAACTACTCTTATTTGTTTCCTTACAGTGAAAAACAAGGCATAATCCTATGAACCTGAATAGTTGCATAGCGAGAATGATAACAGTAGATTTGGAATGTACTCGATCTCAAATGATGCAAATGACTCACCTTTAACTTCATATTGTAATTGTTGTGTTGCTGATAATGCCTTTCCATGCCAAGAATCTTTAGGAGAACGAAAATAGTGTTGTGGCTTATATCATCAACAATATATGTTGCAACTACCATAATATTTGGGAAACAATTCTCCTCTTTCATACATCACATCAAGACTCTGATTATGTCACTGTAGGCAAATATGATATACACAACCCAAGCAAGTCAGACGTCAACTGCAATCTGCTTATATTCCGAGAGATGTTTCTTTTTTGGTATCTTCGATGGTTTTCTTGAAAAGTTACTATATATTCCCCACATAACAGCATTAGCAATAGATAAACCAGGCGGAAAACGTAATCTTGAGATAAATATTCAAACCCTGCATATAGGCAGCAAATAAATTGAGATGCTAATGCAATAAAAAACAAACAAATAACAGCATTGAGCTAGCGTAATATATATCTGTGCATCTAACGTTTCGTCAAACTTCACTGTTGGCATCCTCAGGGGAATGACAAACT
>JAAAKM020006971.1:29167759-29188915 GCA_010016025.2 Alatinidae sp. Z8VKAUB7J3 | reverse complement strand
AGCTAGCGTAATATATATCTGTGCATCTAACGTTTCGTCAAACTTCACTGTTGGCATCCTCAGGGGAATGACAAACTATAAAAGGATGAAGATCATCTATCAATAAGGAGAGAAAAAATGATCTTCAAAAAGTTACCTAACACTACAAAAATGTATACACACATATAAACAAAGGAATAGTAGGAAAGTGGTAATAATCAGCAAGGGACAGATAATATTCAAAACAAATACAAAGAGGCAGGTGGCACATTGTTTTTCAGTATGGAGCTGTACTCTGTTTTACCATAACAACTTCATCCTTGTTTATCAACCCTAAGCTAAAAGGTTGTCAAAGGAATCAAATATATATTACAACTTTTAAAGGGCTGCTGATTTGAGAGATGCACTGAATTTAAACGTAGAGACAAAACATACACCTATTTTTACGCTCCAAAACACAGCATTTTTAAGTCCAGCAGTCCTGTTACGGAATCGTTGTGTTTTTTTCTGTTACAGAATAGAAAATCAGTTTAGCATTCTCAAACACTTTTGGAGGGTGGTTCCTGATTACAAAGGAAGGTAGCAGAAACATTTCATTCTCAATATATAAATATATCTTTTCTGATAAGTGAATTCATGATCTACACTATATGCATTTTCTAAGGCAGTATAATATGATGACACTACATTTAAATTATATGAATATCATCACTATATTTGTCATTATTAAAATCTAATGTTTTGAATTTTGACTCAAAATATCACGTCAAACTATCATTCTGAAAAATGCTATTGTGTGTAATAATCAAGGAATATCTCCACTTTAAACTGCTATTCTTGGGGTCCAATTGTTCAAAAAGCAAACTTTATATCATGTAACAGTGAAATACTACTTTATTTACTTTTTGTATCTAGTAATTAATAAATATACATGTGCTTAAACATTCTTCTTGACTAAACTTTCTGACAAAAGTACATTTTAGAAACTCAACAAATTTTCATTAATACGCCACGTAGAACAATTTCCTTGATACATTAAAAGTTCCTTATCTTGGAAACTGAAGTCTGACTAAAGTCACTCATTATATCTGACTCGACGCTCATGATGCCAAGAGTCTTTTCCTTTCCATGGATATACGTAGTCGGTTCTCAATTAATTTGAGTTTTGAGAAGGAGCGCCGGTCCTTTCCAGTTTGATACTATCAAAATGAGGTATATCTGTAGAGTTATCTTAGTTTTTGAGAAAACTGTGGTGCACTTCCTTATCTATGATAAGTCTGTACAGGAAAGCATGGTGCTAATAACCTCTGGCTTCTCTTCTGTTAAGATATTGGCAAATGTTACAAAATGACATAATTCAATAACAAATAAATGCAGTGTCCGATTCATCTGGACGAGGACTGACAAGATGCTGTGCTGTGGTCCGAATCTAGTCTGAAGGTAGTTCTTCGACAAAACAGCAAAATTTACGTGATATATCTTTGAATACATGCAGATGTTGATCGAGAGAAGAGATGAACTGACAAATAAATGACAAGGAACATTTGGTACGTGTTTTTCTGTTTGACTACAATGCCCCGAATAGTGAATAGCGGCTGCCTGTCGTTGTCTGCGGACAACATTGTACAACATCATTTACTTTTTCAGCAGGTCATGCCTAGCGAGTTCGTATTGCAAGCCATTTATTGGTGGGAGTCCCCAAACACCCCTGAGCTCTTCCTTTAATCTGGCCCTGGAAAAGAGAAAGCGTGTTCTAGGAAATTGAATAGCTGAGAAGATTTCCAAAATGGGCTTCAAATTTACAAATATAGTATCTGCATTAAATTGTGTTTGTTTTATGACTCTGTGTTATCCAGATAAGGATATGACCAAACCACACAATGATCTTCATGCATCACGCTCTAAACGTACGAGAAAGAAGGTAGTTTTACACATTCATAATACCTCTTTAGTGTTTATGCCTCTTTTAACGGTATGTTAATATCAAATGATCACTTCTGTTGTCTGTTCCATTTAATAAATCGACATTTACTCCTTATTTCAGAACTCCATCGCAATTTCCGGAAGCCAGCGCTAATAATTGTGACTATTGACTACATTAAATCAAAATTACTACATGAGAAAACGTAGTTTGCAAAGGAAAATCTGGGGAACACTAGACGTGTTTTGATTTCTATCTGCCAAAGTTTAGACTTAAAGAAAGAAACGTAAACCCATTATTTGTAGAATACAAAAGCATGTGAAAGATTCATATAATTTGTAGGAAATGTAACGAAAATGAAAAAATAAATATCCATATAACCTATTTGTGTCGAACGTCACTATTAACAGAATATATACTGAAACATTGGGGAGAATACCTTTTTAACAGACATTTACAATCACGTATTATAGAATTTTAATTCAGAATCTGATGAATGTTAGGAAATTTTCTTTGATTCACATCCATATATATATTGCCTTCATTTTATTGCTTGCAAAAACAAACTTGGAAAATATTTAGGATTAGGAACTACTATAATTCAAAATCTCATCTAATCTAAATGTTTATGGGATCATTGACACCCAAGATAAGTTTACATCTTTGTATCAAAACAAATATCATCTAAAATAAGCTTTGTGGTGAAAGAAAATACTTTATAATTGTCCCAGAAAGGGACTTTCAAAATAAAGGTTTACTCTTCGGTGCAAATTTGGGTTAAAACAGTGGGAAGCGTCTTTATAGTTTGTATGATGTCATCGAACAAGTATGATTTGTTTGTAAGAAGACAACTATCACAGCCAATGTTAGCCTTGCAACAGCTAATCAAACGCATTGACACGTAATCACCTGTAAATATGCTTTCATAAATCATTTCTTTACATTCCTACTGGCTAAATGTGTGATGCAAAGAATATCGAGTGACGTTATTTCATGTAAGGATAGATTTAGAACATCAATAAGTCAGCAAATTTTAGTTTTTTCAATTTCTCAGTTATTGTAGTAAAGGAATTCTTTAAACTCTAGTCCTCTTAAGTCTAGTGCAATATTAACTCCAAATTTACTCTCTGGTTAGCTTTAGAAAATCTCAGATTGACCAAGTAACTAAAGAAATAATAACTTCGGCCAGCAGGAACATTGAGATACAAGAAGAGAGATTTAACTCTTTGAAAGCGTCACGAATAACCATGGATGAATGTGATAATGTCATTGGAGTTCGCAACTATGCATCGGATGCAGGAAAGTTGACTTATTTTGGATTAAATTTATTCTTATTACCATTTATAATTGGATTCAATTCGTTATTATTATACATCATGTACAGAACAAAGCTCTACCAAAGCACGTCCAATTTATTTGTTTGTGTTTTGAGCTTTTCTGATGTTGGCTATGGACTTGTGTCGGGAACACTTTTATCGTGGCTTTATATACAGTTTCCTTACACTAAAAAATGCAAGTGGGAAATTGGAATTCAATTTTCAACAATGTTTTTTGTAAGGACATCATTGTTCATGATCTTAGTCATTGGTTATGATCGATATCTTCATATGAGATATTTACAAAATTATCACAAACACATGTCACGAGGAAAAGGAATATGCTTAATAGCAGCAAGTATAAGCTTATCACTTGCACTCGCGATATGCTTCACTTTCTCAAGTATTTACAATTTTTATCCCATTTTAAACGCAGTCACCTTGATCTTTGACTCTGGTTTTGTACTTTTCATCAACGTTCTCTACTTGGTTACATTTTATCGGTTGTTAAAACACTCTCGCTACGTATCTAACAATCTCGAAGGTATGAATCAACAGAGGAACAACCAAGTACTGAAATCCTTAGAGATGTACAAAGTGATTTTCATGATTTTGATATGCGTCGTCATCTGTTATGGTCCATACCTGGTCACCACGCCATACGAAATCTACACAAAGATCGTTTTGAAGCAAAATGTTTACTCCCGTCTTGCAGACGCATTATTGATGTCTTATCTTGTAACCTTTCTTAATTCAGCATTGAATGCAACAATTTATCTTGTTGGGCATCGCACTTGTTGGAACTATTTAAAGACGCTATTATGGGATTGCAGTGAAAACAGTAAACGTGACACATTCGAAAGTAAAACTATTGGAGATACAAGAATATAGTCAAGGAATGTGTCCATAATTCTGTTGGGAACACTTAAAGAGCATGTTTTGTGGTATATCTAACAAAGGATATAGATCATCTCTACATGTTTGAAATATAATACAGTATGGACGCGATATATATTATATCACGATATAGTAACATGTGATACTCTTATTATATGTTATCCATTTTTTTCCTTGTCTTTTTCTATATTGTTTTGACCTGTGGCATATTATCGTGCGACAGCGTGTGTTGATGACTGTGTTAAGTCATTTGTTTCATAATGCAATTCAGTCACAACATGCAACGATTATCTGACTTTAAAGGCATTAACTTTACTGACGTCCAACAATAATAATAAGTTCCATTAATTTAGACACCGTTAAATGGTACTCACTAACTCACTCCAATACACAACGACTCCGTTAAAAGATGGGAAATGAATGGATCTATTTATGGTAGAGACGAATTGATACAAGTATTAGTCACGTATCCTAGTTATATACGAAAAGAGAAAATAGGGGAAGAGCGTGTTGGATGTTCACTACTAGACTAAGTTCAGCTTATATTGCTTGCGATTGGAGTACAATAGAGCGTACCCCCTTCTTCCGAGCATATTATTGTATACTATTTTTAGGCTCACGTGTGTTGAAAATGAAAATACTAAGTTTACTTTTATCTTGTGTACTATCAGACAGTTGTATTTGAATAAATAGTTGTACTAAATTTCCTTTAAATATCCACTGTTAATGTTGAATATTGCACGAAATAGCGAAAACATTGTGTACTTAAAAGCTTTTTTCGTCTGACACTCCTCAGAGTACTAACGTTTAACAATAATCAATTTTAGTATTGTGGATCTTTTGCTCTACTTTGTTTCTTAGCTATCTGGCTGTCTACTTGGCATTGTGGTTTCTCTCGTGGTAATGCAAATAGGTCAAAAGGGTATCTCCTAGGCCTTTTTAAGCTCTCACTGGAGAAGTTTACCACAGTTGTTTCTTGATTGTAACAACATGTTGCTACAAACAAGATGCATTAGGAGAGAAGGATTGCAGTTCAGCATTTTAAAGTAATTGATTGGCAAAGATTTTGAAAGAATTGTTTGCATGTATGTGCAATCAACGTCGGCCAATAACGTCAAAGTACATGGCTGGCAATAGGCACCTAACAGTTGAAGGTCGTATTGGCCATATTGTCTATCTCATCCAGAAGTGGATTTACACTCAGCAAATCCATGAGAAATATTCAATAGAAGACACATGAATACGTCTTACTTACTTAAAATTTGAAAATGAATACATCGAGCAAACTAAGTATAATTTTGGGCATTTAAAATCACAAATTATATCTTCAGATTGTCGTAAATCTTGCAAAAAACAAATTTTTTTGACTAAAAAATACAGTGTAAAATATATCGCGGTCGTATATGTACCATTACTTAAATTAAAACAGCTATTCTTTGCCATGAAGAAGAAAATGGTCGACTGCAGTCGGAGACAACTCGATTGCCTCTTTTTTCTTAGCTTCTAACACTGCAGTGGTAGGGATGGGCGCCACTCCTATCCCAAGTCAAGTTTTTGCCATGATAAATTACTTAACTACAGACATTTTAAGAACGTCTTTGAAAGGCAACATTTCATAAAGGCAGGTGTTTGGGAGTCTATCCAAGCTCTATCTTACTATCCCATTTGATCCAACCGTCAATTTGATTGTTTTAAACTGCGCTATTTTCTCGTTTAAAATCGGGATGTATGGTTTTTTAGGGTTTTTTAAAATTTTAGTGCTGAGTAAATTATCCTCAACTTATTTAACGCGTGCCCCCTCTCAGAAAAGGAAAATTTATGTTGCTAGTTTATTAGAAAAAATGATAGAACCAATTAAGTAGGGCGCTCTCTTTTCTAGCAATGAATCCTTTCTAGGAGAAAGTTAAACCCGTAATATTTCTATCCAAGGTAATTGCAGCTTTTTATAATTCACATCCGACGTGTCGTTTTTTTGTTCAACTACTCCTCGCTCCGGGAGAGGTAGAAATATTGAAAATCACTGCGTTCAGTAGAGATCGAGTTTTAGATAAACGGGGCGTTTTCATCGACCTTAAGATCAAGATCATTATTATTATTGCAACTAACGGTGTTAAGCGGCCCTGGGTGGCCGTAGTGATGGTTCCTTGTGAATCAAAGTTTGACATTTGCCATTAGTACTTGTTATTGCATGGCAATATGAATGAAAGGTGAATAGTCCACCGACAAGTTATTATACGTAAAACGCCAAATGTGGAAACTTCATTGACAACGTTTCGTCTAACAGACTTTTTCAGGTCACTACTGAAAATTGGCTAAACCAATTTTCCAATTTTCAGTAGTGACCTAAAGAAGTCTGTTAGACGAAACGTTGTCAATGAAGTTTCCACATTTGGCGTTTTACCTACAATTGCATGGCAATGTGTTATTGTAGTTTTGTTTTTACTTTTTGCATTTTAATGAGAGGCTTACTTAGCTAAAAATCCGGACATCATAGAAAGGTAACTGGCACAGTCAATGTTTCTTTTCTACTGCTAATTTTAGTCTGTCCAGAACTAATGTGAGCTGTTGATATGTATTATTTGCTATGTACCTGTTTTTCAGGCTTGCCTGCTCCTGGCCCTGGTCTTACTAGCACTTGCACTGCACGCAGATGCACAATGCAACTGTTCCTTGTCTGCTCTGAAAAACAAAAATGCCAAGGAAGGGAAAGGGGAACAGGCTGAAGAGGAAAAGCAAGATGCAGAAACAAATGAAGGTGAATTGTGTATTGTCATTATATATTGATTCTTCATGTATGTTTGGCGTCCGCAAGTGTTTACTTTCTTTGCATAAGCATTGCAATGAACAGATTTTACACTTTAAAACTCTGTTAATTATCGTGATTTGGTAACAAACTACTACTTTTGAAAGTTTTGAGATTTAGAATTTTGGTAGTGATAACAACAAGTTCATTCTTCTTCGGTGGCACTGCTAAACATTTTTGTACAAAGAAGCAGCACCATCTCTGTTAAATTATCTCTTATGGATGTCATGCATTCCTGGGCTTAATTTACTTAGTCTGCTTATACTGCAACAGATTGGCAAATTTTGAATACAGATGCTCACTGCGGAGTGATATCTAGACCGTGTTTGCATGCATGTAACTTTACATTGCTTGCAGCATTATATTCCCAAAGATGACAATTTTTCAACAATGTCTTTGCCAGAATTTTTTATTCTTTTTCCATGATGTCTTCCCTTTCATCCATGAACTTGTGCACACAAGAGGAGATAGTCACTTCCCCTCTTCCCGAAGTAATCACTCTGTGTTTTTTGGTTCTGGCAGCCTCTCCAACTTCTTGCGCTGTGCAGCATCTATTTTCGTCCATGTCAAACTCTTGAGTATCGATGCCGTTGCCACATATTGTTACATATCCAAATTTAACAATTTTAGTTTATTTTGCTAACTACTACTACGCCCTAACTACTACATTGTGTATAGTTGCTTCGGCAACAGATGGTTTTGGCTGTTCATCATACGGTTGCAAACGTTCTCTTTTGCCATCGTCTTTACGAATCCTACTTAATAATTGCTCTTAATGTATTTCCCTTATTGATATTGATAAGTAGTCGAAATTTGAGAGCAATGTCGTGACCAATAGTCGAGGTACGCCCTTTCAAGTATTGCATCATACATATCAAAATCCTGTTATTTGAACCCAATTCATAACTTTATGAACTGAACAAAGTTAACAGTGTTTCCTCACGTTCTTTTGTAAACTTAAACGGCCTTTGTCGCTGGTAACATAAAATTTCAATGATTAATTTTTTAGACTCATATTTGACGGCAGGATTACCACTTTGATGTAGTTTTTTTTTTATTCTTCAAATATCAAGACGTTTCTGTGACGTTATTACTTAATTGCGCTACTTACCCGCATTTTCAACAGAATCTTTCCAAGATTAAAGATCTGCATTAACTGGAATATTTATGAACACCACATCTATACGTTCATGGACATAGCATGCTCAGGTATTTTGTAGAGCGACCGTGAAGATTTGTTATCTTTTTGATATACGAGGTGCTTTTGTAATCTCCCCCACATTTGTCGTCGCTATGCACTCGACCTAAATAGGCTGAGGTGATATTTGGCATATTCCACTGTACATCTTTATAAAAGCTGCCTTACAGCTAGTGTTGTTTTTCCGTTGCAGAGGAAGCAGCTGAGCCAGATGACTCCGAAGGACCCTTGTCCGTAGAAGAATCTAAAGCACACCAGAAGTCCAAGAAACTACTCCATAAACTTATTGGAAGTGCAAAGCACAACAAAAAGAGTCATGCAGAACCTGCCATGAAACGTTCTAAAAAATGCAAATGCTAACACAAATACAAATGCTTGACCCTACAGTCAAATCGAAACTGTAAAATTAATACAGAGTTTGTATACTGATCGTATCTATATTTTAGAACTGTGCTTATAACATAGCAGTCATTCAAGAGCGCCATTCTTGTTAACAAAAGATGATTTAATTTATGTTAAAATATGTTGCAGATATACGTCATGGAAGAAAAATCGTAAATGACTTCGGATACTAAACTTTATGACGTCTTTTGTTAATGCTTTGGCTTTTTCTTTATGTTTGTCCTACTGTTACTTGGGAATTCTTTTGTTGGTTCAATGTATTTCTGCAATGCTTTCAAATCATCTGTGAGATTATATCTGATATACCTTCAGTCAACTTCTTGCTCCGTTACAGAGAATATTTCTAGTTACGCGGGATGTTTATGTCTAACTGGGCTATTTTTAATAGAGTGGTGGATTCTATGTTGCAGTTGTGAACTTTAATTTTTTGGGCTATATTTTGAGGCGTCTCATTTCTAGAAATTTTCTTGATTTATTGTTAAGGACGTAATTCATAAGATACTGCTACCTAACTTCTACGACTTTAACCCATAACCCTAGTGCTGCTAAAAGAAACTCAAAAAAAGATCTCAATATTACAACTCAATATTATATTAAATCTTACTACTCAGTGTTGCATTTTAAAATTGCCAGTCGTTGCGATAACTGAACGCTAAAAATTAAACTAAGTATAAGGACTTCATATCGGAACGCTATTTTACAATTTAATATTGCAACTCAGTAATACAATTACATCGTATAACTCACGATTATCGTCAGAAAAAATATTAGTTCTGGTTTAATCAAGTGTCTGACGTTAGATACTTCTCAAAAGTAGCAACTGAAAATCACTTTTAGCGATAACTTCATTTGTAACACTATCAACTGCTGATTTATCAATAACTGCACAATCTGCGGACTATTTATTCAATGAGTCTGCTACTTAATTGAATTCAATAAATGCGTTTGCTATCATAAATAAGCCATTTAAAAGATATCTGATAAGATGATTATTCCCGATTATATCGAAGTTGTAACTGATTAAATCTTTCTACAAGTTTCTCTCAGACATTTATAAATGATGAATTATGCAGAATTACACCTTGACGCCCTGTACTTACGGTTCTTACAACAATTGATAGGGTTGCAGCATTTCACGACTAGATGTGATATCATTTTATCCAAAATCCAAGATAGTGATCAGAATTTTACTCAAAATTAAGTTAGTGAGAGAATTTTAGAGGCAGGTAATTATTGTTTACCTTGCCCAAAGTAACCGTAAGGATCAGAACTATCAACAATAACGCCAAGAAGTATTTGCTGCAGTACCATCCATGTCTACTTAAACTGTCTTACCCTTGTTACTGTGTTCAGCAAAGTTTTAAAACTAATTTTGAGAATTCTTCATCTTTAAATGCCTCCCCATTCCCCTTCATTTTGTTCCTGCTCCCTGCAATTAGTAGCAAAGAGCACAAAGAATATGTTTTACTTAAAATTCTCTTTACTCGATTGATTTCTAATAAATCGCAGTGTCTATTTCTTTGCTGTCTTTATCATCTGCGCATTTGAATGCACCGAGGACTTTATTTTCCATTAAACGTTGAGACAAATGACAATTTTACAATGGCAGCCTTGACGTAGGTTTAAGGTATAATCTTAAGGTTTTTTTATTGGTTGGGGCGTGTAAAGTGTGATATTTTGAGGCGGTGGAGAGTTTGGAAATCAACAGCTATTATAGATCTTGCAGTAATACTATCTAAGCTAGGGTGAATCGAACAAAATTTCTATAACTGGTGTTTCCTGAGGCAAAATACGTCGCTGAACACGAATCTGTGGCGATTTTCAAAATGGCGGTCCGTATGGTAGATCAGAATATTAGTTCTTGTTCCTGGTTCCACCTTAAGTTGTAATCTTTTAAAGTCTTTTTATATGTTTTCAGGTCGTAGTATTTCAGGTTTGTAACTGTGCTATTTCAGTATAGTTTGAAATGTCACTAAAAAACTATCAGTATGACTTTTAAACAGTTGCCACGAACATCAGCGGTTTTAACAAGGAGTGCAGATATTTCAAGAACGGATTACTTACGTGTTATGTCACAGTTTGATTAATTGTTTGAAATATTTTGCGTTGGTTGCATTCCTCTTGTTGATATAGATAACCAGTCCAAATGTGAGAAAAGTATCTCGATTAATCGTTGCGATATTAGCTTTTACGGTTTTATGAACTGACCAAAGTTACAGTATTTCCTTCAGGCCACGCAAAGGAATAGATTGCGCTAACCAAAATAGTCATACCTATTATCTACTCAGCTATATCTACTTGAAGACCTAAGGCAAGTTGCATTAAGGACTTTGATTCCAAAACCTGCAGAGAAAATTTGATCCTGCTAAAAATTAACAGTATGGCATGTTACTCATCTTAGATATAAACTTAAATGTGCAAAACTTGTAATATTATCAAATACAGGGAAACCTACGACACTGAAAGCACCCCTACACGACGAAGGAGCATTGACTCTTCAGTGGTCAATAATGTTGATGGTACTTTACAGTACATCTAGGTCAGTCAACATTCCAGAGGAAGACAGAAGAAATAGGGCAAAGCAGCACTCTTTCAGTCTATAATATTGGCGGAGTATTTGTAACCATGAATATCAACATTGTTGAAGCGTATGATTCTTATCATATCTGCTAAGAAACTAGAACCATCAGAGTCCGTTATACGGACGATAATGCCGTAAGGATTTTGAACATCCACTAGCTCAATGCCTGTGACATTTCACGTAGGCCTATATATGTACAAACATACAATATTAACACTTTTTCCGCGATAAAATAGATCTTATTTACGTAAAATCCAGAATTTCATGCATGCATCCATGATTCCACGATCCCTTCCATGTTTATCAATGCAAAGATTTCTTTTAATGTTGCCATAATGTCTGCCAGCAGGGGCGTGTCAAGCCATTTCAAACTGTTTGTAGGGTTGTAGTTGTTCATAAATCACACCCTTTTAAGGAATTACTATTTTCAATAAAACCATAAACACAATTATTGCTAACTCTGTAAATTGATTCTTAATGCTCTGTGCCTAATAAATGGAGTAAATTGATGTACTTAGTAATTTTCCAATTCGTACAGCTGTTTGCAAGATGAGGAGCTTATACATTTAGTATTATGTTAACAAGAATTTGTTGATTTATCTCTATGGCATCTTTTTATCACTTATCTGAACAAGAGATTCAAACTAAAACTCAGTATCACAGATTGGGGTAAAAATCAGGATAGCTTTTCTTGAGAGAACATGGACATGGTCATCAGTCTTCATGTAGGAACACTATAGCCTGCCAGTGTTATCCCTCATCATACTGCATGGGCGTAGTACACTGTTGGCCCCATCCCATCTCAGCCTGTTATACGTACACCTTACTAGAGGCTTTAGCCTTTCTTCTGAAAGAAGACTTAAGGTCACAATATAGAACACAAAGAAGGGAGTTTAACTGCCACATGTAGACCGCAAATTAGAAAACATACTTATTTATCCACCACATACCTATTCAAGTAGGCCTTGTCTAAGACATATGAATACACCTCGTCATACCAATCTATTTCAAATAGAAGGAAAAGTCGACGGGTGTGTCGCTCTTGTATTACATACTTGACTTAAATCTAACTGTCGTTATAAACGTTACTTGGGTTAAATCTAAAAATCATTAAAATGTCCTTGTCTGAAATGTACAATGTAAGGGTTTACCAATATGACATTGAGCTTATAACTAAACCATTGTCTGCACAACGAACACAGTTATATGGAAACCTTGTATGATTATGAAAATAACCCATACTATATGCAATATAATGTATAATCGGTTGCCTACTCCATAGCAATCGGTTTTGGAAAATGTATGCTTCATATCTTTTAAATTTCACCACTTCGGCAAAAACTTGCAACATCACTTTTTAAAATTTAATTTCTGCTGTATTTCTGGCTGTTGTTAAAATTCACAAGGGATTTCAATACTTCACATTAGGGAATCTAATTAAACTTTTAGCCATCTATCTGCGTCCCAATTGTGAAAATCACAGTGATGATAGAACAGTGGTTCTTAACGTGGGTGGTAGTGCCTCCCAGGGGGCGCTAGCGCTTTCTAAGGGGGTGTTAGCGAGCAAGGGGGCGGTAGGGGTGTTAGTGATTAAAAGGGGCAGTGAGAGCTACCAAAGGGGGCGCTTGCATGATGAAGGTGCATCATGCATGTTTCGTGTTCTCTTGAAAGTATTTTTTTTCAGAATGAACTGGCTTTGGTTTGCTAAATGTACTCTTGAGTGGCAAATATATTTTCTCCCCTCTCTTTTTCCAATTTTTTCGAAGCCTCTTAATTCTTATTAGGACTTCCAGCTTAATATTTTTGGGCTGCCGCTTTTGCTATGAAAGCCTCTAGTTATAATTTCATGCTTGATGAGTATACGCATGTTTTTTGCAAGAGACTGGTCTGTAAGACATTAGTACCGGGACACCCTGAAAATTCAGAAACAGCCCATGACCCACTTTAGTAGTTTGCCCCTATTGAGTGGGTCATGCATTAATCACATTAACTTGCTTGCAGTAACTCTCTTTGAAACTCTTCCCTTTCTTTGTGATTTCCTTGACATCCACTGCATACAATGTGACTTTATTTTACAGTATGTTGATGACACTTATAAACTATTACATGTTACTTGAAAATTATTTAGTTGATTACAGTACTTTTTGCAGCTCTAAGGTGTTGTTTTTTGTTGTTTAAAATTAGATAAGATGTTTCCCATGTCCCAGAATGCTCTAACCATTAAGAAACTTTGACTACTGAAATTACTAATTTCTTAAAAAAAATTTAAGTACTGGGGCCATACCTGAGTTTCTTACAAAAATGATATGTCTACGTTGAATTCGAATTTACCGTCAGTAGTGTTAAGGGGTGTTCCAAAACAATTTTTCAAACGTCATTCAACTTCATCAGGACTGTCACAGACACAAACATTTGAACCCTGATTCTGTATTTTATTATTGCAAAAGAAGGACACGTTTGTAATTTCTCTAAGCGTGTACCTTACTGGGTGTATTTGCCGATGACATGTTTTTTTCAACTTCGGCATAAAAAGGATTCTGAAGGTTGAGTGGAACAACAATAATCTTGACTACAAAATCACCTAAAGAAGCTACTGCTGCGGAAGAATCTATTCTGTTTTGAAAGATGTTAAATACTGATCTAAAATTAGAGAGGATTCATAAACTAAGATTAAACTAGCAAATCTTTGAAACACTAACTAAAGTTAAGTTTCGTCAAGTGGGAGGAGGAAAGAAAAAGTCATTCACGATGTTCATAAAGCTATGTAAGATTGGAGTTCGGGTTTTTGAATGTTTTGATGTGAGTGTTGAAAGAGGACTGTACTTTGTCTCTTTAAATATAAAAGTCAAAGTTTGAGATTGGCTAGAAATATTTGAACTTGCCATTTCCCCAACTCTTTGTTACCCCCATTGATTGATTGATTGATTGATTGATTGATTGATTGATTGATTGATTGATTGATTGATTGATTGATTGATTGATTAACTATGCTCTGCGAACGAGACAAAGTAAGTGTGTCCATTTTCGGAAGAGCACAGTTCAACCAATGATCTAGTTTACTTGTCAAAATGTAAAATGAAATGTCTACCTTCCTGGTTCACTCATGAGACCTTACCTTAGATCTTAGTTACTATCGTAACGTTTGACTTTAAATTTGGCAGTGACGTGTCACCAATTTTCACTTTGGATACAGGCGCCGCTATCTTTCTTGGAGAATTTGAATATCCCTTAAGTCTTCTTTTTAGTTGGCTCCCGACGTCTTGCGACTGTGGTACACATTGTAAAGTCGTCTTCGCTGTTTACTGCTCTACCAGGTACATAATGTGACCCTCAAGTTTCATTCTTCTTTTGTGGCAATATCTCCTGTAGTCTCCGTAGATAGTTTACGCTAAAACTCACATTAACCTCTTACGAAAATATACGATCTGTCACGTACTGAACTAATTGTTCAAACCAATATTATAACATGCAGATATCTCACCTTATCGCTGGTTCAGCGTCAGTTGCAGCTTTCCTCATGGATTCCGCGGCACCCTGTGACTTCTCTCGAACAGAGGCAAGTGTATGCTCATATTCTTCAACAACAGTGTCATAAAGTGATCGAGGTACAGCGTTTTCCTAACACGAGCAAACCGATAAAATAATAGTCGCATTACTTGGCTAACAAAACTAAAATAGCTTGTGACATACTGCGTATAAATTAAGAACTAAAAGGGTCCCGTGGAAATAAGCCTAAGAGTTATTGAATCCAGGTTAGTGAACTACCGCAGGATGAAACAGATGGAAGAGTATTGGAAGTATGTTTGGCAGGTGTTCATATTGTAAAAAGTTATAATATACGTTTATCATGTGAATATGTAGTGCGTGTAACCGAGGATCCGCTCTAGGCTATCAATTATCTCCTACCAATGAACGATGAACAACCATGTGTGGAGGTATAAACGGAGAATCACCTTGTTATAAACTACTGTAGCAAACGTCACCATAGCGCCGTTGCACCCTTCGAAATCGCAAACAAAAGGTTTGTGAATATTGATTCACTATCAGCAAAGACAATCTTTGTCTCTTTGTCGGTATACATTGGTTAAGATTCAATATCGAGCAGCTTTTCACTGCCTTTTCATTCACCGCCATCATTTCCACCATCGAGTTATATTGACTACAACGAGTATGACACCGTAACTGGGCTTCAAAAGCTAATTCTCCCTAAATTTATATTATTTCATTTATCGATTTCTTTCCTAATAAAGTTGGTATGTGATCTTCCTATTTCCGAATATTTTGTACAATTTTTCAAAATGCTTGGACCCATCAAACACAAATTTAAGAGTAGCCTCAGTATGGGAAAACAGTCTATTCTTTAAGGAATGAAATCGTAGGTTTCTGTTACTGTAACTGCAACCTCGTTTTGTTTTTCGGTCGCTTCATGCGATCAGGTGATATATGTGATTCTTTACCAATTTCCACACTTAGAAGCATCTAATTTTTTTATGCTGATTTGGTTACATTTAATAACGCTTCCATGCATTAACTTCAAATTAAACAGTAAAGAATCTTATTGCATAAAATAAACAACCTTGATAAGTTAAGGAATCTTGATGTTTCTCTTTTAAATTTACATCGCGTCTGTGATCGGTAAGAAACCACATACAGGTACATGGTATCACCATCTGTTTTTGCGTTTCGAAAAACCGTTCAAATTTCTGCGGTTCAAGCTAACCAGTTGCCAACAAATGATCAAACCAGATCTACTTACAATGAAAATTCGAACACGTGGCTCATCCAAGATGTACTGGAAAACAATTTTGAACAACTGGTCCATTTGCGACCTTGGTGAAACCCAATTCCGAAAAACTGTCTCATATAAGACCTAATTGAGATCCAATTCCGAAAAAGTAACCAATCCAAGATCTAGTTGAGACCCAATATTGAATATATGGTCCACTCAGCCGCTCGTTAAAACCTAATGTGTAGCCAGTGGCAAATCTAAGGACTAGCTAATTTAATCCCGAACAACTGGTTGCGTACTTATTACGACCAAGTGGCCCAACTGAGACATGATTGACACTCCACGAACATGAAGAAGTATTGTAGTAGTTGAGACCTATTTGAGTATGAAAGAATGACAACTATCAATTACGGCAACGTAAAGACACCACTCACTACTTTCTAGCTATTGAAGCCACCATAGCAAAATAATTAGGACGTTGGACTCATAACTTTATTGTCATGGGTTCGAATCCCGGTAATATCCCAGAGTGTTACGCCCTTGTGAAAGGCGCTTTACTCCACAGATCCTGTGGAAGGCGCATTTAAAAACTGCAGAATTGAAATTTACAAGGTAAAGGTACATGAAATTAAACTGAAATTTAGTATATCTTGCAATGAGAGTCTTTCATAGGATGAGTAAATAACCACTATCTGTAGACGAAGTTGTGCCCGCAGCATGTGGGTGTCCGTTATACTATGTGAAACAGTGCCTTCCAGGGATTCCTACCAAAACCGTGAGAACACGTAATCCCTTGAGTAAAATACCGCTGCCTGTTATACAGGTGTCAATTATTAAGCGTGTACGAAACCCTTCTATCTTGTGGAGCGGGGAGACTTTGGTATCGGAAAATGGTTTGTTCTTTGTACAACAATGCATCGGAAACATTAACATTACTTACGATTTCCAAAATTTAGTTGTGAAAGTTTTTGTTTCCAAGAAATGATTTTTTTCTAGCATTTACAGCTAATTTGAATCACTCTACGTCAATTTAACAAATAACCAATCCAGTTTCAAATGAATTGTAACACATTTGAGATCCATTAGATTGTTCTTATTTATCTGAACATTGCAGGATTAAATTTTGCCAAATTCAATTTTCTCTGGGTCACTTAAGAACATTTTATGGTGTTTCTCAATACTTCCAGGCGACACTTAAAGTTCCAGGAGTTGTCGATGATTTCCGATATATTCGCATTTTCATCTAAATGTCCCTTTCTCGCCTTGGGCTCACACTCCCAAGAGTAGGAGGACGTTCCTCTAACTTCTGCTACAACCTGCTTTTACGGCATATTAACAAAAGTCACCAAATATTAACCTGAGATCAGTTCTTGTACAAGTGTTACAGATTCCATATGTGGCACCTCTTACTGCTGGCTTCGATATGTGGCACCTCTTACTGCTCGCTTCGATATGTGGAACCTCTTACTGCTCGCTTCGATATGCGGCACCTCTTACTGCTGGCTTCGAAATTTAACGTCCCCTATCATGTACCTGAGGTTTCACCAACAAATTTATGATTTTGCCATAAACACACAGAAAGCACGGAAAACTCCAATTCTATCGTACACTGCATCAAACAGCAATATTCACAGTTTACACAAAGTGGTTCAAACCTGCACAAACCATACTGAAACCTGTTAAGAAACAAATAGGACTACGTTATACTCCACTACTGTTAAATCACCCTGTTCAAACAAAACTACCAAGAACTTAAATACAATTTTTACCCCTCATTCTTGAAATAAAGATTTCGATATAAATGCGACAAGGTGACACTTTTCACGTTTTTAATTACGTACCCATTCATAGGGAGGAGATGCGTATCCGAGGCGGCTCTCATTAAAACATTTCTTATTCAATGGGAGCGCTATTTCGCTGAGGCGAATGTGTGGCAAAAAAGACATAATCTGATGTATTGTGCAACGTATGTTTTAATAACAAGCTGCATTAAAACTTTATTAGCTATGAAAATAATGCTAAGGATTCTATATAATGTTCATTTAAATCAAATTGCAAAACTCAGGGCACCGAAATATATGCCTTTCCAGTCTAGATGATATTGTCGAAGGTTCGTGCATACCTTGTAAGCTTTCAGTTCCTCCTTTAGACGCGATACGGTGGCTTCTGCCTTGACTGCTCGACGCTGCAAAGAATGAAAAAAATAAAATATGTTAAAGCAAACAGCGCGATCAAACGGCTGACAGGATACTTTATAATAATGAGTATCTATAAACAAAGTAAGTTAAAACAAGTGGAATTTTCAAAAGTAACAATTACCACAAAACAAGAAACAAAGACAATTCAAAAAACAAAGACAATGTCAAAGAAAAGCAAATTAGTTTTCATTCCTATCGCTTTCAGGAATAGAACCGATCGCTTTAAAATAGACCATCTTTTAAGCGATAGAACTTCCGCATTCGTGTCCACTGACAGCAGTTCTATTTTAAATGCGATAGAACAAAACGAGAGGTTCTATCGCCTTCAGTGGTCCCCGAAATTCCCCGAAAACTGGTCCGCTTGTCAACTTTTCTTGATGCAATTGGTTAGGGGCACAGCTGCACAGAAACCATGCCAACCCTTATATTCCTGTTATCATGTCCACGGTCAAATTTTGCCTCTTGTTTAAAGGAGAGAAAGCAGGAGCATGCAGACAGTCATTTGACTTTATGAGTAGTAAATACATTGACTTCACCACGGTTACGTCAATAACCAATGACCGATGTGCTCATATCCTTCCATCTATGTATACATCAGCATTGTTAACTAGTCTATTACTAACATGCCATTCAATAACTTTGTTGAACTGGGCTCTCGTTTAACGATAAATACTTTGTTGTATCATCGAGAAATAAAAGTATATTAACATCGGAGGTCACCTAGCTCAGTTGGTAGAGCGCACGCCGCGAAAGCGAGGGTCACGGGTTCGTTCCCCGGTCGTGACATATTTTCTACTTCTCTAGTGTTCTTTTCAAAGCTAATACTTTGTTGTTTGTGACTGACTTGAATAACTACCAGAAAACGCCATTAACTAGTTTAACTTATCAATTACTCTATTTTGTATTGATGAAAACCTTTGCCTTTTTCGTCATCAGAATCTATGTGAAGGTGTTCGATTGGCAGACTAGCTACAGCGCTGATGATACAATAATGTGTAAACAGGTCAGTTTTAATCCACTTTCAAAGAACAATACTCTCAAGTGTCATAACTCAGAAATAACTCAGAAGTGCTGCTCACTTTCAAACAATTAACAAAAAAATTCGAAAAATCAACAAAGCAGTTCAAATGTTACATCGTATGAAATCCCACAATCAATGCCGATCAAATCATGAAATGGTATGAAATATTTACGTTGTTAATTATCAACGGGCCTAAGCTGGTGAAACTAATTATATGAATTAATTATTTGATACAATAATAGACATTACGATTAATTAAGAGGAGTAATAATATTCTTCATGTTTATCTTGAATGCTTTGCAAAATATTTTGTTCTTACTTTGTTTTCGCCTTGATAAATAGTGCCGACAGTTATATAAAGAAAAGGTTATTAATGAATTACTAATAGTTGTACTTTACAATTGCAATCATAGTGTTTGAATGGCTAACTAAGAGTCACTAAGAAATTTTATATACATATGTTGCCCAGTATAATTTACAAAATCCCTATGCAACGAAAAGTTCAGAATTCTCTTTTCCACCTGAAAATATAGTTCGATCTAGGCCCTTGTCATGCCGGCACTTAATGGCCTTAATTTTTGTGACGCGACGTTATGAGGACCGGCGTCAACTTACGGCCGGGCTAAAAAGGGCGTATAAGATGTGCTTATACACGTGGTACGACTCGTTTTGCACATTTTCGCATATTTGTACGTAAAATTCAGCGCTGAAAATGAGACATTATAGTCGATATTCTCGCCAACTACCTTGAACATCAACGTCTGGTGTGTTATCAACAAAGAATACATCGGCTTATTAGTGGATATTTGCTATTTTTGCAATTTCTATAAACGATGTTCAAAAAGAAGCTTCTGAGTGAGGACAAAACAGGAACTTCGGTTTTTTCAAAACCTGAAGATTTTGTAGTGATCAATAAGCACCGGGTAAATTGTTTTAGTCTATTCAAGGTCTGGTCTTGACTCCAGTGCGACCAGGACAAAGGTCTGGATGTTATTTGAGTTGATGTCTCGTTTAGTTGCTGTTGCAGCATTACTAAAACGAGTTGTTTTCATTGCTTAAATTTTTCATTTTTTGCGATGAAATAATAGACGGTGGACCTTAAATAAACGCCAGTCAGGAAGAAACGCCGAGTAAAATTTCAAATTTTGGAATAAAACCTTGGTACAGGCTTTCAGTACAGACGATATACACGTGATTTGCCGTTTGCATAAATGGGTCTTCATTCCTTCGCCATCCCATTTGACTGAACGTATAGTAAACGACCCGCAAAATTATGTTATAAGTGAAACAGACTTGATGCCATGCCATGCGTATATTTATGTAGTTCCTAGTTACATTATTTACGTCTTCCGGCCATTATCTCATAACCAGGAGACCATAGTCAAAAGACGACGTAAATGCCTTGGTGATCACCTAGCAACTGAACTCATCCATAACATTACATTTTACACCTGTGACAGAGAATTGAATTCAGAAAACGGAGTTTATTTTTGATAATTGGAGGCAACTACATTAACATTTGGAATTCGTTAAAACATGAGTGATGTTTGTAAAGATTTATCCCAGTTTCCTATGCAGCCAAAGAGAAGCTGGTTGTTGGACACCGATACATCACTAGAGAAAGATGTGGGTCGCGGAAAGAGTATGGAATGATAAGGGTAAAAAGACACAGGACGTTCATTAAAGGATTTGGATAGATTTAATCAAATAAAGTAGAATTTTATGCAAACTGCCTCCGGCCCGGACAGAAAATACCAAAAACCTGCCTATAAATTACGATGATGTGCTGTCACTACCACTCCCTTGCTGGAAAAAGAGGGAGAACTTTTATTGATTCAGGCTAAATGAGACATCGACAACCGCCATCCCAAAACACCGTGAACGTTACGCTATCTTAATCTACAGATCCTTAGTTCTGTCAATAACGAGCCCATCCAAAAAGTCTGAAGGTGTAATTTTTTGCCTTGCAATACGCAATCAAAATTAATAAAATGTTCAAAATCATCCATTGTTAAGTTTTCGTTGGTTGCCGCTATATGGGTACAAATTCACAGGCTCTTTTAGTTCTTTTACTAAATATGGGTACAAATTCACAGGCTCTTTTAGTTCTT
>JAAAKM020006971.1:29149426-29162287 GCA_010016025.2 Alatinidae sp. Z8VKAUB7J3 | reverse complement strand
GTAATCGCATACTCAAAACCGGCCTTTTTCTGAAGGCTGTAAACAAGTAGCACTCTTTCGGGACAGTAATCGCATACTCAAAAACAAGCTCAACTGACTCCTGTGATCCATAGTCGTAAAAACAGAGATCATCCATGAAATCTTTAAAATTTCTTTCGTTTACGTGGAAATTAATTACCGACTTCCGACTTAAGTGATCATACGCTAAACAATGGCATTATGAAATACCTTGATCGTGTATTTACAAAACCAGGTTTTAGCAGTCTACAGTTAAAATTGTAGGCAATTCGTTAAACATGCCAAAGAGGAAAACTAGGCTTTGATAAGTATAGTCCAACCTGGAAACATTAAATTAATGTTACGTGGTAAATATTTTAGAAAATGAGGTAGAGTGCACAAACTATTACATTTTAAACAAAAACACAATCGTTTAAACGTATTAAAACGTTTTTGTAATCATAAGTCTAATAGTCTCCTTTAGACGAATAGAACATAAATGCCTTAAAAAAAGAGAATGGCAGAACAATTGTTTTGAAAACAGTGGTCTCGTGACATTGACCTTGACAGCACTGTATTTGACAACATTAGTTTTGACGTTACTGGTTTCGATAACACTGGCTTTGATGACAATATCTCCGACGATGTTAGCTTTGATAATATTGGTTTTGACAACACTGATTTCGACGACACCGTCCTTGACGAAGCTGGTCTAAACAACACTAGATTTGACAATACTGGTTTTGACGACGCTGGTTTCGACGACTCTAGTTTCGACCACACTGGTTTCCACGACACTGCCCTTGACAACGCTGGTTTTTACAACACTAGTTTTGACAATACTGTCCTTGACGACGCTGGTTTTGACAACACTAGTTTTGACAATACTAGTTTTGACGACACTGGTTTCGACGTTACTGGTTTTGATAACACTGACTTTGATAAAACTAATTTCGACAATGTCGGCTTTGACAATATTGGTTTTGACAACGCTGATTTAGACGACACCGTCCACGACAACGCTGGTTTTGACAACACTAGTTTTGACAATACTAGTTTTGACGACACTGGTTTCGACGTTACTGGTTCTGATGACACTGGCTTTGATGACACTATCTTCGACAATGTAGGCTTTGACAATATTGGTTTTGACAACGCTGATTTCGACGACACAGTCCTTGACAACGCTGGTTTTGACAACACTAGTTTTGATAATACTGGTTTTGACGACACTGGTTTTAATGACACTGGTTTTAATGACACTGGTTTTTTGACGACACTGGCTTTTACGACACTGTTTTTTACGACACTGTTTTTTACGACACTGGTTATGATAACACTGGTTTTGATGACACTGTCCTTGACGACGCTGGTTTTGATGACACTGGTTTTTACGACACTTGTTATGCTTACACTGGTTTTGATGACACTGTTTTTTACGACACTGGTTATGATGACACCGGTTTTGATGACACTGTCCTTGACGACGCTGGTTTTGATGACACTGGTTTTTACAACACTGGTTATGATGACACTGGTTTTGATGACACTGTCCTTGATGACGCTGGTTTTGACAAGACTAGTTTTCACAATACTGGTTTTGACGACACTAATTTCGATGACGCTGGTTTTAATGACTCTAGTGTTTTGACGACGCTGGTTTTGACGACACTGATTTTAGTGACACTTTTTTTTTGACGACACTGGTTTTGACGACACTGGTTATGATGACACTTGTTTTGATGACACTGTCCTTGACGACGCTGGTTTTGACGACACTGGTTTTGACGATGCTGGTTGTGACGACAATGGTTTTGATGACACTGGTTTCTTGACGATACTGGTTTTTACGACACTGGTTATGATGACACTGGTTTTGATGACACTGTCTTTGACGACGCTGGTTTTGACAAGACTTGTTTCACAATACTGGTTTTGACGACACTGGTTTCGACGACGCTGGTTTTGATGACACTGGTTTTTACGACACTCGTTATGCTGACACTGGTTTTGATGACACTGGTTTTTACGACACTGGTTATGATGACACTGGTTTTGATGACACTGTCCTTGATGATGCTGGTTTTGACAAGACTAGTTTTCACAATACTGGTTTTGACGACACTAGTTTCGATGACGCTGGTTTTAATGACTCTAGTGTTTTGACGACACTGATTTTAGTGACACTTTTTTTTTGACGACACTGGTTTTTACGACACTGGTTATGATGAAACTTGTTTTGATGATACTGTCCTTGACGACGCTGGTTTTGACAACACTGGTTTTGACGACGCTGGTTTTGACGACACTGGTTTTGATGACACTGGTTTTTTGACGATACTGGTTTTTACGACACTGGTTATGATGACACTGGTTTTGATGACACTGTCTTTGACGACGCTGGTTTTGACGTCGCCGGTTTTGATAAATCTTTCTTCCAAAAAGTAGAACTGTCTAGCACACTTACTACATTTTCCTTTGTGGATTAAACCAGGGTATATATACACAGTCAATGAATATTTCTTTATTGTAAAATGAAGGCTTTTCATTAAATATATTATATCTTTATAATAAGGTCTCCAGACAACTGGACCTGCACCTACACCTGAGGAGTGCAAGTAGAAAACAGAAGGATCACTTCAAATGTAACACAGTTTGCGTTCTCGAGACGTACAAAAGCTTGAACCGATGTTGACTGACGAAGGGAAAAATTGCACCTGACCGCCTTCCTTGCAGACAACTTGTTTTATGATGTACCTCGGCACTGGAGGAGTTATGTCTATGTCTTTTACGTCGTGAGATTCTTCTTCATGTCCTACAGAAGCATCTGAAAATATATTTGTCAATAACGATTGACTAATCTCCATACCTAGGGCTGTAGAAACCTGTATTTTTCCTTGTAAGCATCTATGAAGCTTAGAGTCTTAATCCAGTAATAATCGTCCATGAAATTGATCAACTCTTTCAACTCGTGGCAACTTTTGCGCGGATATCATATCTTTGCATGTCATGTTATAGATTAAATGCCGAAAAAGCTGATTAATCAATGTATTACTACTGACACCACGACATTAGTAAATTCAAACAAGCCACAGCAGCAGTCTCCCAATCAAAGACCCCTGATGAGCAGTGGGCCCGACATTGAAACTACCCTAAATAAACAGAAAAACCACCAAACAGGCTAACTAATAAATAAAGGGCAGCTGGGGCGTCCAGTGGCGACGCCCCTCAATTTTGGCTACCGGGCAGAAAAGAAAGCCATGAAGCAGATTCAACCACCCTGTAGGACCGCCACTCGCGGATTATGGAGAGTATTTGCCATCAGTAGGAACAGATACTACATCGATTCCTTGCCAAAGCACACCCCTGTACCAACAGGCAATTTCTTCTTTTTCCTAAATCCGGTTAAAGCTTGCGCCAAATCGGCCAATCATCTTTAAGTCTGAGTTGTCCCATGCCAATTGCTTTACTTCATCCATATTATATCAATTTTAATAACATCATTCTAAACTTTTTCCATGTCAAAGGCTGTGGTCCAGGTTTTCTATTCCAATAAACAAGTAATAATAGCTAACATCCTAAAAGAAAATTTTAAAAAACACATCGCAAGAGAACACTAGTAAAAACGAGAAGGAAACTAATTTAACTTGTGCTGTGCAGGTGCTGAAATGGTCACACTCAGAGGCTCAGTACTGACTAAAGCATCTCTTAGCAACATTAACAAGGGAAGCTCAAAGTCAACTTGTGGCAAACGTTTTAAAAAAGCCGTTAAAGAGAGAATTTGTGATTGCTAAACATTCGCCTTCCAGACCTAGAAGTCACATTAATCACAACTGGCTCTTCAAGTAAATGTTTATTGTATATTATTTAAATATCTCCCTTGTCACGGAGGATTGGAAAGCAACCGAGGAAATCAAATCTAGAACGGCACAAGCAAAACAAGCTTTCATGTCTATGAAGAGTATTCTGTGTAATCAGAAACTCATAATTAAGACCAGACTGTGAGTTCTCTCCTGTTACACCTTTCAAATCATCTTTATGGCTCCGATTCATGGATCCTTCGGAAAGACGACCAAAGTAGAATGGAGGCGTTGGAAATGCGGTTCGTAAGAAGGATTCTAAAGATTCCTTGGCCGGCAAGAATGACTGATGCAGCGGTACTGGAAGCTGCAGGTTGCCAGAGGAAGCTAATGTCAACAATAAAGAAGCGACAGGTTACCTTCCTAGGACATGCAGCAAGGAAATGCCAACTGGAACATGTGACATTGTCGGGGAGAATCCCTGGAAAACGTTCTCCAGGGACACAGAAGGTTCTAGAACAAATTAAAATATGTAATGGTTTTTCCTCACAACAAATTTTTCATGCGTGTTGTGAGAGAAGCTTAATTGCCTATGTCAACTAATATGGTACTAAACAAAACAGAAGAAGCATACCCCCTAAGTACAATTTAACAATTCATTGCATTGTTGTGTGATACGTATAAATTTTGAAACTATAAATTTTCAAAAATTTTGGAAGTTACTGAGATTATTCTATCAAAGAAACCATTATCTAAAATTTAGTTTTATTCAGTTCAACTTATGCTTACACTTATCTGAATCTGGTATAATTGTTTAGCTTTGCCTTTGCTGGTTTTACTTTCCTTGCCAACAACAAACTTAGCTCAGTCCCCTCTCACTATTTTAATCTAAGAGTTGACGCTAATTTATTATAATTTTCGTCGTCGTCTAGTGAGTCAGCTAGTGAGTTAGCTAATTGCACCACTCCGTCCTTGAATAGACATGTTGATTACAAATTGTTACACCACATCGCTGTAGTGATGCGTTCATGCCTTAAACATTTTACTTTTTAGCCTGTAATGTCTGATATTTCCCCAAGTTAACACAAGGTCACATACGTACGCATACACGTTGCAGTTTTTAACTATCACAATTACCGCCTGATAAATCAATAGCTCTCACTTAACATGTCTTTCCATATTAATGAACAGCTAGTGAATCAATTGCTGACATTGAAGATGTCTTTTGGTTTGTATGAGCAGCTAGTTGATCAATTGCTAACATTCAAGATGTCGTTTAGTCTGGATTCGTCAGCTGGTACATCAATTGCTAACATTCAAGATGCTTTTTTGTCTTAATGACCGGATACTAATTGAATTACTGACATTTTGACTCCGTATGTTTAGCTGATAAACCAACTGTTAACTGTAAGCATGCGTCTTCGTTGTCATAATCATGTAGTTAATCTATTTCTGACATTCAATTATGTTTTCTTCCAGTCATTTAGTAAATCAAATGCCCACTTTCAAATGTGTTTGTGTCCGGATGATCATCTAGTAAATCAATTGCTGACATTCAGGGAGTCTATCTACAACAGTAATGAATACATCAGTGAGAAACAATTTATAGCTAAGGAATACAGTAGTTTAAAAGTTACCAAAAAATGCAAACGTAAACGATTTTAAACAACTTCAATTGATGGCCCGCTAAAACATTGATAAGGAAAAAATCAAATTCTTTCTGTTTTTTTATGCAGCATGTATTTCTATATCTTTCCTACTTAAGTTAGCATGGTCTGGGCACAGCGAGAATCACTTAACGACTCCATTTGTCAAGATTACGACTTTGTAGAACAAAGAAATAGTTGCACAGAAGGGTTTACTTGGGCAAGCTGCTCCATCACATGCGGCACAGAATAACAAAGCAAAGCTCACAAAATCTGTTTGTGGGTCATGGCATCCCTTACTTGTAGTAGCCAACCATATTTTAAGAACCTGGGAACAAGTTAGACAACGGTGACCACATCTCCGCAAACGGGGATTTACATAATAGGGAGCACTGATTGCTGAGTTGAGAACGAACATTTAGCAGACGTTTTGAACACGATTTAAATTGTTTGGCCGTCAGTAAGCAGGTTACTCTATTTTACTTCATTTCCCGTTATCGACATGTACCCTGAATGTGCAGAATTGCCTTGAAAATGATGTTTACATTGCGTTGAATGTGGAATATCTTTGAATAGACCATGATTATCAATGATAATAAAACCGGCAGATTTTGGTGCCAGATATTAACCGCTGTCGATAGAAACGAGCACCAATTTGACGGGACTATTAATTTAACTATTAACAACTTCAAACAGCAAATACGCTTTATCAGCCTTGTTATCACCTGGTGTTACTGATTTCTGAAATGCTTTTCCTCTAATAAAGCATATATCAAAAAGCTGGAATTTACTCTTGTAAAGAATACTATTAATTCCCCAAGGATTCAATAATGAGCAAAGCATCTCGTTAGCATTAGACCATCTTTAGTTCGATGTCTGATACAATTTGTATCAGAATTCATTAATCAAGTTGGTAAGTGCTTTTGAAGTGTTTATAAAACGGTGTGACTTTATAAACAGCAAACATGACATCAGTTAAAGATGTTGTAGCAAGAAGCTATGTATAAACATAAACATTTGTGCTACACTGACAGTTTAACTTAAAGGAGGTACAGTACACTAATTTGTATCGACCCTCTTTTTGTGCTAGGCTCATCCAAAGGTGATTTATATACGTTGAATGACCTCAAAGGTCAGACCTGCTGTTAAAATATATTTTTATGATCTACTTCTTGAGGGTGAAGATAAATAGCGGTCACGCACGATGCTTACGTGTTTTACCATCATAGCCAAGTTCTGATTTTACAATTGGGACGATGAAGCACAATAGAGTTCATATCTTGCTGAATAACATTGTAACATGACTAAGGCACGAGCGTCCGAATGTCAGTAATCTTGAATTATTAAGCAGCTTCCCTAACTACTGCACCGTATAAAGCTGCCTTACTGCCTACTAAAGAGTAAGAGCAATCAGGGTAATTGAAACTTATACTCAAGTAGACTAAAAATAAAATTTATAAGTGTGATTTAACAACTGCAGCGTCTAAGTGTTATTATTGAAGTAAATTAGACGATCTAGTATACTCTTTACAGCCTTTTTGCTAGAGAGTATCTCTGCACTATCTGCGGTACCGTCTCTGAACCTGCTTTCCTTACAATTGAATACTCCTTATTTAAAATTTTATACAATTTGACGGAAAAAACTATAGAAGAGGACATTACTAATATCTCTTTTGATGTCTCAATTAGATGTTTTCAAAACATTTATCAATTGGTTAGCTATATAACACTTTCACCGTATTCTATTCATTTGAATATTTTTCAAATCGTTTGTATACTTGCACATCACGAAAAATAAAAAAAACAACTTTCTCCTATTTGTTTCGGAAATGCTCGGCAATGTTGTTGCCTAAAATTCAGTTTAAAGAAGTAACAAATTTTGTATTGATTTTTGTTTGTAGCTTATTGTAGATTGTAAATTTCCTCTACGTTTTTAAGCAATGAGGTTCTTTAGGGTAGCTCACCAAATATTGTCTTCGAGTCAAAAAGTGTTCCCAATATAATTTTAAAAGACGAGTTGAATTTTAATTTAATTTAGTGTTATTTAACCATGGTTTAATATTATTAGTTATAAGTTTAGTTTTGATATTTCGGAAATGTTCGTTTACATTCATAAGTTTGCAGATAGATATACATTTTGTTCGAGGTCAAGAGAACCCCAAATATCTCTGTTAAGCGAGGACATAAAAATACCACTCTACGTCACGGCTGTCACTTTATTTTGCTGATAACGTATCTACATATAAAAGTTTAATGTATGGATTAATTTACTCACGAAAGACTAGGGTAAATGTTATATAACACTATGTGTGAAATTCAGGCCGAAATAACTAATAACTAATATCTGTTATAGTTCAGTAAAAGCCATTGCCCTTCTTTCCAAAAAATGTTGCATGTTTTGATTACCCTCGTTACTAATCAGAAATATGCATTAATTATATTCGTACGTGTCAGGAACTTTCCAGCAACCATTACGCGTCCAGCCTCTTCCCGTTGAAAATCCATTCTACAATGTAATTTCTGCTTTAGGTTATATGGTATGAAAAAATTGAATTTCATGGAGGGGGGTGGGGTGTGGGGGTGTACCATGAATATTAAATGCCACAATTTGGTGTTTTTCTCTCAGGTAATGATAAGAGATATTTCATGTAGTAATATGTAAATAAACAACTCAAAACGTTAGTGTTTGAGATATTTGATTATATGTTTTTCAGTTCAGTCGCACTTTCAAAGTTATCATATCAACTCAGCTAATTCCAACACCGATTAACTATGCACTTGCAGTATTTAGAGGGAATTTGACGCCGAGCATACAATGCAAGATCCAAACTTTGTAAGTTTAAGGGCTTCGAGACTCGATCTGGGTCCTGTTACAACATCCTTGAGCTGGATACATACAAACTGTGTATGCGTTATCGTATTAAGATGTACAATAGGAAAGACCAGAGACAAAGTAACGGGAAAGTGACATGTCTACCTGTTATGTTGTTGCAGGTGTATCAAGAGGAGTAATAACTAACGGGTGGTCTAAAATGCAAAATAGCCTTTGCTAATAAAGCTAATTTTAAAAGTGTCTGACGCTGAAAGGTAACTACAAATGAATTAAGCTTAATTTTATTTTATAATAAGACTCCTCTAGAACAGTACCGTAGCCAGGGGGATGCTAGGTATGCTTAGCATCCTCTAGAAGTAGACTTCAAGTTAAAATAGCATCCCCTAGTTCATGGTCGTCTGTCCCAGAGTTTTGAAATGTGTCAGAGCATTTCTCAGACTTGTTGAATACCCTGCTCTGTATATCTTTTTCAAGATATCAAATCTGCAGACCTAAATCTGTTCATGTCTTATCCCTTCACTTTAGGGCCCTCGAAATGATTCTAAAATGATTGTAAAATGCAGAGATGTATCGACAAATGTCACACCAAACTTAAAAGGGTTCACCGATTTTCCAGAAGGGGTTACACAAAAATTACGTTAATTGGTGAACAGGCTGGCCCGTACACCGAAAAAGTTATCAAGCATGCCCTAAATTATCCTCATAGGTAATAAACATGCCCTACAGAGATAGTCTGGCTACGGCACTGCGCTCATCGTCATTGAACCATGTGGCTGCCCGGAGAACCAGGCCATTTCCCTGCTACTTTTCCAAATCTGCCCTCCCCTTCGTTATTTATCGTATGTTCTTGCTGATTTCTTGCTGCAAGTATTCCAGTCTGCCCGTCTCCATTTAAGTCCTACTTCCAATACTATTTAGTCGTGGCATTTGTTTTACTATTGCGGTATAAGACACTGTTCGTCATGTTGCCCCCTTCCACTTTCGGCACAATTACGGCACCCCTGTGTAAAGGTCTATTACTGTGATTGAAGAAGAGAGTCAAATTAGTTCAATAAAAGAAGTGTATATCGAATTGCCTTTACTGCATTGGGGAGTCCTCTTCAGCTCAGGTTTCGTCTATATCTGTAAGACCTAAACAGACAACATACACCTATATGTTTTGTAACAACTACATAATTTTTATGAGCCTCATGACTCTGGCAGACGGTGTCCATTTCGGTTTCAAATTAGCTTTGATCGACCCCTATTCGGTAACTTAAAACCAGGTTGATTCTTGAAGAAGCCATTCTTTATTTACGACTTAATTTGACCCTCAGTATTTCTTCAAGTTTCTTCACGTTTCTTGAAAATCTAGCTGGTACATATTTCCATGCAGGGTACTAGAAAACCGGGGAACGTGGGTACGCCGTTCCCTCGAAGCGACCTCAAGTCAAGCGAAACGCGACCACAGGGAGTGTAAGTCATAAATCAAAGAATTGAGATTGAAATATGGCTGTGAAGATATGAATATGTTGCCAGATCTTTCAGCATTCATGTAGTACCAATTGTACAACAAACGTCGATCATCCTGTTTTATTTGATTAATTTTCAAAAGCGATCCCAAACGGGATGTGACAGGATAAAAGTGATCTCTGTCTTATGAGATTGTTCCTTCTTGTATAGAAGCACGCTGTTTGAGATTGATGAACTGACATTTTTGGTGTTCTAAATCAATATTCGTACTACTAACACTCAGGAGCGGAACCAGTAAAAACTCCCTAAATTTTAATGCCATTGTAGGTGCATTGCACTTAATTTTGCAACAATGCAAATTCATTACCTCTCAGAAAATTTTGCCGTTATTTTCCGCGCTCCCTTGAAGTTTTCAGTTTTCTGCCACCCTGTTTCCGTATATAATTATACACGTACCAAGAATCATGTTGAATCAAATTTTAGTTCCTGGACTTTGGCTTATTCTAAAAGTTAGTCTTAATGACAGAAATAGTCATTGGTGTAGGAACCATGTGAGGAAGATCGTCGTTTGATGGTTGTGGTAGCGAACGCGCACAGTGCTGGATTCTTCGTTGGCTTTCAAAACCCATCAGTGTTGCCCTTATAAACAACATTTAGTACCTACGCCACTGCTAATGACTGAGAGAATCGATTTTTCAATAAATATAATAAACAACCTAATCGAGGCTGAAAAAATGACAGCGAAAATTATTTGAGCGACCTTACCTGCAAAAGATATAAAAGTAATTTTATACCATGTAAAGGGACAAAAATTCTGAAATCTCGTGAAGAGCAAATTTTTAGTTTTTAGTGCTCTTTTTAAGAGTCTGCTCTTGTTTCATATACATATATATATAAGTAGTCAACAGACACGTAGCAATTATTATTTATTCGTCACGAGTGAAGCATTACCACAATAGCTTGCCTTATTTCATTAAGGGTAGCTGAGGGGATTCGGACCCGCAACCCATTGGTTTGACAACCCCAAACCTTAAACATTTGACCATCAAGTCCTATATATAATTGTATATACAGTACATGTATATATATATGTGTGTGTGTGTGTGTGTGGTTTGATGTGTGTATTTGTGTGTGCGTGCGTGTGTGTGTGTGTGTGTGTGTGTGTGTGTGTGTGTTTCAATTCTTCCTTTGTCTTTTTAGTGCAGTTGAGATTGTAAATTTCGTGAAACAATATTTGCATTTTATAGAACCTGCAAAATCACAATTACAAGGTTTTTTGCCTCGTCGATCTCCTTCCCCATTAATTTTAGCTTTGTTAAGGCCGAAAATTAAAGCACTTCCCATAGATATTTGTGGGCTATCCGTTAGAAATTCGTTTGTTAAGATAATAAAATAGCTGACAAAGCCCTAAAGAATTTCTTGGAAGTGATTTATCCCTCGAGTACGTCACTGTGATGATCTATGAAAAATTATGATTTAGGTCAAAATCCTCTTGATATTCTTTAAGTTAACCAGTTTCTGACAGTATTTGCGCTACATTTTGAAATGGGCAGCATAGCTTTCATAGATATGCTTCCGCTGCGTTCCTAATCATCGACGACCACTATGGGGAAGTTAATTAATAAGATGGAAGTAAACTCAAATTTATTAAATCTGTAATACATTTTTAAGATATAAGCAATTTTCAGGGCTAATATAACCCGGTAGGCCTCCCCAACGGTGATAGAGTCACAAAAGGGGTTCCAAGGGGCACTTCCACATACATACTGTGATTGTGTAGTAAAGTAGGGTACATCAAGGCAATGTGGTATACGTCTGATTAAGAGGGCTGGTACAACTTAGCAAATCCTGGTGTCATCTCTAATATCTTGTACTTTATAAAGAAAACTGAAATGGGCCGTGCCTCGTTAATGATGGTTTTATCCTAATTGAGGCGCAACCTTAGCATTATATGTTCCCACGCATTGCCATTAGGCTCTTGCCCTTTAGGTTGGTCTCCGTTTCTTAAAAGAGTTCATTACTTACTGTCTGAATCTGAGATCATTAAACATTTTTTATAACTGGCTAAGTAACTTCAAGAAAGGCCAGTGAGGGCCATGTAACCATTTTCTTGGTGCAGATTGGGCAGAATAAAAAACTGTTGGGCAACTGTACAAACCGTGGCAAGAGGGCTGTACAAGTAAGCTTTGATGACCGCCATGTCAACAACCGCAGAGTGATTTGCTATCTTCTGTTCTTGATAGGAATGTAATAGTTTATGGAGTACTAAATTATGACGTCACGATTTCATGAGTATCAGAAATTTGATGATATTTTGTACTCATTGCATTCCTCCTGTTCACATAGATAACCTGTTCAAATTTGAGAATGATACCTTGAACAATCGTTGAGATACACCATTTTAGACTCTAAATCATGCCCGTCAAAACCTTGTTAAATAACGCAGTTCATAAGTTTATAAACTGAGCAAAATTGACAGAGATTTTTTTGTATTAAAGCAGCTATTTCTCGCAGCTAATCTGAGATTTGAACGCGATATTTTGTATACGGCCATTCGGTAGCAGGGTTAAAACAATGATGTAGTTATAGTTGCGTTTACTCGAAAAAAAGTAATTTGTGACGTCATCACTTAGTACTCTGTTGCAGACAAGTTACCACGTGACTATTTCCCATAAAAGGACAATTTAGAGAAAAGAGGGGCTTGGGGGTTTTTTGGACGCAAATGCCACCGAGGGCTAGATAAACTGACGTCGCGGGCCGAGGGATTGGGCCCTTAGTACGGGAAAATCTCTCAACATATACACTGTAGGAGCATGGGGTTCGTGGGGGTTCCCTGGGTCGTGGGGTTCCCCTGGAAGCATTTAAAATTTATATGCTTGCAGTTGTATTTTCCCAGCATATGAAAGCATTGAAAGACTGCATAATTGATGTACATTATGGCATACTCACGATCGACAAGTTTTGATGTCGAAAGCCGGAGGGATGAAGCCCGTGGGCCCTCCTCCTGTTTAAGCACCTGAGGCGGTCCTTCTCAGCGATCGATGATTATGCCTGTAGTTTGCGTCACCCAACATTGGAGTATTTCACCATGCATGCCTTGTGACTTGCATGTACTCTAAGCAAAGACTTTGTT
>JAAAKM020006971.1:29079617-29112854 GCA_010016025.2 Alatinidae sp. Z8VKAUB7J3 | reverse complement strand
GTTATCTAGTTTACACTACTCTTACAAACATCTTTCCTTCTACATAAATGTTTCCAGTAATTTTTTCCCAGAACTACTTTGCACATTACCACTCTATTTATTTTTCTGCCTTTTATTCAAACCAAGGGCTGGCAATCTTTTCTAGGTTGGGTTCAAACAATTTCTGGTATCCTAGGGTAACAAGTAGGACCAAAACAGGCGGCAACCTATCCTAAAGCAGACTTCAAGATCAAAGCATTGCCTTGCAACTACAGTGCTTTTTTTCTTATAAAATAATACCCCGAAAAAAATGTTTTGTAGTCTTACTAAATTCGATTTTTGAGGTATGTTATTTTGCTTTCTGGTGCCTCATATTTGCTGGTAGGCTTATGCGAATCAGGCTTGGTGCTATTGAAAGCAATTCGTAATTCCGCCTCCATATGCTGAATTGTAAAATTTGAAGGAAGTTTTTGTTCTTCAAATTTGTACATTGCTCTCTGAAGTTAAAGGGACTACTTGAAAAATCCTTGCGAGCGAAAGGTTAGCCGTCCCGGAATGAAACTGATTACTGCTTTCGTTAGTTATAACTAATTACTGCTTTCGTTAGTTATAACTAATTTGATAGCCATGGAGCTCTTAGGAAAACTAACTAAAGTACTCGGGAGTAAACCACTGTCAAAGAATCTCATTCATCAGAATCTTTAAGTTATCCTTTTAAGGAAAATTCCTTAGAGATCCTATTGTTGTAAATATTTCGTAATTTATATGTGGTACGTAGTTTATCCCTCGATCAATACTGTAAATATTTTATGATTTATTCAAGATTGTCTTTTTGTGATGTGCAAGTTGCTTAATATTTCAACGTAAAAACATTTCAGCATGGTATTTAGATTTTGAGCACAAAGGTTCCCCAAGTTTGGGGACTCTTTGAAGAAGTTTTCTTCGGACAACGCGCCAAATGGCCAATTAGCGTATCAAAATCGTAGACTGGCGTAGTGTGGTAAAGATAATTTTGTAAGTAACATTTTCGTCTGTTATTTGGTATCAAATCAGCAGTAGCCTTTTTCCTTCTTGTTGTTGTTCAGGAATAACTCAATGTGAGAAAGAAAAAGGACATCATTCATCTCGAAAGTTGAGCTGCACGTGTCACTGTAGAGTAATCTTATTTAGTTTTCTCACATTTTTAAAAAATTTAAAACATATAATTCCCAATTTGACCTGCGTTTAATTCTGCCTTCCCAAGCTATCTCACGAGTACACAAAGAAAGAATATGGAAATGACACCTGATTTAAGAGACATCTCGGTATATTCTTTCTAAGCTATCTTGCATCTTCTACTGAGAAAGAAATGAGATGAAAGCAACTTCTCTTTGCTTTGCAAATTATTCTCATCAGATTAATTTTGTATCACTTTATAATTCCTATCTTCTTAAAACGTAGTTTCCTTTTCATTGTAAAATTTTTCTGTAGATGATGCAAGGTTGCATCGAAACGTTAGAAAAATATACCGGGATATATTTCAAATTATGTCATTTCCTAGGTTTTTGCATTCCTTATCCGAATTCTTATGACCCGGTATCATCAAATTAAATCTGCTCTACTTCTATATACGTTCAGTTTACTTTACTACGTAACAATATAGTATATAATTTCTTAATATTTAGCCATGTCTCAATAATAAAAACTCTTTGATAGGATTTTGAGGAACTTTTTGGTAAGATTTTTGGCAGAGATGCCCTAACCTTATGAATATTTAAATTTTCACCACCTTACCCTGAGTATCTCAAATGGATTCTTAAGAAATAAAGAAAATAAGCCACTCCAAATACTGTGGAAGTATGCCACATGAGTTGATAGCATATATACATCTAAAGCACCTCATCGTATCTAATGAAGTTAGAACGAGTTAAAGTCGGATTCCTAGAAACGGTGTTGATGTTGTAGTGGGAGGAAAGTTCTGTCTTTTGACATTTAAGGAAAACATGGTATTTAAAGGAGGGATGATTACTTAACTTTTCATTAAATCCAGTATGAAGTTGAGGACGATGCATCATAGAAACATAAATAGTACATTCTCGGTCCGGGCTCCGCCAAAGCGACTTTAAAAGTTTCACCAGGCGCCATATGTTTATGACGTTGGAATGAGGGGGGATTATTTTTCTGATTATTTTTCTGGGGGCGGGGGGAAGGGTGTACTATTCGTTTGTCCTGTTCCTGATGCAAATTTCTTTGTTTGCTATGGCTGTTGTGTGCTCCTATTGAAATTAATCTAATTTTTTTGTCGTCATGTTTGAAATCGAGATGATCTGGCAGTATTTGTTTACATATCTTATATATGTGTTCATTTTACGGTTACAGTTTGCTTGTGGCACAATGGTGGCGCTAACTCTAAAATTTTGAATATAATCTTGGATTTAAAAAAGGTAGTGGTGCAAAAGAAGAGATTAGCACTCTTAAGTTTTCCAAAAACTTAAGTTTATAAATTCGGATAAATGATAACATAATATGACGAGCGTGTGACACTTTTTCTGTCATTCGTATTATTGGAAAACTGGTGAGCTGCAAACAAATAGATTTGTCGACAGAGCGCCGTATTCTTTGTTTTAGTGAGTGCAGCTTCCAGTGTATTACGGTGAAAATGAGAACATTTGATGTTATTCCAACCAGGGTAGATTGCGATGTAAGATACCTTATAAAACTGATTTTTATGAATCTGCAGTGCATTATACATGCTTCTGTTGATTCTGTTTGTATGACTGTATTGTAATCAATCAATGCGAATGATAGCTGATGTACGAAAAGTCTTCAACCACACCCAATGCTTGAAAGATGGGGCATAATAAGCCATCGTAGTGCACAAACTGCAATGGTGAAAACAGCAACCAATGACGATTCTGTAAGTTTATGCCATTTGACGATATTGTGTTGAATAGATCCCCATTGGCCTTATTTGTCCCGCAATACAGAGCTTGTGGTCGAGTTTTGGATAATAATATAAACTTTGAAAAGATAGTCAGTATTAATTGAAGTCGAAACTTAATAGGCCCACTAAAATCTATAATTATAATAGTAAGGATACACTGAAAAGCACAATCGATTTTCTTGCAAATTAAACGAGGTGGGAGGGTGTGTAATTTACGGAAGGATCTAAAATCTAACTAGAGAAAGAAATGAATATTGCACCCTGAAGTTGAACCCAGGAACGTCCTTAAAGGGGAGCGTTCAAGAGTACAAGTTATGTTATGGCTAAACCGATATTCTATCCACCTCTATTGAAGTTGAAGCATAACCCTGCAGAGTCATACCAAATTGTGTAAGTAGACTGACCTTCTCATTACGTACTCTTGGGTGTCTAATAGAAGGGGGGTGGAATAAACGGGAGGGTTGGAAAAATCCCCAAAGCGTAATAAACGGGGGATTGGAATAGCCGAGGGGGGGTGGAAAATGACCAAAAATGTCAGAAGTCAATGTTTAGAATCAACTGCAACTTCATATACGTAGGGTAATACAACACAAACAATAATCACTTATTCGAAGTCATGGTAGCCTTCCAAGATATTTAAAATATATTCGTAACCTTCGACTTTCATCTTTTTAATGCGTGGTTTACATATTCTAATAAAGTATTTTGTACTTGCTCGCCAAAGTACCTCCTCAAAAAATTGTCATGGGTGGGAGATTACTTAAAAATTAATAGGCGGGGGCTGGAATAAGAATTAATTAGCTGGGGGGACGTCTATTAGGCACCCAAGAGTATGCAGGGATGCGCTGCCTGCCGATTTCATGATCTGATACGACGACTAGAGCAATGACGTTCGTCTGTGTTGCCATTGCATATTTGTCATTCTAACTTTGATATATATGGAGTTAGGTCATGAGAGTGCGACTTTCCCAGGTTCAATTTTCCAGGATTTCTCGGTCTATTTGAAAAAATCATGCGACATTTATAAAGTTGTCTAATTTGAGTCTACAATAGAAATACAAAGTTTATACCTCCTTCTCCTTTTATTGTTACGTGTGATATCAGAATGACATCAGAGACGTGTTTCTTGGTTGGGATCGCTTGACACAACTCTTCACTAAAGCACTGCACGCCATAGCAATTCTTTCCAGACATGAAAGCCACATCGCATCCCTTTTCTTCGCAGCAAAGCTCAACACACAGCTGCATAGCAACATATTGGGCTAATTTTCTGAAGTATCCTGCATGTATTCCTCCTTTCAATGTCACATTTCGGCGGATTGGGCTTGAACTGCATGACCCCTCCTTTTCTACATCGCGCTTTCCAAGTAGCGCCATAAGGGCGCTTTCATCTTGGTTCAATACATCTGTGGAAAAAGAAAAAAATATGGTTACTGTCAGGTCCACAATGGTAACCGTAGAGGGTTGTTGTTCTCGATAATAATATTTTGAGTATGATAATGTGGAGTCAGCAATTTTTGCATCTTGTTCCCTCAAGTGTGTCTAAATGTAGTACCATATCAGAACCTAATGCATGTAATCATGGGGGGCCATCTTTTTCTCTGTGATTGGCATGAGGAGCCATTTTTCTTGATTTTCTAACCACACAAATAAATGAAACTTGGTATTTAATGGTAAAGATAACTTTTGTTGAAGGGGGCACACTCTCTCCTTATTTTTGTCTTCATTTTCTCCTAACTATTTCAGAGTAAAGTTTAGGACTATATCTAAATGAAAAACAAATCAAGAATCGTGTGTTGAAGTTTACTGATTTCTCTTTCACTTCTCTCAGTTGCAAAGCCAAAAGCAACCAAGAGAATAACTAAACACTATTTAAATAGTATGGCAGATAGAACTGTACTATGTTCCTGACTTCAAGGGCAGAATTTCAAGCAATACAGCCTGGGATGTAACAGGGATGACATACATGCTTACTGGACTATCATCGGACCAAAATCCTTATCTGTACTTAATCCATTGTCGCCCTCCTACGTCCTGGTGCAATATTATCATTCAGCACATACCATGAAAGTATTGTATGAGAAGGGAATAAGGGAACAAGGAATTTTAAATGGAATTCTTTTTATATTGTGGCTTTTGCAAGTAATTAATTGATCCTATTCTTGGTGCATTTGATACGTGTTACCATGTTTGTAGCATGATTGCTTACTGCTCTTTCTTTCTATACTACACATCAATTTTCCTATGTTGATAAGGCTTATGTTGCCGTATAAAAGGAGCTAATGAGGAATAAAGGTGGCCTTTTAGCAGCTTATGAGGTTGACACAGTGGTCTTAGACCTCTTGCACATATGGAAGCTAGGATTAGTAGTAAACTGCTACAGTTTTGGTTTTAAAGAGTCACTTCAACGTACTAACTTGCTGGCAAGACTTGAGTTTACTGACGTTTTCTCTTACGCAATAAGTAATTTTAGTGCTTCACAAAACAAAATGGGGAGATTTGGGTAATTTAAGCTGCGGGGCCCATAAGAGTTGAGCGTTAGCATTTTGCACTCTCAGATTCAAACATTGGACATGAGATCACTATAATTTGGCTTCACTTAATTTTATATTAATTTGTGCAGAGGAGAGTCTTATATAGGAAAAAGTTGTTTTCATAAAACTTGTTTACAGACAAATCTATTAGTCAATTATGTATATTCAATTGATATTTAGATTTATTTGAAATTCGCCCGTTTTTTAGATTTTTTAAGAAGTAGATTGATGGGCTAGAAGTGTATTGTGCGTAAAATAAGAGCATATTTCTATGTAGTTTAGGAGATATGGTAGACATATAAGTGGGCTGAGAGTGAGACTCTTCGGATTACTGTTTTTATCCAATGAGTGCCATTAGCTAGTCGTTTAGTTCCATTCTTGTTCAAAAAACTCAGTTCTACGATATACTATTTTTTGTGGGTATAACTTTAAACTGTCACTTAGCACACAGCATTAGCTAACACCGACAGACGTATTTGAATGCTCTATTAAGATATCATCCGCGAAGGAATAATTTTGCCTGCAGTTGAGTGAAAATGAAAAGGTTTATTTCCCTTTGTTGAATATTTATTTACTTAGGTTAGTGTCTGCTATCCAGTAATTTGTCTGTTATTTCTATTGTGTTAAGATGATTTTTGTGGATTGAATGGTTTTTCCGTTGATTGCTACTGGCTATAGCTATGGGATTACTGAAGAATGGCATTCAGACAAAAGTTCTGTTGTGCAAACAAACAAACAAACAGACAAAAAAATAAACCATCCAATTTCGGACAAATTGCAACATCCAGCAGCATGCGTTGCTTTTCCACGAGTGTTTGACCAACAGTACTTAACATAGTTTTTTTTGGTTACTTCTTTACTTTTCATACGTACCAATTTTTCCAACCACCCTCAAATCCTTCCAGTTGAATCTTTTTGGTTACCACCCTCATAGTGTATTTTCGTACCTGTTAGCTTACTAACATGCCGGATGATCAAGAATTAGCAAAGTCTAAGAGAAAAGCATGCATTTTCAAGCAATGTTATTGATTGCTTTCTCTGTCTGCCGTAGTTTCACTCTCAGTATACACTATTCTGCTGGCGTGTTTGTAGGACTGGGGAGTAGATCAAACGCAGTACCAATTCTATTAACTTTCCTTGAACACTAAATTTGTCCTATAGGCAAACCTAAATTTGCCTGGAGCATCGTCTCTGTATATCACTGACAATCACACCTTAAAAATGAACTTATTATATATTTCTACAACATGATCGTATTTTGCTGGGCTATACTCACTAGTTATACAAAAGGTATTTTCTGCGAGAGAATCTGTTATCAAGTTATGCTACTTTGTATCTTGTCGATTTAAAAGCCAGTAGATTTCAAGAAGCTAATGTTTGAACTCTTTGGTGCCTATATATCCATTTCAGTAATTCCTTGGATACAAGTTGTCTATGCAAGTTTTGCTTTTTATGGTCTCATGGAAATGCCGATTCTCTAGTTTTTAAACCTCAAGGAACGATGTCAGTCAGCAGCTCAATAAGCACTGAAGATCTGACACCGTTTTTCGAATACTCTATTGCAGCCATTCCCTCTTGGATTCCTAAGCTGAGAGAGAGAGAGTCAGTCTCAACGGGTGAAAATACAGCTTTAAAGTGCCACACAGTTGATGAGGAAAAGAGGAAATCTGGCGACAGTTGTATCACGTCTTCATATTCCAGCCGTATACATTAGCCAGTTCTAAGAAATTAATTTTTGATAGCGTATAGCCTTACTTATAAGTAACTATTTTGTGAAAGGGCTCAAGCCCCTAGATATTGGCCAGCCTGCCATCTTACCTTTAGATGAACAATGGGGGAAAAATATCGGTTATACTTCAAATCAGTTCGACATCTATCTTTCAAATTCTCGTATATGAGTGTATATGTTTGCGTTCCTTGTCTAATAAGATCCCACATATATTGTAAAGCACTAAAGTGCATTATCACTTATATCCTAAACAATCAGTCACATTTAAAGCATTCCTTTATTCTCGCAAGATCTCGGTTTCTTTTAAATGGTAACTTATTGCATAAGAAAGAAAACCTTTCGATTTTAGATCGTCTGGTACCCGTGCAAGCCATTCTTCTTTCAACATTTCCCCGAGATATGGTTGCGACAATCGACGCTTCTCTTATCAGTATCTGTGATCTTTGATCCATTACAGGGTGAGTGAACTAGTTATGAAATGCCAAAACCAGGGGACAAGGCGAACATCCATGAATACGCAAGTCAAATATTTCCACCCGTAAAATCAGTCCATAACAAAAACAACGTCTTGGGTATTACTATTTAACTTAAACTATCATATAACAGTATCTGTTAAAGGACCAACGGCCTGAAATTTCAGTAGAAGCTCAGGTTTCATAGACGAGCAGAAAATTTTTAATTTCGTCGTTATTAAAATGCTTTGGTCAACTTCATGATGCTCCCTATAATTCTTGATAACAAAATAAAGCTGTAACTGATTTTGCGTTAGGAACAAAATTTTAAATTTGATAAAATAAATACCTACAACTAACTTTATAATTTTGTAAGGATTCGTAACTCCGTAAGCAAAGGTTTGACAGCAAAAAATAAAACAACTGCACACAAACTGAATATCTTTTTATGTAGTATACTGAGCGATTCAAGTACCAACTAAAATTAGCAGTTTCTTTCACTACATCAGGCTCATCTGCAATCTGTTCCGTCCCATTTTCATGGGAGGTAAACGGTCTGTGTGTGTTTTAAATCTCAAGGACTACCACAAAGGAAAGTGGGAGCAAAGCGCAGGAGTTTCCTATGCTCTTTGCAGTACTAACAAGGAGAATCCACTAAAATACTAGTTCTTAGAATGAGCCAACTTTGTGATTTAAAAATTAGCCTACAATAATCAGGCTTGTAATATTGGTTGTGGTTTGATAAATGTATTCACTGCATAGAAAAAACGTAGGTTACGTCCGTCCACAGTCTAAAGTACCTGGGCAAACGATGAAATCTCCCGGTCCAAATGAGCTCCGTCTTTCACAGACTGAAAACTTAAGAAACATTCAGTAATGCCTACAAAGAGAGCATACAGGGAAAAATGTGTAAACTAATAATTTTGGTTCTTTAGGTAAACATTTAATGGATCTTACCTCGTTGAAATCGCTTGCCATGGCGGGGTTCCAGACATCCAAAACACAGAGCCGCCGTTAAAGCAAACCAGGAAAGTAAACCCATTCCGACATTTTGGTGATTTAAAAATAAGAAGTCCTCTGCTTTGTTATTGTTGATACCTATCTTTTTACTTATTGATAATTGATGCTTTGTTTTTATGTATAAACTCTAGGTAAAACATTGTTATTATTTCTAAAAAATTACCGACATAAATTAACAACGGTTTTCCGAATGGCGACGCGTAACAAGTTTGTTCCACGGCATGGCTTGGTTGAATAATTCAACAATCATGACGTAATTGTGGATCGAAGTCAACTTGGTTAACTTTTGGCGCGTAAATTTTGACAGGTTCAAGATCAAGTTCAAATTAGCTTTGAAGACATTAAAAGGAGTTACATTTTCCATAGGGTAGGAAAAATCAGCTTCAAGATGAAAAAGAAATCAGAAATTTTACAATATTATGTTCCAAAATCAATGGGGAGAATTTTAGAAGTGGTCAGTCGTGATAAGCACCGATGAAACTTGATCATGTGACTATGGCACAGCTGGATAAAGTCTTACGGGTGCGTGCGCATGTTTATTGCATTCTTATAAACACAATTAGGAAGTTGGACGGTTCAGTACCCTTGATTGACGGAAGGCCGAGCAACCGTTCACACATTATTAACTGGATATACACTGGATTACAATGAGAACGCTACTGTGAAACGCTAGTAGGACTTTGCCAATAGATCTCCAATGGAGAAGCCTGTAAATAAGTTAAGAATTCAATGAGTTTATAGTTGGAGTCTGGGACCGAAGAATGAAGTAAAAAAGAGACTAGGAACTAATGAAGGATTTTTTGAGAGACAAAAGCTCCTCCAAAGCGAAAGTGGCCGAACACAAGCATAACTAATAATCTTTTAAAAGTTCATTGTAATTACAGATGCTGCCAACACAGCAAAACTACAATCGATGGAAAATAACCATTGTGAGTTGTGTACTCTAAGGGGAGGGTTCTAAAAGAAAAATATATTTTATGGGCTTCTTTCCTTGAACTAAATATAATATAGGAGTTTTGGCAAGCAAACTTGGATACTTTTTGGCGATCAGTTTTTAAATTGACGCAAAGGCGCGCCCTCTTGTCCCATATGTTGCTCTCTTCAAAGGGTGTACAATTTTAGTTGATAGGTGTGTATATTAAGGGAACTTAAGTCTTAGATGTTGTGTTTTTTATAAGCATACGATTTTTCTGAGACAGGCTCGGGCACGCTTAAGCAAGGCTCCATTTTAGGCTTAAAATAGGCTCCAGAAAATTCAACTCAGATACTGTTCAACAATAATTTAAGGCTTCTATGGTAAGTATAGCTTTCCAAATTTTGTTATCGTGCTTTAGGTAGCTATATGTTGGCCTCTCCCCACTCTCAACAATGAAAGCATTGCACGTGGATTTAAATCTTAGGTTCAGAAATGGCACTGAACTTTAGAGATTACAGAAAAACAGGCAGCACAATATGCTTAGTGTATGCTTATTTTTTTCAGCAGTCTGAGCCTGTTTATGCTTATAAGAGTTATGCTTATAAAAAAAAACATGTGATCTATTACTAGTTAAAACGTTCTCAACAGAATCTGTCCAGGTACATACGTCATGCTTATAAGTTTATCATGGTGCGAAATAAGAAGATTGTTATTACTTTAACAATGTGATACAGTTGTAAATTTTTGTGCGAGGTTTTCGTAGAGGTGATTAGGAGGTTTGTTTGGGAATTATAATTAAAGTTATGAAATGTCTTCAAATTGAGCTAAAATAAACATATCATAGATATGATACTTTATTTAACACAAAGAGGACATTGAATGATGTTTATTCTTACAATTTATCGATGAGGAAAAACAGTTACAGTAGTAACTGACGGACGATTTTAGAAGCTGAAAACCTTCTCTTGGCAGTGAGCACTACTTACTTCCCTCCCTTCACCCCTTCGAGCAACATCTGTGCTCACAACATGCCCCAATTTACGCCTTTAACCTGGTCAGTAACAGTTATCATCTTAAAAGAGGAAGAAGAAGTAGTAGTATGAGTAGTAGTAGTAGTATGAGTAGTAGTAGTATTAGTAGTATTAGTAGTAGTAGTAGTAGTAGTAGTAGAAGCCGCAGCAGCAACAGTAGTAGTAGTAATAGTAGTAGTAGTAGTAGTAGTAGTAGTAATAGAAGAAGGAGAAGAAGAAGGAGGAGGAGGAGGAGGAGAAGAAGAAGAAGTAAAAATAGTAGAAGAAAAGGAAAAAGAAGAAAAAGAAGAGGAAATAGAAAGGGGAGAGAATAAATATTAAGAGCGTCTATTAGAAGGCATTGATGAACATTAACACAAAAAATGACCAGAAGGTCCATATAAGAGAGTACCCTACATATACTGACGCATACATTTTGTACAATTCATCGATGGCGGAGTCCGCTCCTTTGGATAGCCAGTGGGCTTTTCTCTTTTTCTTCCATCTGGAAAAAAAAAATTGCTAAAATTAGTTACATTAACAAACTTAAACAGAAATTTATAGAGGAAATGATGGCTATTATAACCTGTCGTCTATCTGATTGAACTTATAAACGGTATGAAACCTAGCAGCAGTTGTAGAGTACTCAATTTGGCATAGGATGTACGGAAACTGATGGGGGAGAAGCCCATATGGGAGAACAAGGAGACAGATCGGGAAACTGACCCTTGATGACGCAATGTGTATTTCAGCTCTCCAACTAATATCGGTTAGTTTATAGATTTGATAATATATACAACTGTTGTAAGTGCATGTTCAACAATATCGTTGCCAGCGTTCGTCATTAAGGACATGCGCCCTACCAACAGTCATAAGTCTCCAACAGATAGCCTCACATTTGTCCATACAAAATCTATGAGTAGCTAAACTACATAAATAAACCTGAATATTGGTTGACGCGACCCCCTGCACCCTTGCTTAATCATTGGTTGGCTGGCTACACCCTTGATGTTCAAAGTGGCGAGTCAGAACGAGGTGTTATTATTTAACGTCCCGAAAATCGCAGCTTAGCAAGAGCTCATGCTGTCTGAGGCTTGGTGATAATTAGCAAATTACCACAACTCAGCTTGAGAGGACATAAAATACCACAGTTCAAAAGTACATCCACAGAATATCTGATATAGTATTATCTGATTACACTATGGTCATAAGACGTCATTAAGGCGCATTAAGATACCAAGGAAATATTTACTACGGCACTTGTCTCTTTCCCTTTGTACGCAAAGAACAACGGTAATGTGGGCATCTTAACAATAAAGGGGCGGAAAATCTATATACTTTACCATTCGCTCCCCCGCCTCCCCCCTTCTCATATGCATAATGTGTACTTACTGCAAGACCTGTACGATAGCAAAAACACTATCGTCAGTTTCAACATGACCCCAAGTGCAAAATCATGGACTTCAAAATGTCATCAACAGATACTATTTAGGTTCATTCTATAAACATTGCAAGTGTTACTTTTACCATAAGCTGTTACCATCTACAATCCACTTGCAATGTTAAGTTTAAAAAAGATTGTGACTGATTGAGACTGATTGAAAAAGATTTTAAAGAAGACAGCATTCTATATTACCCAAAAGAAGAAGAAAATAAGATTGCTAACAACGTAAACTCAATGAGGAATTAGCCAACATAAAAACCATTTTTCTAGAAAACGGCTACCCCCAAAATGTCATCAACATCGTCATTTCTAATCAAATTGCCAAGTTTTCGTCCGACCCAAAATATGGCCCGATGAAGCGCCTAGTATCTTTGCAACTACCGTGGATTGGGAATGTTTCCTTAAGTTTTGATACGACAATAAAAAACGGCCGTGACCAACAGTTTTCCCACGATACAGCCGCGTTCTCTTATTTCACCCAAAAGCTGCTGTGACGTACTACCTGTCACACATAAAAGTTTATTGGTTTATTAGTTGACTTGTCGCAGTGCGAGTGAATATATAGGTCGTACATCGCAGAGTTTTCATGGCTGAATCGCGCAGCATGTGCTGGCCTTCATTAGTAGACGCAGTAAAGTTTCCAAAATTTTACCCAATCGAGTAAACAAATTAAGTCAACAGATCCCAAGACAAACTCGGAAACCCATCTTGTGCTGACAACTATCAAAAGGATTCGTTAAAGGTATAAGCCGATCTCCTTTTTATATTGCCGCTTTAGAAGCCGCATTTACCAAAACAATGAAGCCTGTGCTGTTGTTTACAATTTACGCCATTTTTGATAAACTATTTACTCGCAAACGTATGTTTCTCACTGCGAAATAAAAATCATACGCAAAAATTACGAGGTTATTCGTTTGCACGTAAGGGCATCGAGTTCATTACCTTCTCGTCGAATTTTTAGGCATCTCAATCTAAATCGATAATCACTGCATTCCGCTCCTCTCTTCTTCTGCTCTCCATGTCGGCAATAGATACCGAATTTTTTGTCGCAAACGGCATTTTCTCCGGCGTTCCGGTACGGCATTGCAGAAGCTGTCTGGCACTCAATGTCTGTTACTGTTCCATTTTTGCAAACCGGCTTTTGGAATACTGTAGCCCATGAACCAGATGGAGTCTTCACCGAAGAAACCCATTCGGACCAATCTCCTAAGCCTACATAGGTAAAGAAAACGATTAACGTTTGGCTCGCCACGAATATATTGCTACTTTGGGTTCCCTTCTTTTGGAATACTTACAACTTTTTGAAAGACAAAATACTTAACATTTTATGAGGTATAAAACAGCAATCCGATTGCATGTACATGAAAAATACCTTGTACAATTTACATACTTTGGTTGCTGTTAATCTGAGATATATGCTTTTTGGTCAAATATACTAGGTATCGTCAATCTACGGCCCACAGCCAAAATCTGGGCTTCACATTAAAAATTCGTGGGCCGCTAGTAGATAGTGGTATGCTATACTACCAGTAATATACGTAACTCTCTTATACACATGGTAGCCTATCCTGCGATATGCTGCTTGAAGAAAAAAATCAACCACTCAGATACTGGACGCCTTGCAATTTATCTCATGCATCACCCGGACTCTGAACAGCTTTTCCGATGTCGAATATCAGAAATAAAGGCATTCCAAATTTCACTGTTCGTGACTTGCAATTTGGCCCAATGAGACGTCAGGTTGCGGAATTGGTGTCCTATGCCGATCCTTCACCGCTTGGTGCGTAGTGTCACTTGATCGACTGGGGATCCTGATAACAAAACCTTTTCTCCTGCCCAACCAGCTCTTTAACTTGTCAGGAAACTGTCTTACAAATAAGCACATCAATGGTCAAACTGTAAATACATATCTTCTTAAAACTATCGACCACAAAATTAGTCGACCAATGAGAATCTACCACACGTAGTGTTCTGTAATCGATTAAGTTAAAGTGACCAACCCCAAAGTTACCAATATTCGGCCATGAACTTTAAGATGCAGCAAACTGGAAATACTTCTTATATTGTAGAAGCTGTGGTGCATTAGTAGCTTAGGATATCGAATCTTGACTTTGGTTCAAGATATTCAAATCACGAATGTATGCGGAGATGTTCGCGTTTCCACGACTTGAAATGCATCTTTAAAAAGCAACATAAAAATAATAATCCTGTCCAAAGCTACTCATACTGGCATAGAACATCTCTGCCCAAACAATGATGCATAACAATAAAGTTAAAAATCGAATAGAACTTACGTTAGGGGTATGAAATCCTTTACAGGTGATCCACCTATTGGAAAACGTATTAATAATCAATATCATGCCTCGTACTTACCTCCCCCATCCGAAACTGCCGTATTTTCTCTCCATAAACCTAGGTTGAGTTTTTCAATTCTTTCGCAGCTGACTCGCGAGTCACCAGTGGTGGCAGCCAGAAATACATCCTTTTGCACAGACACCATGCCCCGAAGGTTATCGCACATAATTCGTGCTAGAGATCCTTTCCTAATTTCTCGTAATTGTGAAATCGTAAAAACATTTTCCTTCTCGTAAAAGTAGCGGTCTCCTGCACGCAACTTATGAAATTGATCCTTAATCAAACAGTGGAAAGTCGGTCCTACAATGGAGCCGCTTATCGGATCCTCTGCTAATCCAGCCACAAGGAGATCCGCGTATTCAACGCGGTCATTGTACAAAATCTTCAAAATCGCACGAACGTTCGAATCACTAATTTCCTGGGATGTTTCGTCAAACGTGTAGGCGCTCTTCAGCTTACAATAACGTCGCCATGCTCCATAACCTGGAAGTCCATGATCTCGTCCGCGTTGAACATTCAGAGCCGCTAGATTGAACCCATGACTGGCGCCCGGGCGCTGAAACAGTCGATTTACTAACCCAACTGCAAGTTTTCGGTCAACTTCCTCCGACTTGTTCCCGATCAACCCGAAGAGAAATCTTTCGATGCCGCTGTGCAGTAGCAATGTGTTATTGAAGAATGCGTGAATGAGAGGCAAGTCCTTGCCAACTGGGTCAAAGTTCTCGTTGAGTTGCGGAAAACCAGGACGTACTAAACTATGTCCAAATCGGAAAGCAGCCGTTGCAAATACATTAGTAATTGACGGATTAATATTAGCGTCATATCCCTCGTAACTATTCAACCCCGACTCACCAAGGACTTTCGGAAGGAATTCAGAATAAGTGATATGTTGTATTAGTGCACTGACTATTTTTCTGGCTTCCTCATAAGTTCTGGTCTCCTCCCAATTCCGATTGTGTTCACGTAATTCCTTTGCTACACGGTTGTGCTCTCGTACGAACAACGTATGAACAGAAGCAAGAGCTACTTGTTCATTGACTCGAACATCCCCTGCGTCAAAACATCCACCAAAATCACGACAAAAACTGAGCGGGGGATTCAGTGGGGCGTCAATAAATGGGAGAAAAAAGGAATCTTGCAGCTTCAGCTCTCCGGAACCTAAATTCAAAAGACGAAACAATAACGGGTATTGTAACGTAAAACTACTAACCCATAAGATGCACAATATGAAAATGGACAGGTTTCACCACGTGCAAAGCGCTTAAAGAGCTCTACGTTATTCACTTTTGTGTATTACATCGAAGGCACGTGCCTGGCATACAAAAGATGCTCAAAATAGTACTCGACCCTTATTTAGCAGCCTGTATGAGCAAAAACATCAAATTTTTAAGTAATACATACGAAATACAGTACTTCATCAGTGCCGTCTGACCTCAATCACAACAACAAAACCTTACTTCGGATCAAAATGTTTCATGTCACACTTTTCATCGTAAGCTTAAGGGGACGTAACAAATAGTTAAGAGTTCCTCGGATACAGAATTTCGAAATTCATGATCCCCACAGCTTTTTCTCAATTTATTGACCTGACCTTTTTATTTATTTAACAAAGGAAACACCGATTTTCGTGTATAAGCCACATATATCGAAAATAGAAAACGCTTAATCTGCTTATTACTTTGTTCTTTAACCCTGCTATTACTTTAACCCGACGTTGAAATTCTCAAATCATTCACATCTTTCTCTGCCTTGTAAATGTCAGCCAGTTTCACGTCAGTGCTTATGGCCTGGGGTCGAAATAAGGAAATTTAATCAAACCGGCTGTTTTGATTTGAGTACATTCAGCTGGGGGTCTGGTGGGTGCCCCGAAAAATTTTCGATTTTGGTGGATTCTTTAGCCCAAAATGCCTATTTCCCGAACTATTTTCAGCGATTTCATTGTCTCTTAACCGATGCATTATGGAGGGAAATGTGATTATCTTTTATCGACGATGAACAGAAATGCCCAGCTCTTGAAAATTTCTATCCATAAATACAAAAAAAATGATTAACTTTCATACACAATGTAATTACGAGCCGGCTTTTTTCTGAAATTTAATACCTTGTCGAACCGGCTGAACAACAATTTGAGCCGGCTTTAGCCGGAGCCGGACTGTTATTTCGACCGCTGATGTCCCAAATATATTTTTCTGTTTACCATATGTTGCTTTTACCCCTTGACTTCAGAGCAAATTCTACATTTTGTCCGCTGCCTCTTCTTCCTCCTCCTCTTCTTGCTCCTCCTCTTCCTCCTCTTCCTGCTCCTCCTCATTATCATCATTATCATATCGTTCCACCGTCCTGCTGATCTGCGAAAGCATCCTCAATAAACTTCCGCCTCTACTGTTACTATCGCACGTTCCCTTCACAATATTAGACACTTTCAGTCCCACGATTTCATTGACTTCTTAAGAATATTATGTCATTTTGGGATGTAGGATTTCATTTGAACGTTTATTGGCATTCCCCTCTTTTTTGGTCTACGACTTGCATATCCAGTGGCAGTACGATATGTACGAAGAAACAATCCTAACAAACACGCATACAGTTTTTCTACTTTAAATCTTTTTACATACTCTAACGAAGCAAGCGAGTACTCTCGAGTTCCGAATAATCGTCCCCCCCCCCCCCCCCGTTTAATTTTTTAAAACTTTGCAATCCAGGAAATTCTTATTCTAGCCCCCTTTCATTAGCTTTTAGAAAATTTTCGACTACTTATGTTTAATGCATAAGTTTCAGTTTTAAGTTTCATAGTTTCATTTTTACCTCAAAAGAACTTCGTCTACCTTGTATTTACGCTACTGTTTGCCTTGTTAGCGAGGATTTTGTAGATGAACACTGATATAACTTCAGCATGTTTAAGTTCTCTGGGGGAAACAACTACCCAGGAAACTCTTATTCCAGCCCCACTTTTATTATTCTAAAGAGAATTTACACCCCCTCTTATTCAAGGCTCGCCTGATATACGGAACGTGAGAGTAAGATCCATTCCTCCCCTTGGAGACACCTACTTACCATCCAATTTCCTCAGTCGCTTGGCATCTTCCTCTGACGACCCATACACGGTTGACCCATCCAAAAAAGATGTAATGGTGTTCATTTGCTGTCGTGGTTCGATCCGCTCTCGACTGGTTTGACAAACAGCTGCTGATCGAATGAACATCGTACAATCCCCGATATTACCGGGATACATAATTGGGAAGCAAGGATGTGCAAAGTCTGCAACAGTTCCATCGCACCTGGATGATATAAAGATGTAAAGAGGATTCATTGAAAGATTGAGTGATTGATCTCAAAGGTACACCATTAAAAAAAGGTCTAACTTACCACCGACGGCGTAAGAGTTATCACTGACGTATACCCTGGCCTTGAACTGGACTTTGCTAGAGAATTAGTATCACACTACTTTCATGCACTGTGTCGGTTTAAATCAACGATATGAAAAGTTTGAAATGCTTCCGTTTTTCCATTATTACGTCATCAGTTACGTCACTTTGTCGTTACATCAATCTAACTTTCCGCCACTCTGTGACGTTATGAACATGAAGCTTAAACTCAACTTCATACGACAAAAATATGTACCAAGCAAAAAAAGAACGTACACAAATACAATAACAAGGGCGTTTTTACCTGTTCTTTCGACATAATCTACGGCTATCAATGGTAAGCCTCACCAGGATGTTTTAAGAGTCTATGACCAACCTTTCTTAATTGGAAAGTACATTTAATTATCTTTTTATTGACTTACCTTGAACTTAGCGGGTTTAAAGTTTCGCGCAGATAAATATTTTTACTTATATTCCATTCCTTCCTGCAAAATATGATAACTTAGATGGCAAAGGAAGAATAAATATAAATACTGGTACAGAATAGAGGGGTTTTTGTCTCTCTTTGTTGTACAAACCTCTGCTTCCGTGATTTTATTAGATATTCTCATGTTTATTAGTTAGTAACAGGAATTGAGTCACATGAGAAGCCCTACGAAGGAATTTCTCAGGAATATTCACGTTAATAAAAAGATGAATAATCCATCGACAGAAATTTCTAGAAGGAACACCAAAAAGGGAAGTGGATCACTGATAACGTTTCATCTTTGATGAGACTACTTTGGATCAGCTGTTGACAGAGTGCTGGAAACTGGCTATATAAATCCACTAGTGGATCAGAATTACAACACTTTGTTAGCATTTACTGACATTAAACATTTCTCTTACCTTGGAAGAATACAGTGGTGCCCTCCTTCGCTTTCTGCAGTGAACGTTATGTCATGGTCAACAAACTGGCCCCATTGCATCAACATTAACGAATGTTTTGCTGCGTTTCCTTCCGCCAAGGGAGTGGCAATGAAGAAGAGCTGAGACACCTCGTGTGGACTTGGTAACTCCGGTGCCTCTGGTAAGTCAGGGAAGCCAATGGGATCAGAAAGGCCATCCACGTCGTAGTACTTAGGGGCTGCAAACAAAGAAGAGCAAAAAACTATTGTAAATAAAAAAACAGAAACGACTGGGAACAAGTATTGGCAGTAATGTGATCATACCGACGGACAATGCAATGCTAAACCTCACATGAACTTAATGTTCTACTCTAATGTTCAGTCAACGACATCTACTATTGCAATTAATTCTCAGATTTATGGTTTCATTTCGTGAAGGCTTTCACATTCCAAATGTTCCATTTCATATCCGATTCAAGATATTATCACTTCAACATAAAGCAAGAACGTAAATACCTCCATAGCATTGTTAAGGTACTTTCTTCCAATCCTACATCCTATCACGATCCTACCCAGTAGTAGGTATAATTTCTCTTTACCAACCTTTATTAGTCAATAATCACGGGAAACATTTTGATCGGCGGAAGATTTCCGGTTAACTAACTTATCTTTCCCCTTATTGTCCCTTCTGGGTTACCACTCAATGGTGTCAACCCTACTTTCATACATATCTAGGTAATAAGACTAAAGTTTACAATTTTAGCGAAGGGTGCAACTTACTCTCGATCAGAACAAATCGGTCTGAGTAAAAGATGGAAAAGTATGTGAGGACTACATTACATGATGTTCTCCAATCATAACTGAGCATTGCAATTCTTAACTCCTCAGTTGTATTCTAGTAACACTTCCAACATTACTCTCAAGTGCCAAATAATCGTACCCCCCGCTTATTAATTTTTTGAAATTTATAACCCCCTCCGCTCCTTATTAGGACCCCCCGTTTATTAATTTCAAGAAATTTTCCAAGTACTCAAAATGTAAATGATGTCTGAAAACACTTGAATAACTTTCCATGCAACATTTGACCCTGAAACAGTTGCTAACTGGGAATAAGGCGGAGGCCGATGTCTCTGATGTCTAATTCTACTTAAGGTGAGGCGTTAGCAAACGACGTCCGACTTCCTCAGTAAATAAATATCTTACTTCTCCTACCCCTCCTTTTTGGCATCAAAGTTTTGTATTGGTTGGATGCGTTTAAAACCAAAATTTCAGTGATGCAAAAAAGATTTGCCAAATATCACCAAATTTATTTACCAAATAAAAAAACAATCATATAAGTAATGACATTAAATTCTTAGGGACAAGAGTAAGAATGAAAAGATAGGTTTAATTTTACTATGAAAAGAAACTATCTTGGTATAAAAATTAGGAGCCCCGCCTTCATTTTTTGTACAAGTTTGTAAGGATCTCTCGCCCCCTACACCCTTCCTATTTCCGATATGAAGCTCCTTTATGTTTGATCGCCAATCTCTATTCTAAAAAGGCCAAATTTTTTAAAAGAAAAGTGTTTAATTAACAGTTGATAGCAAATGGTGAACAGGTATTAAAATACACTATAAAGCAAAATATTGGTTTAAGATTACTTACGAAACGGGATGAGTTGTTGTTCCTGGTTGTCTTGGCATTTCCGTAGGCCTCCAGAAGTGGGTTGGCTTCGACGACTTGTTCATCCAGGTCACCCTGCAGTTTACCACCAGAAGCTTTACTTTCATCTGGCTATAATTTTGTGTGTCATTGTGTGTATTCACATGGATATTGGATTGTTGAAGCGGAATTTGGGAATTGTGTTCACAGGAAATCATTTGTTGGAGTGAAAATGTGCAAAAAGCACCATTTGTTGAGATGGGGATACGGGTTAGTGATCGATGACATGTTTTGATTGGGAATGGATGAAAGATTGGCATCAAAAGGTGGTTGGTATTTTTGATTGCAGGTATAACAGTGCAAATAGCAGTGGGTTTGGGGTAGTGCAGGACAATTTGCAATTTGGAGTGATTTTTGGACATGTTTTGAGTTGGCAGAGGGAGAAACAATCAGGTGTGGGTGGAACATACACACAGTGACACCGTTAGTAATATGCAATTGGCAATTGAATAGAGTGCAATGCAGACACAAAATATAAGGATAAATGGTAACACATTGGATTGATAATACCAAAAACCAGACAAGGTTGTGGTATCATCAATTTGGTGAACCAAAAAATTGCAAGGACGTCAAACAGGTTGTGATTATTGATGGTTATAATTATATTTATAAGTAAATAATTAAGTGTTGTGTTGTTGTGATTAATTATGCCGTGAACGGTAAGTTATGCAAAGTGCGAAGTATTGGTGATACAATACCAATGCACAAATTAGGTGTTACGTGTACAGTGGTTGAGCATAGAGGTCGTGGAGGTCGATCATTAAGCGTCAGACGGTTGACAATTAAGTGATAATATTACATTGATGTTATTCGATGTCGGTGATAATTTTATGAAGTTTATGAATTATGTAGTGTTAATGTTAATGAAGATGAAAGGAAAGAAGAAAAAGGAGAATTGTTTAGTTTCATTGACATAGATAACGTCTCACGTACCTTTCACTAGGAAACGTATACCCTGACAGTCAGCGTAGCAGATCCAACATTAATTACTGTAACTATAGTTTGTTAATTGGTCAATTAGTAGAAATCAAGAATAGGAATATAACCTGTAGGATACTAGACAGTAAAATCATTGTTAGTTAGTAAATAGAGCATAAAGTTTTACGGAGCATTAAGATAGTAGTTCTAGATTAAAACTTGAGCACAGGGACATATCAATGTCAGACGCAAACACGGCCCACGATCAATGCCTTGACTTTTGGGGGATCGCAGTAATCTTTTAACATACACATCAACAAGAACATTGAAATTAAAATGCCAAATCGGCCTGAAACTTTGTCTGAGATACAGAGGGCTCTCTATATCTCAAACAATATCTCAGTGTATTCGTCAACGAAGAGTCGACAGGACAAAAATAGTACCTCAATCAGAGCTGCATCATAAGGTTATTGGGGAGCTAGAACGCCTTAAGAACTAAATTGCGACTTGCTGTAAACAGATTGCAAGTATAATTTTGATAATTACGAGTAAATACCTTCTGCACCTGCTTAGACACAATACGGACCTTAATTAGATATACCTAAAGAGTAATTCAAGTGCTAGAATTCGCAAATGATGGTCAAATATTGGACATGCCAAGCAGACTTCCGAAAGGCCAGTCAAACTGAGATGGTATTATGCATTCCCTTCTAAAGGAAATCAAGATCTCCTGCCTATTTGAGGTGTAGCAATGCCCAGCTGTAGCGCAAGGGGTTTTGGAGATCAAAGTTGACAAATTCGCGCGATCGAGGCAAGAACGTTCTTATCCTAGCTTACACATCTTACAGGCCTCTGTAATCTTGAAGTCCGTATGCAAAAACTCTTATTTAAGATTCCAGATTTCAGATTAATATCAATACGTGGATTGCTTTGGTATCCACGAGAAATAACGACTAAAATGTTCGAGGGACGAGGGGGTTCACCTATGTATCTTATTATTAGCACCCCTAAAAATAACAACTCAGAAAAATAGTTACTAACCTTGGAGGATTTTTTCTCTACGCCGGCTACTTTTGCGACGTACTGGATTACTTTCTTGGTGTTCTCAGTTTTACCTGCACCAGACTCTCCGCTAGATAACACAAAGTTAATTTTTCAATATTAGATAAAATTATTGTCATTCAAAAAAGAAATTGATGTGAACGTAAAGCAATTCACAAAATACAACTTTACAATGTTACGTTTCGATATGGCTTATAAGATACATTTATCTATCAATTGTTCTTAGTCGACCATTTTCCATCTGCCGTTGGATTACCGACATTTGACCAATATATTGGTTATGTAAATATTTTGAAATTGGTCCATTCTTTCATGATAGGTAGTGGAAAATAAACCAACGAAGAAGGAAAGATTGTAGTACCAATCGACTCAAGGGCGTGATACCATGAATGTTTGTTAACTAAATTACGGTACTCATATATCATGAAATGCAAATATGTGGATACTAAAGCCTCGCCTGCCACAATGGTTTAGCCTCTTTTTCGATTTTAAAATGACTGAAAGGCTTGCTGGCGCACAGTTGAAGAGGTCTGTGAAAGTTATTTGTCTGTTGCTACCAACCCCCCAAAAGGGCGATAGCTTAACAGCTACTATGTACTGGTGATAAGAACACAAAAAGTCAATATAGATCTGAACAGACACAGCCCACCTTTTCAAAAGTAAGAACTGTCCCAGTTGGAGACTGTCCACCTATTTGTACAGGATTCCACACAGACAACCCAAACATATTTAAGCAAAGAACCTAAATAAATTTAAGTAAGTAACCAGTGCAAGGTAAAGAAGCTGCATATCCTCAGCATTCGGAGTGTTAGTGCTAAGATGGCCGATCTATTCCAATTTGGAAACAAAGATATAAATCAGACCAAATGCTCATCCACTGAATGCGATCCTAAACAGGTTATGGGCCCCTACGATAAAATTTGAATACCACAGATTGCTGAAATTAGATTTAAACTTTGACGCTCCATTCATATAACTACCGCACGTTGAGAATGTTGGGACCAGCTTCCGTTTTTTGTTAAACAGTGGCACTGCTAATCAATACCTACATACATACAAGGTTTCTGTAGCATCAAATGATTTTTATCTCTTTTTTATCTGTAATACTTACGTAATAAGGATAGACTGATTCTCGTGATCGATCAACATGTCCTGGTATGCATTGTCAACAATGGAGAAGACGTGGGGTGGGACTTCCTGTCTCCTCTTTCCACGATAGATGGAGATAACACGGTCTGTGTAAATTGGCAATCTGCGGTAGGGGTTAATTGCTACACAGAACAATCCGGAGTAGGTCTATGATAAGTAAAATCAAAAGATAAGAGAAGTTAACTTATTTGTAAGTACTGCATCTCTTAAAACAGGAACATTGTAAGTAAGGTTACAATGACAACGTTCGTTTAACATTTTAAGAGAATTAAGTTAGGGTTGAAAGTTAAAAACACAATTTTAGAAAAAAAATACGTAAAGTAAACACAACTATACAAGATATGTTTTAGCATGTTATGATCTAACTTGAATTTTCATGGTGATCATATTTGTGTATGTATGCCTGTAAGGCTCGTGGACTTACTGACGTTCCACCTAATTTCAGCCCATTTCTTTGACTGCAGTCTGTCGTTATTCATTTATCTCAGACACTGAAAACATTTTACCTAAAATTTTCTGCTATTGTGCGGGATTTGTTCACATTTTCAAAGATGCCGATTGCTTTAATTCCTAACCCTTAAGGACATAATGCAATTATGTGAAGTCTGCGCTGCATTGATATTTGACCGATCAAAATTACGCAAAGCGTTTTGTGCCATTATAAAATTGAATACAAGTTAATGCTTTTGAGTTTGAAAGTTAGAAAAGTGTAGGTTGGCCTGAGATTTTGCCAAGGACGGATAATCGCCCAGCTTTGGTTGCCCTCCCGTTTGGAACAAATTAAGATAAATATTGTTTTAACTCTAGGCTTGATAAACTAAGACTTTACATGAATGATTCTTTTAGCAAACTCGGTATTTTTACCATTAACCTATTGTTTAAACCTGTGAATGAAATTCGTTTACAATGGAGACATCCGCTTACTATACAACCTATACATTCTTCTGGCTTTGCTCTGTTTTAGCAATAAAAATTGTGAGGCACTGGGTGTGGGAGTCGAAGCACGGAATCGCAGCTCCCTTTGCTTATTATCATTTGCCATCCACTCAATTCGCTCCACACTCAGACTCGGAAATTTGACAAAGGGACCTAAAGGTGTACTCCACAGGCTAACACAAATCTAGATTACTTTGGAATTGTACAACATACACAAGCCTTGCATTATGAAGGACTTCGTTAAAAGCCTTGTCTCAGCTGGGGTCTGGTATCCACCTTGTCCTACTAAACCTTCAGACCACAATAAACCCGACTTCTTAGTTTAGAATTCAATGCTGTGACAGATTAAACGTGGAAGGGAAATTTATTTACTTATTTCTTTTGCTGTTTAGACAAAGTGTGTTTGTAAGCTGTGATCTAAAGGTTATCAAGAGTTCAGTTGAATCCGCGATTGCAAACAAAACGTTCCTTCTCGAGGTTCTGTATCATACCTCCTTAAGAGAAATTCCTTCTAAAGCTCTGCTTTGTGTTATAGTTAAATAGGATCAGATTTCATGATCCTGTACAGAAATACGAGGCGAGTTGGGAGAGCTACTCCTGCTTTGTGTTGCAATACATCAACAGAACGTAATTTCAAATCGATTGGGCACAAGCTATGAATATGATAACGACAACTTAATCAAACATTGGCATTGTTGCATTACCAAACCAATATCAAGCATCAAGGTAAATTTACAGGCTTACTTGCTGCACATTTTTGCCATTTTCCTTTGGACGTATAACCCTAACGATATGAATATTGATTTGGCTTTAAATACGCCTTCGAACGCGAAACAAATGACACTCTGATTTCGCCAAATGTGATTACTTCATTTACTTGACATCCTTAAGCTATTAAAATCGACACAAAAAAGCCATCTTTTTCGAATAGGTATATTGACCTATACTTTTATCCCCTTTACGACCGAAAAGACCTGCAATAGTGAGATTTTTCTTAATCATATACTCATTTTACTAACATCTGGGTGGGAATAGCAATAAAAAGAATGGCATATTTTCTTAGTAAACTCACTCATTGAATGCGGGTTGAATGTTTGCTATGGCCTTTCAACAAAATACCAATAGACAAGTTTTCGTCATTCATTTGAGATTTCAGAGACTATAGACTAAGTTTACTCTTTTACACCCCACTAATCTGCTCGTGGTACATTTTAGCCGCTATTTAAATTTGTCTTAAACTAGACTGACAAGCTGTGCAAGATCTGACTCCGTCAATGTTGACAAGAACGTAAAAAATCCTTATCAATGTTAATCGAATCAGGTTGGTTCGATAAAAGTTGTTTATCCTGTAATACTCTGAAAACTTTCCGAGCTACAGTTGACCCTGGTACTCTTCAAAATCATCTAGTACATCTTTAGAAGTTTTCAAGTGACATCATACTTATAAACAATAAACTGTCTATGTAACACATAAGTGCAACTTTACCTTGATGCATTGCCGACATTAAGTCGTTCTAACTTAATATTCCTCGGTTAACATATAAACAGCATTTCTTAAAATATGAGCAAAATGAATCAAGCTTACGTAGATTAATCCTGCCGTGTATCTTTGGGTCAGATTGTGCAAGACAGCAGCTTCATTCAAGTACGTCAAGGATGCCATATCCTCGCATTTTTCGAACTTTGGAGGATTCATCTGCATAAGATCATCCTTTTTGACTTTGACTTCCTACAGGGGAAAAGAGTAACACAAGACATGACTGTAAATTATAGGCCAGAATACCAGCTTGCAGAACAGCTGATGGTAAGGGTGTTGTCGGATATAGTCAAACCAATTGCCGGATAAGTAAAAGGAGTGGCTTTCCATGGCCGAAAAGCTGTTCGTTAACTTCTTTGCAAAACGATAACCAAATTCCTGATAAGCATGCACTTTACCTTTCCTTCTGCCGTTTCCAAAACGGCCATTTCTCCTTCTGTTTTTGAAATACTCCCAGCAACAAATTCGTCGTTTCCCATAGGAACCCAAACCCATTTCTTAGAATCAAAGGTTTTCGTTTGTTCCATGCTAGCCATAGACGCCGACTGGCGCAGAAATTCCATTGGATCTGGTTCAGCCATGGTTGCAAATTTCCAGGCAAAATCCTGTTGTAAAGTAACTCCTTTAGGTAATTTAACAAACCAACAATCCGAAGAGGAACCTCAGAAGGAGAACACTTTCAGCAGGCGCAACTCCGTAAAGTGCAGCCACAACCCAGCTCAGAAAATTTCATCGTATTTATATACCTTTGTTTCTTTCTAATAGTTATTTTGAATAACAAAACACTCCCGATCACTGCCATCGATCGACCAATCAGCTTACGCCATTCGATTCTTATCGTAAGCTTCGCTTCGAGTCCTGTTCCATGGCTGTGAATTTCAATAGTCACCAGGGAGAATCATTAGGACTTTCGCAACAATAACTTTGCTTCTATCAATAGCTCACTATAGTAATTTTGGTAATTAATGATAGTTAGGTTGCATGTTTTAAGCGTATTATTTAACTGCTGAGGGCTGGTCACAGTCAAATTACACAATCTAATTTTAATCAAAGAGAGTAAAGAGATTGTAATCCCCAATTTTCATATCAATTGGTTGCACCCCTGGCTAGTGAAGCAAATGTTATCAGAAAGTAGTTTAGTTGGAAGAGTTAATAATTTTTCGTTTGTAATAAGCTGACAATTCTTAACGGGATAACACATTCGGGTAAAAACATTCCTGTTTTGGGTATGTATATACCAAGGAAAAGATCACAGAAAAGCGTAAAAGCACAGACAGCATCTTCGTTGAATCCAAGCATTCACGGTCAGCTGATGTTTAAAGAAATTCTAATTAGAAGATCAAAGCACCTTAGGGACACTACAAAGACAATGCATGACATATTTCATCGACACATGTTACCAAACAGAGCGAAACTAAATAGAGATCTGGCATTTGCTGTTAAGTTAGCAAGCTCTGGAAGGGCTATACCGATGAACAACACATGAAATAAAAGTACTATAATAGCCTAGATATTTTGTGAACAGATTTTAGCAAAACATTTCTCCATATTCTAGAAAGTTCAGGCGAAACTTCGTACTCTCCGCTCGTGTTTGCAACTTGACTCGTCTATTTACAATCAATACAATTGGATTACTAAACCTTTATTCACGTTATAGTATGATCACAAAAGGTAAAGCGGTATGATCGCTGCTTAGCCTAGTCAGGGAGACCACTAACACCCACAAAGTCCCGAGAGAACAAAATCGACAACGCTAATTTATTGATTTCACGTTTACATTGAGGTTCATAGTTTTGTTTGAAGCAAGCTTCGAATGCCTCCACAGCAAGGGCTTTGTGCAGGGAACGCCCAGAGAGTGTAGTGTCTTTAATGCAGGCAAACGGTAATGCTCAGCAGCGCAGTTGCTAATAGGTACTTGTCCGTTATATTTTAGCTCAACTAGGAGTCAAGATCGTTATTTTTGAAGCTTCAAAATTTGATATCAGAGGTTGGAAAGACACAAATTTGTTCTGCCTGATAGATGTTTTCGTTTACCATATTTGGAAGTTAGAAAGCCTTAGTTAGCTCATTCAAGCGTTCTCTACTCGGATTACCCTCTAGTTGCTCTTTTGTTTGTGGGGGAAATTATTTTTTACGAAATTTCAACAAACACACTCGTTAAAGTTGCTCCTCAGATCCAACGTGATACGCGAGATGAATGAACAGGAAAGTTGTGAAAGTTCTCTTTCGTGACACACAATCAGGTCGATCAATTTCACGGAAAATCGTTGTGTGTGAAAGAATAACTATAGCAAACGTAAGGCTTTGGCACTGTGAAAGAATCGTAGGAGTTCTTAGGATGTTCCACAACAGTCAAACCCTTTTTATGCTAAAGAAATCGGTCAAATTTAAGAACAGTGCGATCGACACGGAGTTGTTCTTAACATGGAGTTGCATAATCGTGTGTGTGATAATATAAGTCTACTCTAAAGTTTACCCCTTAGTGGTGGAGAGATACCTAGAACGAATTCGGGTTTAGCGTATGGATAATAAGGCGTCATACAGTTGGCTGGTTATCAGGAGCTCGTACCAGTAAACCAACGCCCTACTCATGTCAATATTTGAAACTGTGCGGTAACTATTAAGAACCCATACTTGCAAGACGATTGTTTTCCAATGCAAAAAAGACAGGCCGTACACCTAGACTCCCTCGGTATTTACTTAAACCTCCAAAAGAGTATTGTAGCCATTTTCAAGTCTTGGGCCTTCCCATGCATAAGCTTGCTCTAGCACCTGGTAGACCAGTATCGAGCTAAAAGTTGTACTGTTGGTGGACAGAACCAATTTTCAGGCCACCGAACGTCGGGGTATAGGTACTAACATATTTCATTGCTGTACCCGGAGTATGCAAGAATCGTACATAAATATCACCATTTTTTCAAAACTAAATTCCTAAAATATATTTAATTGAGATACTCCTAAGTTTTACACAATTCGCCAATCTTAACTATTTTTACAGTATTTAATTGGGATGAAGCAAACGCAAAAAAATGGTTAATTTTCGATCCTGACATTTTCCCTTAAATCACTTTCTTTAGTAACAAGGGTGATGTAAACGAGATTAACAAGTTATTGCCATCGTTGATTGATTTCTGAAAGAACCTATTTAGTTGGCTATTGGTACAAAAATTAAAAATTGTATTTAGGGTATAGATTCACTTATATAAACATTTTAACCAGGCACTTGTCATGGCATAATGCCCGGAGTGTTTTCCTGCTACACTCATTTTGGTAATTAATTGCGTTTCATGGGTAACAGAAAACGTGTCGCTAGGTAAGGTTCTATTTTTAATAGCGTGATACGATGCTCTCTTATCCTATGTATGTGATTCTACATGTCTGCCAGATACTTTAGTGAAATGAGTGTTTTACTTACAGCCACTGCAGTTTCTTTCCTCCTCCCCTTCTTTCCATGTTTTCTCCCCTTAATTACCAACATGAAGTTTAAGATAAAAAGGAAACGGAGACAAAATTTTATTTGAAAGTGATACTTTCTAGCACAATGTTACTTGATGGGAAGACATGACGACCTCGTGGTTCGCAATTTATTCTTATTATAAAGTTAAAATAAACAAGACAACATATCCATAACATAATCCATAGCATTGGTTGTAGTCGCTTTGTATCGCAAGCCCGTAGCAGGGGATAATTTAAAGAGGTCCATGCTAAAAAGTTATCAAAGTACTTTCTTGATTAAATGAGTTCATTACCAGTCAATGCCTTACTGATGTCGGTTATGGTAAGCAAAGCTTTCAGTATAATGTTTTCTAACATCAGCATTCACTGCCCACCATGGTAATAATAAATGATTGTCGATTATAATTTTTATAAGTTTCTTAAACTAATTAATTCCCTGGTAGCTCATTGCGCCCCGCCCCCATATGGGCGTGGCTGGCTATGTCCGTACCGTATCCAGGGGGGTGCTTGGTATGCTAAGCATCCTCTAGAAGTGGACATCAAGGTAAAATAGCATCTCCTAGTTCATGGCCGTCTGTCTTAGAGTTTTGAAATGTGTCACGAGATTTCTTAGACTTACTGAATACGCTGCTTTATATATCTCTTCAAAGATATCAAGGTTAAAACGTTACAGGTTTCCATCACTGTGCTTAAATTCTGTTTTTAGAGCAGCTTCATTTATTTTGCCACGCCTTTTTTCATACACATTTTCTTAAAGTTCCACCTCACCCCTAAATATATTCCAGTGCGCCCTTAAAATCTCTTTCCCCCAAATTGGAATTTTTGTCAAAATGATGCAAATTTTTCAATGTTTAGTGGCTAAAATATGGTTGAGCCACCCCTCCCTTTTTTCGCTCCGCCATCACTACCCCACTTTTTAAAAGGGTTCACCAATTTTCCAGAAGGGTTACACAAAAATTACGTCAACTGGTAAACAGACTGGCCCGTACGCCTTAAATTAATGAAGCAATTACAACAACAATAAAGGGTAACTCTGCTACTAAATACCCGTAAACAAAATATAGCACTCAAACCTCATACCGTTTGACTAAAACGGCTATTTGCATTTAATAAAGCTTGCAAGAAAACACTGTTAACTTTTCCCACTTCACAACATTATAAAGTGGGTTCAAATAATAACGTTTTCATTTGAATAATGGACAATTTGAAAGGATTTCTAAACAATTGCTCCAGATATCGTTGCCAAAAATAGAACGGAGTATCTGTATAAAGAAGAAAAATCTGAAGCAGTATTAGCTTATCCTCTTTTTGTTACCACTGTCTCTCCGCAAGACAAACACATGCCATTGAACTGAGAAATCAAGAACGTCACTTCATTTAGTGTAACTAAAAAGTAATCTAATACATTTTTAAGGATAGATTACTATCTAAGGACCAAATCACATATACAGAGTAAAAGCATACCAAAACGAGGTAGAAGTGGACACGTTAAATGAAAACGAGGTCATATGTGCTGATGACTACGTACATATTAGTCATTAGTAATTCTTGCTTAGTGTCTATGTGCTTTATTGCCGGAAAGAAAAATCTTGAAGAGAGGGAGCCAAGCGTCATCAATTAAATGTTATACGCTCTGCCAACATAATATCATTCATGTGAATTAACAAACATTGTGTAAGTATAGCAAACAATATAATAATGTGGCAGTCTTAATAAACAGTACCACGCAAGACACGCTAGCTTTTACCATGAGATTTCAGTAACTGTACCAAACGCCATACCCTTGTTGTACTGTGCAGGACCTTATTCATAATCTTATAGAATAGATGACGGGTCTTCCTGCAAACTCCATTCCTGATCAGCAGGAGCCAATAGGATCAATTAATCTTAGAGATCAAACCAATAACCTAAAGAGAAGAGGGTATATGCAGGTATTAGAACAGATACTGCGCTATAGGCTGATGAAAAGCAAGGAGAAGATCATACGGGGTTGTATCTTTTATGAAGGAATAAGTTTGATGCCATGCAAACGCGGCATCCATGTCGCAGCCTGGCACGGCTTTAATATGGTTGTGAAATTCCTTAAAAATGCTATGCTCAGTAACGTTCTACTTGCAACGTAAGTGTAACGGCCTTGGAGTTGGGAATGAGGGGTATGGGTCAAATACTAAGGACTTTAAACATTTCAGAAGAAAAGCAAATTCATTATAAACAGTCTATTAATCTTTTCATCAGAAGAATCTCGTTATCTGTAAGGGCACTAAGTTGAACTAAACGAAGTATTATTTGTCATTCATATCATTTTTTATATTTAAAATGATAATTTTCAATTATTGTTTTTCCTTTACGAAGGGTGAGACGTTTTGGAAAATGGTGATATAAGATGCGTACCCCAAAAGCCCTCTTTCCACTATCTAATATCTGCGCTTGGAGATTGTTATTCAAATAGAACGCACGAAAAACCGGTTGTTCATCTTCTCTCGTTTTGTCTTGTATGCAATGAACTATAGACGTGACACTATTTCATATCTCGGTAAGGCTTCTCTGGTTTTATTTGAGCATGAAAAGCAAACTGTATCATTAAGAGATCTAAAACAAAACTGTTTAGTACCATTTAACTTAATTAGTCTTTGTAAAGAGTTTAGAAGTTTCATCTTATGTGAAACGTTAAAACGCCAAGGAAATGCAGCATTTTTAGTTACCATCCATTCAAATATTGTTAATTTTTGTAATGCATAAGATTGATTCGCCTAGTTTTACAAAAAATAATATAATTTGCTGGTAAGGGTTTTCAAGAAAGGTCCTATTAATTAGTGAACAAAACTAACCGCATAGGACCAGAATATAACTTTATACATGGTATAAACATGTAAATGTAACCTGCAAATATTGAGTTACAAGATTTTGGAAACCTGCTGTAAAAATTTGATAAGGTAGTCATTGGAATAAACTCTCATCTCAAACAACGATTACATTGCACAGGAACAGTAAAAATCAGTATTGGAGAAGTTTGACAGAATAAGACAGCTGGTATTTCCGATCTCATGTAGTAAAAATAACAAAAACATTATTAGAAAATAGCATATAAATGTAAAATGATTAAAACTTTAAGATATCAAACAAGGTGACGTATTCCACAAACTCTTAGATTAAAAAACAAACACAAGTGTGAATTCTCTGATAATATCGATTAAAGGAAATAAAAATTTTAAACATTAAACTAAGAAAATCTTCCAAATGTAGGAGTTACTGTGGGTTTCTTTAAACAAAGATTAATTTATTTATCAAATTTAATTTTGTCGGCCTCAACTGTACAGTTTTATGTGTTAGACGTTCAACATATACCACGCACTTGAAGATTGTTCTGGAATGTTCAGTTGGAAGAAAAGTCACTGAAATGTTCAGGAACTCTTAGCTTACGAACGTATAACAGGTATAGGCATTGGTAGACCAGTGTGTGGCATTGTAGAAATATAGATTGAGTTTAAATAGTCTAGGGACTTCTTAGTTTTTTTGAGATTTTAACGGGGATAAACTTGAGACAAGGGGTATAACGTGAATCCAAGGAGTGCCAACACGATAAGTAATTTTTTTCCTAATAAAATACATTTTTGATTGCCAAATTTTGTTGTCAAGTTCTTGATTTCACAAATTACTATCATGTTCTTAAGTGCTCATAATAAAAATGAATATCAACTCTAAAAAACAGAAAAAACAGTCGTCAGTGATATGTCAGGTTGCTGATGTATTGCTTAAGTACGATCATACTTGAGAGATGAATTTCGCATTAAGTATATTTGTATGTATTCAAGACACTGCATTTTCTATATTCGTTATATTCTATTTTATATCCCTTGTTTT